>CM031381.1:15935890-16282218 GCA_018290095.1 Polypedilum vanderplanki | reverse complement strand
GGGAGCCGGGAGCCGGGAGCCGGGAGCCAGGAGCCGGGAGCCGGGAGCCGAACAAAGTGAAATTATAAGCTGCATTGTTGTTCCAAAAATGCGCTAAAAATAAGTTAAAAATAAAAATTTTCGAAAATAAAACTCATGAATATATGAATTCTTTAAGACTATCTAAAAGCATCTAATATGCACAACTATAAAGAATCAGTTTCTTTGCCAGAAAACTTATTTGAAATTTTCAATTTTCTAACTTGTTTTTATTTTGCTTAGCATGTTATCAGACTTTAACTCAAAGAAGAAAAAGTTTCTTCTATATAAAGCTTTGATTTATCCACTTTTATTCCATTTGTTTGTTTTTCTCATTTCTCTTCCTTCTGTTCATTATGATTATTATTTTCTCTTTTATCTATATTTTTTCATTATGTAAACTCTTTTCGCCTATAAAAATGCATGTTATTGCTATGCTTATGTAGAATATGTGTATAATTATCTGCATATGTTTGCCAAATGAATAATTGTAATATTTTTAGCCATATTGCATGAATTGATAATAGAAGCATGAAAAGATGCTTACAATGTGCATGTTTTACAATGTCATGTTTGCATGTTCATTCAATTACATTTGTAGAGGACTCAAAATGACATAAAAATCTCAGTCGAAGCGAATTTTCATGTTTCTAGTAAATATTTGCTTGTAATATTATTTTATGTTCTCTCTAACGCTATATTCAGTTGCTGTTATAATAATTGGACTAATTAGTAAAATCTATTTATGTTTTTTTCTCTCTAATTAGAAGCAATATAAAATATCAGTATTCCGCGATATTAGATAGTGGTATAGGAGCAACAGATCGCAGTCCAAGAGAGCGTGCTGCAAGGGATAGAGCATTCACAGCATGCACCGAATGGCTTGTAAGTTCTGGCGGACGATATGAAGCGATTGCTCATCTCGATGACATTGGCTCAAGATCAAATAAACATTGGTTTTTACTCAATGACAGTACTGTAAGTTTTAATGTCGAAAAATTCCATTTTTGAATAATAACAAAAATTTCCTTTTCTTTTAATGTAGATAAAAACGGATCGATTAATGACACTTATTCCTTTACCTCCAAATTGTGTTGCCTTAGAGGAACTGCCATCATCAGAATGTCCACAAGGCGTTCTTATGGAGCTTCTTGGATCACTCCAACATCCATACATTTATCCGATTCTAGATTTAGGTTTTCATAATACCGAAACACAACATTTTGCATGCTTAGTTACACCTTTTAATCCACGTGGAAGTTTAAAAGATCTCATTTATAAGGTGAGAAAAAAAATTGTTAGAAAAGAAAACGAAATGTTAAATTTATGAATTTTTCTATAAGATTCGAATATAAAATTTTTTATTTGTATTGGGTAGTTTCCTGAAAAAACTGCCGTTTTTTTTGCTCACTATTCAAACACAATGTTCTCGTAACCTACTAACTCAATTGATAAACGGTGAAAAGTATATTATTAGTAGCATTTGTAAGCAGTTTTTGGACTTATTCCCAAAAAAAGTGTGGACTTATTCCACATTCTTATATGTGGACTTAATTCGTGTGGACTTATTACCGGGCACCCTTAAAATAGGCTACAAAATAGCATACAGTAATTGCCATTTCTTGATTACATTGATTTTTATACATTTTCAAAATTCTTTTGTTTACAAAATGAAAATTGTAAACAATCGACATTTTGTAATTTTCTTTCGTTCAAATCTCTTTAATAAAATTGTTGCAAACATATTTAAATGTTTTGATCGTTAAACTATACCTTACAATTCTTAACTGGGACAGGTTAAAAGCCAGAGACTTAAATATTAAAGAGATTTGAACGAAAGAAAATTACAAAATGTCGATTGTTTACAATTTTCATTTTGTAAACAAAAGAATTTTGAAAATGTATGAAAATCAATGTAATCAAGAAATGGCAATTACTGTATGCTATTTTGTAGCCTATTTTAAGACGGATTGAATGGTATATTAATTTTTTCGATCGGTCAAGTATTTCCTGAGATATAAGCGATTTAGCAAAAGCCTCCATTTTTGTTCGTCATTTTTGAACGCTTATATCTCTTTAATTATGAAAGATATTTCAATTCTATTTGCAGTTCCTAAAAGTGCTCAAAAGAAACCTAATTTACAATGTATCAGGGATTTTTTGTTAGTGGAAAAGTTTCTAGAAAATTGATGCTAAAGTTTTAAAGTGAAAAAAGCCATTTTTGTGCAAAATTTCTGAGACAATTTAAAAATACCTTTTGTAAGTAAATCAGGATCAAACCAATCCTAAAAACTGCTTACAAATGCTACTAATAATATACTTTTCACCGTTTATCAATTGAGTTAGTAGGTTACGAGAACATTGTGTTTGAATAGTGAGCAAAAAAAACGGCAGTTTTTCAGGAAACTACCCAATATTTTGAATTGTGGATCTAGTTTCATTTTATTGAATCTGATAATTCTGTAATTTATAACAAACTCTGATCTAGGCACCAAAAATGCACTAAAGTACCCTGATCTGCCAAACGGGTATTTGGTCACCGCACACTGATCTTTTTTTCAAAAAATTGTTCATAATTAAATTGTGTGAATGTATGCGTTAATTTTAAATGTATTATTGAGAAAATTCAGTTTTAAAAAGAACGTTATATAAACATTTTTCTCACTTTGAATAAATCGAGTTAATTCTTTTATAACATGATTTTAACCAATAATGATAATAAGTTAATCTAGAATCTGCCATTTAAAAGTTATTTTTACAAAATAAAAGTGAAAATGAGAAAAGTGGGAAAAATGAATACATTTTCATTAAACGACATAACGTCTCTTTTAAATTTTTAAGATGCGCACACTATTGAAAAATGTTTGTTGCGCAAAATTTTCTATTATTTAGAAAATATACAAAATATTATAAAATTTTCAATTGCAAATTGCAAGCTTAATCTGTTGAAGTCTGTGGATTTCCTAATATCAGTTTGTTTGCAGTGATATAGTCTTTAATTGTGCATGTAAACTTCCGATGCGTTCTTCTGCGTTTAAAAATAAATCTTTAGTGAAATTTCAATATTGAACAAAAAATGGCGAGGAATATATCTTCATTATTACTTCCAAATAGTGAAACAATATATATTTTGCAAGAAAGTGGATTATTTAAGCTTTTTTTGATATACATAAGTTGTGGGTTCATCCATTATGTGCTGAAAAATCAAAGTTTGAAAATTTGGTTCAAAAATGTAAACAAAAAAATGGCTGATTTTCAAATCAATAACTCACTATGAAATCAGTAGTAAAAGACAATTTCGTACAAGAGAAAAGATAAAATAGACGATGCTTAATCAGATAGCGCATAAATTAAAGCATTTCATTACATCACCTTCTTTTGTTATTATGAACAATTTTTTGAAAAAAAGATCACTGTGCACGGGTTTACAAAAAATCAAAATAAAAATATGAAAATTTTTAATAGGGTTATTTATTTTTTTATCCTTAACTTTTTTATAGATTTGTTTTTAATCTTTTTAAGCTCAATTAAAAAACCTTATAAAATTTTTTCAACTTTCAACCACAATCCACCTTTTGGTTGCAAAAAAGGAGCACTTGGTACAAATTTCATTGGAATTATGGTCTTTTCACAAGATGAAAATGAATAATTTATTAACAATTTTGCAATGCCCATTTTGGTTTGCATCAGACCAAATCTTAAACCTAAACATTGTCTTTTGCCTTCTCCAAATGGAAAGAATGTAAATTGTTTGATATTTTTGACATTTTCATCGTTAAATCTTTCAGGATCAAATGTGTTTGGATTTGGAAAATATTCAGGATCGTGTTGAAGTGAATAAACTGGCAATTCAATGGCTGTTCCTTTAGGAATAGTCAAATTAAGCTCTTCAATTTTGTAATCTTTTGTGCACATTCGAATATTATTCGGAATCGGAGGATATTTTCTTAAAGTTTCATTAGTCACCATGTCAAGATATTTGAATTCATTCAACATTTCATAAGTTAATTTTCCATCATTTTCCTCAATTCTTGTAACAATTTCATCTCTTAATTTTTGTTGAATGTCTGGATTAAGTGCAAGCTCATAAAGTATGAAAGTCATCAATGTTGAACTTGTTTCATATCCTGTTAAATAAAAATTATCAAACTTTAAATCATTTCAAGAATGATGAATTTTATAAAATTTACCAGCTGCAAACATCAAAAATGCCTCAGCTGCTAATTCAATTGGTGTCAATAATTCTTTCAATCCAAGCAATAGTGAAACAAAATCATTTCTCTGAATATTGTTTTTCTCGCGATATTCAAATGTTTCCAAAAATGTTTTTAGGAAAAAATCTGTTGGTTCTTTTGGATTTGTTCTGACTCCTAATTTTCTACAAAAATTTGGACAGCCAATTGTGAAGAAAAATTTTAATGTTTCAAAAGGTGTCAAATCAAAAAGTCTTCTACCATGTTTTAAAAATTCAGAATTTTCATCTTCTAAGCCTGAGAAATTTTAGAAATTATCAACTAAAATATATGAAATTCTTTTTATTAACTTACATTTCGCATCTAAACCGAATGCAGTGCTACTAATATTATCAGCTGTAAACCTTTGTGCCCAATTTCTCATTTCAAGGTCACTTGAATTTTGTAAATCTTTTTCAATTGCTTCGATTAATCTCGAACTGATCAAATCAACAATATGAAACATCATTTTCATCTTTCCAGAGCTAAAAATTGGAGATAATTTACTACGGCGTTCTTTCCATTCTTGACCTTCTAAAGTGAGCAAACTAATGAAGAAAACCAGTGACTAAGTACCCGTGTGGCAGATCGGTGTACTTAAGCGCATTTTTGCGCCCAAGATCAGTGTTTATTATAAATTACAGACTCATCAGATTTGTTAGAGAAACAGATTCATAATATAAAAACACTGCTCGAAACAAATTTAAAATATATGAAAAAGTTTAGGTATAAAATTTCGATATATAAAAGTGGACGAGTATTTATAATCAATATTCAATTTACAGGATCGTCTTTGCAATAAATTTTGTTGATTCGAAAATAACGGTCGAGTCAAATTCGAATTTCGCATATAACTGCGCGCAACAAAAAGAAAACGCGTAACCATAGAAAAAATTTTCGATCGCAGCGCCCTCTGCGGATTTTTTCTGAACTAATTTTCCATATTGAAAATTTAATTCGTAATTTCCCAAATTGTATGATTAGTGACAGAAATATAAATAAGCGTCGCCGCACTAACTTTTTAGTACAATTCTAACACAAAAAACCGTAAGTCGCTAGCTATTATAGTTTTCGAGATCTCAGAGGGACACCCGACCAGCCAGCCGAACAGCCGAAGGAACAAAGTGAATGTATAAGCTGCATTGTTGTTCCAAAAATGCGCTAAAAATGTTATATAAATTTTTTTTGAATATTTAGAAAATATAAAATTTTACTTTGCTGATATTGGGTCAGAATTTTTGTTGTGATAAAATCCTCGATCTTGAAAGTATGTAAAATCTTGAACAAATATTTTCTTAATTAACTCTGGGTCGATGACCATCAAAGTTGGTTTAAAGAAGAAGTAAATTCCAACTACAGGAGATTTTCCTTTAATTTCTCTGTAAATTATGTCTAATGCTTCACAAGTTGTAAATTTTTTACCAACACCAGTTAAAGAGCCAAATGGAAATTTCACATTTGAATTTTGTAAAAATCCCTTTTCACTCCAATAGCTGTAAATTTTCTTTATCCAAAAATAAATTGAAATGATGAATAAAAATATTAAAGAAACAAAGACGAACATTTTGAATGTTCAAGTAATGATGAACGACTGATTTTTGTGTATGACCTTGCCATTGATTTTTATTCTCATTCTCTCATTTTATGCTTTATTTTAGAAGAGAGTAAAAAAATTTCTTAAGCTCAAATTCTCTCAACTTTCAACCACATACCGTTTTGTGGAGCCATGAATGGATTAGTGGTTGAATATTTCATCGGAATCATTGTCTTTTCACAAGGAGAAAATGAAAAATTTGCCACTAATTTTGCAATACCAATTTTTGATTGCATCAGACCAAACCTCATTCCTATACAGATTCTTGGTCCATATCCTGTTGAAAAAATTATTTTTTAAAAAAAAATTCGAAAAAAATTGTTAAAATTTTTAATCTACCAAATGGTGCATAAGTGTATGGCTTGATATTTTTAAAATTTTCTTCATTAAATCTTTCAGGATCAAATGTGTTTGGATTTGGAAAATAATCAGGATCATGATGAAGTGAATAAGTGTTTATTTGAACAGGAATTCCTGAAGAAATAGTTAAATTTGTACCAGGAATTTCGTAGTCTTTGTTGCAAAGTCTAATGCCACTTGCAATTGGTGGATATTTTCTTAAAGTTTCATTAGTCACCATGTCAAGAAATTTAAGCTCATTCAACATTTCATAAGTTAATTTTCCATCATTTTCTTCAATTCTTGATTCAATTTCATCTCTTAATTTTTGTTGAATGTCTGGATTAAGTGCAAGCTCATAAAGTATGAAAGTCATCAATGTTGAACTTGTTTCATAGCCTGTAATATGAAAATTTTATTTTAAATCCTTTTTATTATTGATTTTATAAAATTTACCACCACCAAATACTAATGTGCTTTCAGCAGCAAGTTGAACTTTTGTAAATTGATCTTTCAACTCAAGTAACATTGATACAAAATCATTTCTCTGCACATTGTTCTTTTCACGATATTCAAAAGTTTGAATAAAAGTTTCATAAAAGAAATCAGCAACTTCTTTACTGAAGAATCGTAAACCAAGTTTCTTCGAAATGTTTGGAAAGGACATTGAAAACATAAATCTCATAACTTCAAAAATTGATAAATCAAACATCTTTCTTCCGTATTTCATAAATTTTGAATTTTCATCTTCTAAACCTGAATAAAATTGACAGATAAAAATTTAATTTCAAAGAATTGATAAAACTTTTTATCTTACATTTGCATTCCAAGCCAAAACTAGTGTTGCCAATATTATCAGCTGTAAATCTTTGTGCCCAATTTCTCATATCTTGATTACATGACTCAGTCAATTTATTTTCAAGGACAGTCACTAATTTGTCACCAATAGAATCTATTATTTCAAACATCATTTTCATTTTGCCAGAAGTGAACATTTGGGTTAGTTTTACACGACGTTCTTTCCATTTTTGACCATCTAATGTCAGAAGATTTGCTGATAATGGATCAACTTCTTCATTATAATACATTCCACGACTTTGAAATGATGAAAATTCTTTGACATAAATATTTTTAATCAATTCCAAATCGATGAGTAAAATTGCAGGTGATAAAAATGAATAAATTCCAACTGCTTGTACCTTTCCTTTAAATTTCTTGTAACAACTATCAAAAGCCTCAAATTCAGTTTCTTTAGTGCCAACATTCTTAAAAGATCCCATAGGAAATGTTGCATCTTCTTGTAAAAATCCTTGATCTTTCCAATATCTGTAACGTTTTTTTATCCACAGATAACACAAAATAATTATAGTGATAACAAAATATAAAGTTGAAATCATTTTTTTGACTTCTTTATCAATGCAAACACTAAACAGAAATGAGAGAAAATGAGTAAAAACACAAAATTATATATGTGGACTATTCTCATCACATTATGCATAAGAGAGAAAGAGAGAAAAAATTAAAACAATACATTCTCACAAAATAAATCAGCTGATATGATAAAATATGAATCAGACTGATAATGAAATTTTAATTGGATAAAATAATTTTATTGATAAATATTTTTATGTAGAGTAGTAAATTAAATTATTGGAAATGTAAAAGTTAACAGATTAAATACTTTAGATAAAAAATTTATAAAAAGAATCACTTTGATTTAAGGTATAAAAATTTAAGTACGGTTCAATTTTAAAAGCTATAAAATTATCAAGCATAATCAGGAGCAGGAGTTGCAATGATTTTCAAAAATTCATTGTAATTAATATCACTATTAATGTTAATATTTGCCTCGCGGAAGATCATTTGAACTTCACGATGTGTCAAACTTTCGCCCCAATTGCATAAAATATTCTGTAATGCTCGAGCGCTTATTTTGCCAGTTTTTTTCGTATCGTAAGCTTGAAATGCTTGAGTAATTTCATCCGGAAGTTTCTCAACTAAAAATTTGTAACATCAGCATAAATTTTATTGAATAAATCGTAAATTTTTGAACTTTACCTCCAGAATGAGTGTGAATAACTTCAAGAAAGTCAGAGAAAGACATTTTAAAATTATATTTCTTCATATAATTTGCAACTTCATTCACAGTTGGTGAGAAACTTAAACTTCTCATAATCAACACCAATTCATCAATGGTTCGAATATAAATTGGATTTTCATTGCGATTTTTAGCAAATAAGTAAAAAGCTTCACGGAAGTTGTCCAAAGAAGTTGCATCAAAATGTTTTAAATGCTGCGACATTTTTAATAATTTTATGAAATTTTATTTTTTTATTTTGAAGCAGTAAAGATAAGTACTGTTATAATGTAAGAATCAACTGAGCTATAACTGAGCAAGATATGATCATTTTAACCATTTTCTAACGTATTTAAAAAATTTAAATCAAAGTGAATTGAAAAATACACAAATACATGCACATACATGCCGCAACATCATCCTCACTATTTACAATACATATGGAAATGTTAAACATCTGTACATCATAGAGAGAGAACAATATTTTAGTTTGTGCAAGACATTCACCTCGAATAGACGTGCATGTAGTTTGTCGGAAGGAATAATTTTTCATAGAATAAATAAAGAGAAATTAAAGAAGTGGAAGAATAGTGAATAAGAGAAAGAAAAATGCTAAGTGCTCATGAGTAATTTAAATTCTTTTAAGAACAAGAGTTGGTTGCGAGGATAGAGATAGAAAAAAAAATTTAGAATCATGACGACGGATCATACGCAGGAAATTTCGGATTTACTCACCAAGTACAAATCAATTATCATACAAGATCTTTTGACAAATAAAGCAGTATTACAATCGCTTGTCGAAGAGACGGTGATTGACAAAAATGATTTAGAATTTCTACTGGCAATTGATGATAATGAGAATGAAAATAGTTTATATGAGAAAAAGTGTCAATATTTAATCGATACCATTTCAAAAGAGGGATTAAAGTGCTTTAAGAAATTTTGTTATACCATTGAGAGTGAATGCAAAGTGCTTATTGCAGCGCTCATCAACGATAGTTTAAATAATGGTAAGAAAATCTTATCAATTGCATTAAAGTGCAGTCTCACGTCTCGCCCAATGTTTATATAATGAAACAAACATAAAATCATGCCCTATTCAAACAGGAAGTGAACTTTAATCATTGGACAATATGTCTAAGAATTTATTTTTTAAAAAAAGGAGCCAAAAATTTTTGCTTTCGGCTTTTTCTCTTCATTTGTGCATTCATGTGTACCATGCTTGAAAATTTATGATTAAAATTTTAAAGAGTCTATCGATAGAAGAATGTTCAATGTTTGAGTCAGTGAGTGCAGGTAGAAAAAAGCAATGCTAATGCATTCGAAACACGACATTACAAGAACATGATAAAATGGGAATTATTTAAAGAGTGAAAACACTAAAAAAAGTGCTTCTACCATAACTTTACATTACATTACCTTCCCTACTGATACCATTACACTCTCACTTTTTTTGGGCATATTGATTGAATTTTATTCCTTCTTCTTCTTCCTATTTTTTTGTTGGGATAATCAACAAAAACAACCCCTATATGAAGTAGAAAATTTATTCTGAAAAAAATATTTCTCTCTGTCTCTGTTTATCCCTATGAGTGTGCGAGTGTGTATGCAACTTATTTTACTTGTATGCACACGCAGCACGAGAGAGAGAGCAAGCAATAAAAATTGTGAGGGTAGATAACATATTTTGAACTACTACAATTTTTTCGAGACATTCGAATTATTATCAAATAACAAAGGCAAAGACAGAAAAGCAAATTTTATAATGTAAAAAGGAGGAAATCACCACAAGAAAACAGTCGTAAGGAACATGATATTATTTATTTATTTTACTTGCTTTCAATTCGGGGTTGCAAAGAGTACGAATGAGAGTAATAAAATTTCATAAATTTGAGACATATTCGACTATATGTGCGCTCTCAAAAGAACAAAATCATGATTAATGCACACATTTGTATGTGTTAATTCTCATTTCGCTTTGCAGAATATAAAAAAATTAAATTTCATCACACAAAAAAGGCACATACACACAGTTAAAGGTCAATAAACAAAACAAAGTGAACGAAATTTATTTTATTATTATTATTTTATGCTTTTCTTTGCACAAAAATAAAATTGCGGCAAATTATTGAGCACAACTTTACTTGTATATTAATTTACTCATTTGTATATTCTTTCATGTGCGATTCATAAAAAAAGAAGCTGTAAGAACATACAGCAAACAAAAATAGATATAAAATATTAAAGAAAAAAGTTTTTATACAAAAAATTGCTTATGTTCATTCATATTGGGTTTTTCAAAAAAAAATGAGCGCTTTTATGTCGTCTTATACTATCATAATTTCTCAAAAACTATTTGGCTAAATGACAAACGGTGAAAAACATAATATTTCTATGACTATTGAGCAGTTTTTAAGATACATTTGATGAGTCATTATTTTTATTAAATATTTTTAATTTGACTCGTAAATTCTTGAACAAAATTGATTTTTTTGCTATGAAATTTAAAAAGCGATTTTTTCAAAATTTTTTCATTGACTAAAATTAACTTGTGCATTGTAAATTAAGTTCCTTTTTAGTACTTTAATGAACGTAAGCAGACAGTAATTATCTTAAGTAGTTAAAAAGTTATGAATGATTAAAAATTAGGACCTAAAAATGGAGACTTTTATTAAAATGCCCTAATCTCGGTAATTACTCAACCGATGGAAATGATTTATACACCATTCGATCCGTCATAAAATGGACTACAAAATACAACTCAGTTAATAGTAATTCAAGTTTTCATCATTTTTCAATACAGTTTTCAAAATTCATTTGTTTACATCATGGCGAAAATGTAAACATAGAATTTGACAATTTTCTTTCGCTCATATCTTTTCAATAACATCGTCCCTCATCCATATTCTGTTTTTATTAACTAAACTAAGTTATAATTAAACAATTAAAGCACCAATTTGAGTTTGAAATGATGATATTGAAAAGATATTAGCGAAAGAAAATTGTCAAATTCTTTGTTTACATTTTCGCCATGATGTAAACAAATGAATTTTTGAAAATTGTATGGAAAATGATGAAAACTTTAATTACTATCCACTGAATTGTATTTTGTAGTCTATTTTATGACGGATCGAATGGTGTATAAATCATTTCCATCGGTTGAGTAATTACCGAGATATGGACTTTTAATAAAAGTCTCCATTTTTAGGTCCTAATTTTTAATCATTCATAACTTTTTAACTACTTAAGATAATTACTGTCTGCTTACGGTTCTTTAAAGTACTAAAAAGGAACTTAATTTACAATGCACAAGTTAATTTTCGTCAATGAAAAAATTTTGAAAAAATCGCTTTTTAAATTTCATAGCAAAAAAATCAATTTTGTTCAAGAATTTACGAGTCAAATTAAAAATATTTAATAAAATAATGACTCATCAAATGTATCTTTAAAAACTGCTCAATAGTCATAGAAATATTATGTTTTTCACCGTTTATCAATAAGTCAAATAGTTTTTGAGAAATTGATATTTGTATAAGACGACATAAAAGCGCTCATTTTTTTTTGAAAAACCCAATAAATTGTGGCTGGTTGGTTGGTTGGCTTGTGCTCCACATCTGGATTGTATAATTTCTCTTCTTTTTCCTTCTATTCTTTGCTCATTTATGCTGAAAATGAAAACAAAAAACATCGAACTGTTTTATGCCTTTAACTGTCTAAGATCTTTTTCATTGTCGGCGAGGAAATTTATTGCGGAAGTACTGTTAGACTTGAAAACAATGTATATTGATAACTTATGCATTGAAACTAAGTAAAAATTTCACTTTCTGCTGGTTGTATGATGCATTTCTCTATATAGAAGTAATTTTGTTCAATAATCATCAGTCATTTGAGACTGGTTATTGAAGATGTAGCAAGAGAGAGAGAGAGTGAATGAAAGATTCTAAATAAATATTACTACTGATACATACATAGATATGAAGTAAAAAGAAATTTTCTTTATATGATATTTCGGTGTTATGTTTATTTGTGTTCGTTTTGATAGATTATAATTTGTGACGACGACGATGATGGAAAGGCTACATACGTGTAGTGTGTATATCTTTCTCGTTTTCAATTACTCAATTCTCTAACTCTATAGACCGGCTTTATTGCTATTTTTGCTGTCTATTCTCTAGTGGATTTTAAGTAGTTAGATTTGAGTATGAGTCATGTTTGCAACAGCTGTTTAATATTTGTTGCTTACTTAATTTTAATTAATGACTCTCACCTTTTGACTCTCTTTTTCTTTAACTAATTTCCATTTTTATTGATTTAATCTTTCAAGAAGAAGATAAAAGAATAAATTATGGAAATATGTTAATTAGAAAAGAATACATTTGAACTAAATTTTGACAGCTTTTTAGGTTTCCTACGTTATATGATTATTAAGTTGATGTCCATGAACAATTCTTTGTCTTTCAAAAAAGTATTGATGGATTTGTTAGCGTGCAAAACACAAGAGTAATTTTCTTAGGCTTAAATTATTGTTATTATCGCCCATAAACACCGAAACAACTTCATTCAAACATAAAGCAGAGCAAATTCAATTCAGTTAATGAAAGAGAAGCGCTTATTACTTATTTGCTCCTAAATCCATATTTGAGACTCTATAATGAAAAAGAAATCGTGCAGCTCACATTTTCTTGAGACTTGAACTATTAGTACATCTAGTTCTCTCACTTATGCCCCTCTTTCTTACTTCTTCTTCTTTTTCTAATTTATGCTTCGATTTGATTGTGTAAACAATGTATTATTATTCCATACATATGCATGTATACACATGAAAACGAGATTTAGGCCTGTTGCCTTTATATAAAAAAACTAAAAGTTTCTTCTTCTCATGCCCAAGCATTATTGCTTAGATCTTCTGTTGGTATTTATCACACAATAAAGTCTTTTTTAAATGCTCGAAAATGAATCATAAATGAATGGTTTTAAAAGAATTTCAATGAATTTTAATCTTTTGTATGTTAGATAACATTTTCCTAATCTGACAATAGAAAAAAGAAGAAAAAGAGATTCACCTCTTCTTTTGTCTTTAATCGTTTATGATTAAGAAAAAAAATTTATTTGTTTGTTTGATGCCACTTTAATTGACAACAAAAAGCTTCTTTTTCTCTAAACATCATAAATTTTCATTAATCCATATCGAGCTGATTGTTAACAAGCGAGATTCACTATTGAAATCATTCAGGCAAAGAAAAAAACATTGACAGAATAAAGATGAGTTTTTTCCTCATTCATAGCTTAGCAAACACATAAATTATTTTTGAATTTAAGGCAATTTGTTAGTGAGACCTCATAAAAAATGAGAATTACCAACAGCACCATTATTTCAATTTTGAAAAGAAGAATTTTAATAAGTACCTGCCATATAATAGAATAATAATCGTAAGTAAACTCATAAAATAGAGGTTTTTATACTTGCGATCAAAAAAGCGTAACAGAATTGTTATTAAATTCTCTCTTTTAAATGAGCAAATACACGAATTTCTCATGGAAGAGAATCAGATTATTGTGGCAACAGCACTTTTGCTTTTTCTTTCTCTCATTTTCCTGCTAATTGAAGCAAAAAACTTTGTCGACTTTAAGTTTCTTTATTTGTTCTTTTTGTTTACTGTTTATTACAAAATTCATGTATCAAATTTCAAGTAGTTACAAAATGTTAATGCTGTTGAATGTGAACGTATGCTTGACTCTTTATTATGTTGTTTTGGTCACTAATGAAAAGCATTTGTAGGGCTTAAATGATGCTGTAAAAACGACTCTTTTGGCATTTCAATGTCTCAACTCTGGGCATTTCATTAACAAATTTTTATCTCATTAATAAACAATTCAATGAATATCCAATGAGGCAAAAGAGACGCCAAAAACTACAGCACATAAATAACACTCGATAAAATCATGAATAAATTGACTTTTAAAATGAAGTTAAAAATATGATGAGAATCAATCAATATGAAAATTGGAAAGTGTGATAACTATAGAAAGATACAAACAATAATTAAAATTCATCTCTTCAATTTTTAACCATCCCTCGATGAGCACAGTTTGATCAATTTTTGTTCAATTGGAAGCATTCAATTGTGAAAAGAAAAATTTTAAATTGACAGAGCTCTCGTATTTCCGCACATACATGAATGTGTTTAAATTCGACCAATTGATTGTGGGAACTTTTACATTGAACATAGAGCAAAAGAGAGAAATGTCATACAATGTATATATTCAATTTCAAATTGAACGACACATAAATTTCAATTCGTCACATGACAAAAAAAAACGGCAAGAGATTAAATTTGGGTTAATTCGATTTTATTGTGGAGTAAGTTGCTCTTTTTTGAATTCATGTGGCTATTATGGCATTTGTAATAGATTTTTGCGATGATTTTAAAAAACAGCAGAAAAATATTACAATATACTTTTAGTCTGTGTAGTAACAAAAAAAAGTTATCAACAGGTGCAAGGGTTAAAAATAAAAACTAGAAGAACAAGAAGAGACAACGAAGGCATGCAAGTTTAAATATTATGTGTTTCACTCGTGTATATGTGCAACTGCATGACGATTCGGAAGTTAACCATTAAATAAGCGACTGGTTTGACGAGAACCACTAAAGTTAATGAATAATTTCTGAATGATGAAGGGATGCGCGTACTATTTCGAGCGTACTCCCGGTCTGAAGACCACAATTTTAATAAAAATAAATGTATGCGTATCGAGGTCGCATGATTTTTATAATAAACGCCTTCCTGTATGTATGGTTCCCGAGTAACCATTTACGGAAAGCGGAAAGTCTTTCCGTGAAAATTATAGTATCTTGTATGCATAATACTTATTCTTTTTATCATGAATTTATTAATATTCCATTTACTTGTATTAGGGTAGTAAAAACAGAAAGTAAACGGAAAATCATGCATCTTGCATGCCATTTACTTACATGTTAAAGCATGCTTTTTATATCCTGTTTAAACATTCCGTTAACATACCTTTTGCAAATGAAAACGGAAAGTCAACACGTTGTCTGAAAATTAATTTCCGCGTCGTAAAAATTTATTTTATTTGGTGATAAATATAGTGCTGTTCTTATTAAAAAAAGGACTCAACTTTTATTTATAAATAGAGAACAAACAAGAAATTGAAATTTCATTTATAAGGTAAGAATGAAACAAAATATATTAAAAACATGTATTGCAAGCAAAAAATTTCTTGAAATGACTGCTTTAACTTATACATTCTTGTTATCTATCCTTTATCTTTTCTATTCTATTCTGTTATGCGTTTATCTTTCTTTTTTATCCATCCTTTCAAAGTTAGCATGAGCAATCGTAAATTATTTGAAGATCTTTCGTCTAGCGCGAAAAGAAAAAGAAAATCAGAAAATTATCATGAAACGTCTGATTCAGTGCAAACTACTATGATCATAAAGAAACATGCTAATAAAAACATTAAAAACTCTGTAATAAGTGAAGCAACAAGTTTAGATATTGATTTTGAATTCCCAAGCATACCAAAAGTTCTCGTGAAATAATGAGTCAAGTAATTTTCGAAAAAAAATTAGCAAGATGGGCTGCTAATAATAATATAAAAAGAAATGCTATTACTTCTTTACTTCACATTCTCAAAGAAAACCGTTATCCAGATCTCCCCTGTGATTCTCGAACTTTATTGAAAACTCCAAGACAAGTCGTAATTCAGGATATGCCTCCTGGCAAATATATTTATATTGGCCTAAAAATGTATTTAGAAAACATTTGCTCATCATTGAAAGTCATTCCTAAATGCCTTGAACTAGATTTAAATATAGATGGGGCTCCGATTTTTCATAACAGTTTCGAGAATGGATGTATATGGCCTATACTGGGCCGAATCAAAAACTTAAATTCAAGTGTATTTGCGATTGCAATATATGGTGGGAAGAAAAAACCAGATGATTTCAACTCTTTATTAAAACCATTCGTTGACGATTTTAATGATTAAAAAAGAAATTTTAAAAAATTCGCGAAAAACAAGTCCAACTGAAAATTAATAATATAATATGCGATGCTCCTGCTCGCTCAGCTATTTGTAATACTTATGGTCATACTGGTATGTTTATATTCTTCACAGAAAAAATTTCAACTTTTTTCCTTTTTGTTCTTCCTTCATTTCTCTTTTACATTCTTTTATAAAAGGTTTATCTTGTTGTCCAAAATGTCATATTGTTGGAAAAAGAATCGAAAATCGTAGTGCTTTTCCTTCTCATATTGCACAACTTCGAACGAATGAAGAATTTAGAGATAAAGTTGATGAAGAGTTCCATCATGGCATATGTGAATTTGAAAAAATTGAAGAACTTGATATGATCAATAATTTTCCAATTGACTATATGCATGCTTGTTTGCATGGAATAATGAAAAAGTTATTTGGATTTGTGGTTTGGTTTTGGAACAAGAAAGAAGCCATTATATAGTGCAAGTATCAAATCACGTGTTAGTCAGAAAATTTTTAAAATTTGTTCAAGTTCAACCTATAGATTTTCAAAGACATTGTCGGGTGTCCGATCAATTAGGCAATTGGAAAGCTACTGATGATTTCGATCTTTTGCTTTGTTTATTGGACCTAGCGTTTTAGAAAATGAAATTTCTATTGAGCATTATCGCAATTTTATGTTGTTTCACATAACATTAACAATTTTAATTCACAATGATTTGTGCATTAATTATTATGAAATTGCAAAAGAAATTGTATACAAATTCGTTGAAGAGGTTGCAGAACTTTATGGCCCATATTATTACATACAATTTTCATGTTTTTACTCATTTATCTGATGATTGTGAAAGAAATGGCGCTCTTGATAATTTCTCTTGTTCCATTTGAATCATTTTTAGGCAAACTAAAAACGTTTGTTCATAAGTCCTTTAAATCCACTCTCTCAATACACAATCGTATTAATGAGCTCATTGAAGTGTCAACTTTTGGTATGACTGAACAGGAGAATTCAAACTACATTTTAAACATAATGAGTTGATTGTTAATAACAGAAAATTAGTTGTTAATGGCAAAGATAATTTTGTTCTCACTTTTGAAAACAATATCATGAAAATTCTTAATTTTTAAAACATCAGGATGGTAAAATTTTTGCAAACTGTGAAAAATTTATTGAGGTCTTAAATATTTATGAATTGCCCATTGAATCTACAGATATTAATTGTTTTAAGGTCAATATTAATTCCTTTTCTCGTGTTACTATTGAAATTCATGAAATTAAATATAAATTATTCATCAGTCCTGAATATAATAATCATATATATGTATATCCACTAAATTCATAATGTTATAAATAAAGTCAGTACTTTTTCATAATTTTTTTGCTTGCATTGCAATAACTTTTTATAAAAATATAATCATTTACTTTCATGTTTTAGTATGTATGCTGTAGTAGAATTTGAAATTGACAATTCAATCAGTCCTGTCCAAAAGTCTTGGATATCAGCTGATCAAAAAACATGTTACTATCCACCAATAAGTCAATTTAAAAAGATAATTCTAAAAGCAACAATGCCAGATACAAATCGATGGACTCTGTTTAATATAGTAATTAAAGGAGAATTTGGAAATTCATGATATTAAATAATATTTAATGATTTCAAACTATTTTCTTTACTTATTACGTAGATACACTTCAAAGTGCCATCACTTATTCGAAATATCTATCAGAAGTTGAAAATACTGATAATGAACAATTTTGAAACAAAAGAAGATTGAGAAACGCAAACATCCTGTAAAGTCGCTTGAAACTAATTTTGATTTGTCAAAAAATTAAAAGTAATATAACTAATAATTCTATAAAGTTTCATTCATCATGTTAAATATTTTTAGAAAATGAAAACTGAAATTGATGACTCTACATTTTCTCATTCATCAATACTGGCTAACTTTAAAATTCAAAAAGTGGAAAAGAGCAATGATTCTAATCTTGATGTTTCTCAAAATGTACAAATCAAAGAAGAACATTTGGAAGAAGAAATTTAGAAGATAATTTAGAAGGAGAAATTTGGAAGAAGAAATTTAGAAGAATTACATTACACACAACAGAATTATGAAGATAATTCATTGAGTTATAAATTATCAAACAGCAAGCAACATAACAATATGAAAAATGTAAGAAATCATTTGAGTTTATTTGATTAGTTATTATAAATTTCTCTTTTTTTTCATGACAATTACACCATAAGTATTTTGAGAGTGCATTCAATTCATTCAAGATGATATTTATAAGATTTATTGAATAATAATTTGAAGCACTTGAAGCTAAGCTAGGTATAGATTCAACAGAAATTTTTGTTAAATTAAAAACAAATTAGAACTCGATGAATTAAACACAGATTGGAGCAAATCCTACTTTTAAATCTAAAATGGTATGTTAATATAATATTTTTAAATCATAATTTAATTTAAAAATATTTATCATTTTTAGATAGCAACACTTAAATCACTTGCCGTAGCTGGTCGTCATCATTCAATTCTCAATGGTAAAATTTCTACGTTTCTTGAATATCTTTTTGAAAATTCTTTTTTGCCATCATTACGCTGGAGTGATGTACCTGGGTAAGTTTTTATTATGTTATCATTATAAATTCTAATATCTTATTTTGAATTTAGTAAATCAACTGAAGAGCGCATAAAATTAGTGGATTATAGTTCGGTCATTGGTCTTTTCAAGAGTGCAGCGAGTGAAAATGTTGACGGAGTTATTCAATTTCCGAAAATCAAAAAGTAAAACAAGCAATTCAAAATTATTTTAAGCAAAGTTCTCAAAAAAAAAAATTCGACTTTTCGCTCTCCATAATTGTAAACATAAAAACTATGATGTATCAAAGAACTTCTAAATAAATTTAGTTTGTTACTTAAAATATTTAACGTTTTAGTTCATTTTGAATTGGTATAAATTTTTGAAAATCGTATAAAAACTAAATAAGAATAACGGTTTCGAGGATTTTTAAACAACTTTCCGTTTGCTTTCCGTTTAAACTTGATAATTAGCTAGTAAATGGCATGATTTATCATCATGCCGCGGAAAGTTTCTGGGGCGTGAATAGCCTATTGAAGATCTAGTAACGACGGAAAGAAAAAGCAAGTAAACGGCATGCCGTTTTCCGTTTTACGGCTAGCTGAATCCTTTCCGTTTACTTTCCGTTGGTTACTCGGGGTTGTTAATTGTTTCTTCCATATCATTCGCATTCTTCCTCCTAATCCTCATATATAATTGTGCGACAATCAAACGAAATAAAAGTATAAAACTGCTCTCTTGACTTCAATTTTTTAATATTATTGCAATTTAAAGGGAAATGAAATTGTTTCACATGATTAAGCATCATAATATACAATTTGACTGAGCAAGAAAGAAAAAGATGAGAAAAGAAGAAAGAAAAAAATCAAATTAAAGGCGAGACGGGAGAATTATTATTAGGTTTAATGATGAGAAAAATTCTTTTGTTGTGTGCTCTGCTGATATTACAAAAAATATTTAATTTCTTTTTTGTCTTGTCTATTGTAAATTACAGGAAATTCACCAAAGAATTTAAATTCCAATGAAGAATCATCAGGTTCGTCGGCAAATGAAAGGTGAGTTGTTGACATTCTTATAACCATTTATGAGCTAGAGAAAAATTGGCCCGAACCCAAATAAATATATTTCTAAGAACTGTCAGTTTCCATCAAGTTATGATCGACTACTTAATGATAAATCTCTTTTACTATGACACAGGCGTGGTAGGCGATTGAAGTCATAAAAATATTCTTGGCAATTGGGCAATTTTCTGCCTCAAATGAATGGGAAAAATATTTTTCATCTTGAATAACTTCTATTGAAAAATGAAAAATATTTCAAAAATGTTACAGCTTAAGAGTTTTTTACCATTATGAAAATAAAATCTGAATAATTTTGTGGAATTTTTTCCTAGAAATCTCTTTAGTGAAATTCTCTTAAAAATCTCTCGCTTTAATTGAAAATAAATTTTCATTTAATCAACATCATTAACTGCAACGTTTACACAAAAAAAACAGAAAATACAAACAGACAAACATTTCAAATATTTCTAGTCACAGCAACTTCTAACTTTGGAAACTAATGCTTCATTTGTGACTTTTTATTTTTCTTTTCACTGAAATTACAAATGAAAATTTAAACAATATTTTACATCTTATAAAAAATTATTTTATTTAATCAAAGCTCATAGATTAAAGCTACTTAAAAGTAATGCCTACATTCATTCCTTCAAATTTGCAAAAACTTAAATATTAATTACAATAAATTGGTATTTTTCTATTCTATTCTATTTAATTTAATTCTTATTACGAAAATAGTTTTCAATTTCTTGTAAACTTTTTCCTTTTGTCTCTGGTAATATGAAAAATGCAAAACTAACTCCTATCAATGCGACAAAAGCATAAAATGAAAACATTCCAATACTTCCAAAAGCAGCAAAAACAGAAGTGAAAGTCTTGACATTTATGAAGCTCATAGTGTAAGCATAAAAAATCGTTAAACCAATGGCAAGGCCTTTCGAATTTTGAGGATACATTTCACCCAGCATAGCAAACGGCAGAGTGAGAACGCCAAAAGTTCCACAAAATATGAAGAGGAAAAGGAAAGCTGTCGGTAACCAATAAATTGAAGATTCTTTGAGAGATGTGCCAAAAATAGAACAGACTATAATGCCAAGCATGCATACACACATTCCAGAGCTTGAGAAAACTGCTAATGGTCGGCGACCAAATTTATCAGACACAAATGCAACTATGATAGTTGTGCAGCAACGAACACCTCCAATAATTACTGCACTTAAAAATATATCAATAGCAGTTCCAGCTTCTAATGAAAACTGTGCGGCGTAAATGAAAATTGTAAATATGCCCGAGAATTGTTGTATAGTGAAAAAAGCAATCATAATTGATAGTGGTTTATAAAATTGTGGCTTCTTGATTTCTTCCCATGTACTGTTTTTCTTTGTAGTTGTTATTGAAGAGAGATTTTTATTAATGAGAATCTTTTGAATTTCTTCATCAATATCTGGATGGTTGATGCCTATTGTAAAAATATTTTATTTAATTCTTAGAACTTAATGCGTATTGCATCTTAATAACTTACGTAATCTTCGTGTCACAGATAATGACTTTTTAGCTTCTTCAATCTTGTTAATATTTATCAAGTAAACATGAGATTCAGGAATGAATAGGCACACGAATAGTGTGATAAAAGTAAATAAACCTGCATAGAAACTTACTACTCTAAAATCATTCTGTAAACAATAAGATTTGATAAGAAAACTGATTGTGCATCACGTTTTATATAAGATAATTCATACCGGTATAAGATATCCTAGCAAATAAATGAGTAACATGCCGAAGGCGGTAAAAAAAGGTGAAGAGAGCATTGTTAAACGACCTCTTAACTTTGGATCACAAATCTCTCCAGTATACATTACACCAGGTGTGGTGCTCATTCCAATTACTAAGCCCATTAGTGATCGCGCTATCATCAATTGAATAAAATTATATTCGGGATTACTATGTCTTGATAATCCAATTAACAGCCATGAGAATATTGCAACTATATCTTGAATCATCAATGAGCCAATTCTACCAAATTTTTCAACCAAATAACCAGAAATCAGTCCACCAAATGGACAAAGAATTGCAGTTACTGCTGCAAACCATGAAATTTGTGATTCACTTAGCTCATTGAGCAGTGACTGTGAAGTTATTGCTGGATAACCAAGGCCCATTCCAGATGAAATTATTGAAAGATTAGCACCAACACTGCACCCTATTTGCACAAATTTTTCACTAAAACGCAATTTTTCAAGTTCCTTCTTCTCTTCACTACTTGTCATTTTTTGAGAATTTGCTTCACGAATTTTATTATCGAGCTGCTTCATGTTTGAATTTTCACTAGACTACTGAATATAGAAGATGAACTGAGAAGCCTTTATATCATCCCAAAGTGAACAGTTATCTTACTCGTGGTATTATAGTAAACAAATGGGAATCAGCTTATCTTAGAAATTGTATAAATATGACGTGATAAGTTTAGATGAGAAGTAAGAGCTTGGAAACTCAAATAAACTAGTCTTCAATCGGGAATATTCCCGGAATTTCCGTAAAATTCTTAGATCTAAGAATCTTCTTTCGAGAAATTTTTTTTCGCTTTAAAAAATCATTATTGTAAATCTTTTAATTAAATACAAAATTTTGTAAATTTCAGACAAATATTGACTTATTTCAGGACGAATTTAGAAAAAATAATTTTTAGTGCAGTTTTGTATAGAAATAACAGTTAATAATTTCAATTAATTGGGTGGCTGACTGTGTCCTTACTCTGTTAGAGATTTAAAACTTTTTGCATTATATTTTTCTTAAAAAATCGTTTAGTAAGATATCTGTCATTGACTTCATTAATTAGGAAATTATGAATGAAAATTTTTATGTTAACGAAGAAAAATATTTTATAACTGGCATAAAATTTTTGAGATTTGTCCCTATAAAGTCAAATTTGTTAGGCCTAAAAAGAAATTTTATAAATGCATAGTGATCTGAAAACTAAAACTTGTTCACTTTTGATTTTTTTGTTGCATGCATTTAAACATGCTCTATCGATTGGCGTATTGGGTACACTGAGGTAAAAATTCATCATTTTTTTGCAAAATGAACAACTTTGAAAATTCTAGATCACTGTAAAATGTTATGAATTTTTTATGACTTATAAAACTTTTATAACAGTAATAATGTTTTCAAAACTGTCATAAAAAATTTATAACACTTATAAAATTTCTTTTTAAGGCTAATAAATTTGAATTTATAGCGACAAATCTCAAAAACTTTATGCTACCGTCTTCCCTCGAATATAAGGACCGGTCCTTCTATTCAAATAAAAGGACCGTTGCTCAGTTTTTGTTTTGATTTAGTATGGAAAAAAGTACGTTAAACTTTTTGAATTCACGAAATTTGAATAGAAGGACCGGTCCTTATATTCGAGGGAAGACGGTAGTTATAAAATAATTTTCTTCATGTTGAAAATTTGTAATTTTTTAAATTTTTTTTTCTGTAACCATGCTTGAAAGTTTCAATAAATGCAATAATTTTTGTTTTATTTAAAATTTTTGTATAAAAAAATTAAAATCTTTTAAAATTACAAAATCTTTTGAAATTTTTGCTTTTTTTCTTCTTGAATGTTTCTATCATAAAACTGTCAACCCTTGATGATAATGAAAATAAAATCTGATTATTTCGTGTAATTTTTTCCCTAGAAATCTCTTCTATTTAATTTTCTCAAAAATCTCTAGCTTTAATTGAAATAAATTTTCATTTAGTCAACTTCAAGAGATTCCCCTGCAGAGGTTTATACAAGTGTGTTTTGAAAAATTATTTCTTGTGAATTAAATAGTTTAAAACCGTAAAGTCGAGCTAAAAGTGGTTTTAAAAACTTAATTGTAGTGCATATAATCGATTTATGATGAAGGATAGGCGTAAGAAGAGGCGGATTTCACCAAAAAACAATTTGCAAAATAAAGCAAAAAAAATTAAGAGTATTGATAAAGATAACCTCAAAAATTCTCAAGTTGAAAATGATAAAGCTGAAGAGTCAAATTCTGATTTTGATTCAATTTCATTAAAATCAATCTCTCAAAGTGACGCAAATATTCAATCAAATCAAGGAAAATCTATTAAAGTGAAACCGATAATTGTTGACAGTTCCTTATTAGCAGTAAGAAATTTGCTCAATAATTTACAACTAAAATCCAAGCCATTATTAAAACTAGCTGATAAAAGAATTCAAATAAACTGTTCATCCATAGAAGACAAGATTACTATCATGAACAAGTTGAAAAGTCAGCAATATAAATATTTTTCTTTTACTGAATCCAGTGACAAATCCAAAATTGTCCTTCTCAAAGGATTTTATCTGGATAGCAACTTTGATATCAAGTCTCAAACAGAAAGTTTGAAAAATATTCTCAGTGAAAGTGACTTAAAAGTTGGAAACGTGAAAGTTTTTTACAAAAAAGAAGATTATGCAATTTTTTCAATTCAACTTCAAGAATATATATCCATCAAGGAATTGAATTTTCGATACAAAAGCATTGATTCAGTTATTGTCAGATGGGAGCCTCTCAATAGAGAGAAGAAATTGCCAGTTCAATGTTTCAAATTTGTCAGCAATGGGGTCACTCCTCTGTCAATTGTGGATTTCCTTCAAGATGCGTCAAATGTGATGAAAATCACCCTGTCGGTCAATGCAAGAGAGTTAACAAGGAAATCGGTAGTCCGAAGTGTGTCAATTGCAAAGGAGAACATCCAGCAAATTACAAGAGATGTCCAATTTTTCTTAATCACCAAAAAAAGATTGATGATATGAAGAAAAAATCGACAAAAATCAACACTAAGTTTGCAGCTCAACATAGAATTAGAAGTAGTCAGCAGATATTTAATGATGAGGATTTTCCACCCCTTATTAATCTCAGTTCTCCAGTTATTAATAATGTACAGGTGAGCTCAAACCATTCCCAATCAAGAAGTGATCCTTTGTTGAAAAATTTCCGTGAAGCATGTGAAGAATTTAAGAATCTTCCAAGCATTAGAAATTCAATGGCCATTTTCATTGATTTTGTTGGAAAATTAAAATTAGCTAAATCAGAAGCCGAAAGACAGATGTTGTTAGCAACTCATCTTTTTGATTTCAATTATGAAACTTAATTTCCTATTATGAATGCTCATTCTGTTCACAACAAAGAAGATCACTCTCTAATTGCGGGTGGTTTGAAGCACAACCTACCATTAGCAGTTTAATCTGTCTTTCTTTTTTCTTACTTTTTTATCTTTTTATTTAATTGTTACAAGAATTTGAGTTTTTTTTAACTTTTCTCATGCAACACACTTTACTTAAACAAATTTCACTTAACTTTATATTAGACACTCTATATAACTGATTTAAGACTAATTAGTCAATATCACAAACATTTCATGTAGCATTAGGATTTATGCAATTTCAAATCAATTTTGTCAATAAAAATTATCTATCTATCTAAATTATCTAGTCAACTTCATTAGCTGTAACGTCCACACAAAAAACCAGCAAATATGGACAAACAAAAAATTCATATCTTTTTAATTCAAATCGATGCTGGAGTTAAGAAAAATATGGACAATTAGAATATTCAATGAATGAATAAACAATTTTGTAGACAGATCTGATTAAGCGTTTTTTCTTCATAGTGAGGAGGCGGGTTGAATAGTGAAAAAAATCATTTTGTTCTGTGATGAAAAGAGTGTTTTTTGTCGTAGAGAGAAATTGATTGAATTTTAATAAAAGTGAATCAGCTTATTTCTGATCAAATGATGTCGAAAAGAATTTTCATTTAAATATTTTTTAAATCATGATTTGAATTTATACAGAGCATCAAAACAAATTGGAATAAGAGAGATCGATTACTTACACTCATGTCGTTTTTTATTTTTTAAAAAGAAGATTTCTCGATAAGTGGAAAATTATGTTAAAAATAAAAATCTGAAATTGGGTTAGAATTTTTCTTCTTTTACATGGAAAAAATAAACATCATCGTAAATGCCGAGAAAGATCGTTACGACGACGAACATTTTCACTAAAAACGAAATGAAAATCTCTTCATTCTTAAAATATCATCATCATCAGTAATACTTTATATCTTTTTTTCCAACCGAGACTTTTAGTCTTAATTTTCATTTCAATCAAGAACAAAGTGCAAAATAAATAGTGAGAAATTTTTGTTGATTGATTTTACAATATGTGATTTTTAGTGGAAATCAGCTGGATGAGATTTTTTAGCAGATTTAACGATTGTGTTTGTCTCACGAAAATTACCCATTTGTCACATTCACGTCAAACGAAGAAGTACATTTAATCTTATTTTAATTAATTGTCGACTACTGATTTTGATGGGGAAAATTATGATTGTGTCTCTTTCATTTTTACACGGGTATTTTCATCATGATACACTAATGAGGCGTTCATGTTTGCTATAAAAATATGTTGTTGTTTTTGTTTTTGAGAGGTTAATAATTATGATGATGAATGACATTATTTAGGGATTTAATGTGATGAAAATTAGCTTCAATTAGTCAAGGTGTGATGACTTCAAAACTGTTTTTGAAAAAATTTTAAAGAAGGAAATTCTTTTAATGAAAAATATTGTCAACAAAATAATTTATGTTTGTATTAGTGCAAAAAATTTTTAAAAAATTTCAAATTCTTTCCAATTATTTGTATATTTGTATATAATATGTTGGATTTAGTCTTTATGTCATTATTTATTGTATTAAATAGTTCTGAAATAGAAATTACAAGTGTGGTCAATCAATTGTCAAGAAATTCCTTTCTAAAAAACTTTAATTTGTTTGTGTTAGTGAAATTTTAAATTTTAATGAAAGAATTTCTTTTCATAGAAATAAAAGTGTTACATAATTAATTAAAGACTTTATAATGCTGCTGCAATAATATAAATATTTACCTCAAACCGACTATAATAAAAAGTGTTTATTCACCTCATAACATAAAGTACTTTTCATAGTCTTTCTCACATACAAAAAGAAAGAATAATAATAATAAACTGTGCAGTAAAGTGAACTTGTGATATTTTTAAAATACAATTCTGCACACAGAAAAAATGAGTTAATGGAAATAAAGATTAAATTGAAATGATTCGCATGTGAGAAAATAGCAAGAAGACAAAAGTCTCGCCGAATATTGTGTATATGTAAATACATTATTGTACACTCTAAAATTAGGATCTCTCGTTTCTCTCATTGCGTCATTATTTTGTCTGTCTTTAACGAAAGCACGAAAAAGAGAGAAAAAACGTGAACGAATGAGAGAGAGCAAATTATTTTCCTTTGAAAAAATTGAAAATAAAAACAATTACATTCATACGCAATGATGGAAATAACAAATGAAATTGATGATAATGAAACTGAAAGTGATGTAATTGATGATGATGATGATTTGACTGAATCATCAGAACAAATTTTTCTACAAAATCTTTCAAAAATTATTGCCGATAGCGAAAGAACGTCTGCCAATGAGAGTCTTTTATCTATAGCGGAAGTTAAATCAATTACAAATCAGCCACAAAATCAACAACCGCAATTTGGTTACTTTCTACCAATTTCTTATGCGCCACCAATACGACTACGTTCAAAAAGGTTTAAATTTTTGCTTCAGCTCATAATTTCATTAAATTTATTTCCTGCAACAAAAAATAATTTAATTTTTTTCTCTTTTTTGTGTTTGTTTATACAGAGATACACAACATGAGTCTAGCCGTTCGCCCACACCTCTAACGCAACCAAATCACAATCACCATCAGCAGTATAGTAGCAACAACGTAAATAATCATATCAATGGCAGATCAAAACGATTCAGTTCTCCTGCGTATAGCGATTATGGATGTGATAAAGTAAACAGTCGCAAATTAAGTGGAAAACATGAAAAACGAAGTATTCGTTCGATGAATGAGGCTATTGAAGTTCTTGCTGATCAAGTTGAAGAAGAAAATTTGGTGAGTAAAAATTCATGATAAAAATTTAAGTGAAAGTGAACATTTTGCAATTGCTGACTCATTCATAGAGATTGCCTTAGGGAATATATCTATGACTTCCTATTTTCTAATGCATGCATGTATTGAAATCGACCAAAATCTCCTCTTTCATTGCTATAGTAAAATTTGCCCACAAAATACCTTCTTTAACATGTTTCTATTGAACTAATATTGACATGTGAAAAGGGAGAAAATGGTAAAGGAAGAATTGGAAATTTAATAAGCAAAATTAAAATTTACTTGTTGTTACAACTGTTGAAGCAAAAGGGGAAGGTTTAGACACTTGAATTTTGCTTTATTTTGTTTTTGTCTTTAAAAAGAATTTTGCCAGGAAATATGGTATAATTAGATTAAGAGTGTTCTTTCAAAAAATTGATTTCATTCACATAGATGTAAGCTAACGAAACGTTCTTTTTTATTACTCGCGCGATCATTCACATGGAATTTTAATTTACAATCGAAGAGGAAATGGTTGAAGAATGAGTTGCTTATATGAGGAAATTAAAAGCTTATGAGATTGTTAATTTTGATTAGCTCGTTAATCAAATAAAGTCGTAAATCAAAATCTCATCAACGACATTCTTTTGGGTCATTTAACTAAAACACTAAATGGCATCCAATTATAACTCAAGTTGTGAACTATTAACAAGATTCAATTTGCGACAGCAACTTGACATAAATCAATTATTTACTAATCGATGTCATAACTTCTTAATGTACTGCAGCTTATCACATACAACTTCTTTTTTGCTACTGCAATCAATATTTATTTTCGTACGCAAGTTCAAACTTGAAAACAGTATGCTATATTTAATCCAGAAGTCAATAATTGAATTTAGAACGAAGTGGCAATCAGTCGTTGTGTGTCTGTTGT
This sequence comes from Polypedilum vanderplanki, assembly GCA_018290095.1. Lineage (NCBI taxonomy): Eukaryota > Metazoa > Arthropoda > Insecta > Diptera > Chironomidae > Polypedilum > Polypedilum vanderplanki. The sequence goes on along the minus strand of CM031381.1, from coordinate 16,253,437 downwards.
TGAATGTGAAAGTAAAAAAAGAATTGAGTTAAAAACAGTAATTATTTAAAAATTGTCATAAAAGAAATCCCAAAAGTGCTTCTAAAAAAAAATGAATTTCAAGTTTCTGACATGTCACGAAAGTGTAAAGCAACCAAAGAGCAATGTCGCAAATCGAAAAAGTGTTAAAAAGAAGAATAGTAGTCATAAAAAGAGTTCAACACATCGAAGACGAATCAAAAACACTTACAAGTCTTCAAATCTTTTTTCAAAAAATTTTTATCCCGCAAATTATTTCTTCCAAGACGACTATCGTGCGCGTCTTTATGATACGCGAGTGGGAGTAAATGATCAAAATGGTTTTTTGATAACGGCACGAAATCCGCCTCAAATACCATCACAAGCGATTATGCCGCGCAAAAATTTGCCATCTAGTATGATGTTATTACAACAACAACAAAATTATCAATATTATCTTCCCATGAAGGTGGGTTTTTATTATGACTTTTTTTCTTATAATTTATGATGAATGGAGAAATCTTAAGACATTATTGAAGTTATAGAAAAAAGAATTTCTTCAATTTCCGGCTTAAGAATGATATCAGTATCATGTAAAAAGGGAATAAGGTATCAAATGTCAATAAGTGCATGTTAACATTGATTTTTAAATGTCTTGTAATTTTCTTACTCGCACATGATTACTTGCTTTTTGTTGCTTGACTTTTTAGCGCATTTTTGGAACAACAATGCCGCTTATATCTTCACTTTGGCTGGCTGGCTGGCTGGCTGGCTGGCTGGCTGGCTGTTCGGCTGAGGGATGAGATCTCGAAAACTACAATAGCTAGAGACTTCCGGTTTGTTTTAAATGAATTGTGCTATCAAGTTATTGGCGGCAATCTTTATTAGAATGTTGCCACTGATTGCATTAATTGGGAAATTACGAATTAAAATTTACAAATTAAAAAATGTAAACAAAGCGAAGTAGGCTGCGAAAACGATTGCAGCGCCACCAACGGCAAATATTGGAACTTCAAATATTTTGAATCTTACTCAACCGTTATTTTCGAGTTAACAAAATTATAATAAGATTCTGTAAATTGCAGAGTCCGAAATCGTTTGGTATTTTAGTTGCAAATAACTAAAAATTAACTTAAACTTATTCAATTAAAATTTTCAACGGAAATCCACTAAAATTTAATCGATTAGGCTTTTATTTTTAATCGAATAAATTTTAGTTCATTTTTATTTACACGTAAAACTGTTTCGGACACTGGTAAATTGAACATCAATTAAAAGCGCTCGCCATACTTTCATGCATCAAAATTTTATAAACATGATTTTGCCTATATTTGAAATTATTTAGATCAAATTATTTTAAACTGTAAATCTATTTCTTAAACGAATATAATAAGTCTGTAATTTGTCAACATACACTGATCTAGGCACCAAAAGCTAAAGTAATCCGACTTAAGGCGGACACTTTTCAGTCTCGTTTTATGTTACTTGATTAGATAGTCAAGTGATATTGTTTTTCGTTTCTACCTATAATAATGCATTTTATAACAGGTATAAATTTAGTAGCAGAATTAAGAATTAATTGAAAAACAGTATTAAAATAATATACAATATTTATTTCTTTTACAACAAGGCGAAAAAGTGAAAATTTTATTTACTATGTGAACCTTACATATTGTTATGTTTCGAAAGCTTCACGAAAAAGCTTTTTTTAAATTTTTTTAATTCGTTAAATATAAGACAGCAGCAAAAAATTTCATAATTACCAATCAATCATTAATTAAAGCATTTTTAATTCTTTTGCCTTTTAAAGAAATAAAGTAAATATCTAATTTGTCCATTTTAAATCCGATTAAAAATAAAAATCAATAAAATTGCATCGTCATTAGCTCTTGTGCGTCTTCCTACGTAAATTTCTTAATTACTGAGCTCAATTTAATTGTCATTACCGATATTGATGATCAATATCGACCTGAGTGGAGCTTAAGAGAGGATTGAGTGCAGATGTTGCGCTTAATGATGTCTGATGAAAGTCGACGGGCCAATTATCAAGGTGTATTTTAAGCGACAGGTGTTTGTTAGGAGCGTCAGAGAATTTTGTTAGATCACGAACTGAAAAATAAATGTAGGCAGTTGGATTTAATTTTTTTTGCCATGTTAATTTATTTTGTTGTTAGTTTTTCAATATTGAATCAATTTACCTTAAAATTTTTTAGACTTAAATCCCTGAATGATCATAATAATTAGTTTACCTTTTTAAATTGTTTGATCACGTATTGAAAAATTTCATAACAAGTCAACTTTGTTTAATAACCGATAATGATGTTTGTCAATAGTTATTCATTGTAAAAATTGAGAGTAGAGATAAATTTAGCTCACATCTACATGTTTAAAGCAATTTCAATGGATTCGATATTTTAATTCTTTTGGTATTTTCATTGATATTCATTTTGCGGTGTGAACTTCTCTTTCTGAGACACACCTGTAGTAAAATTTAATCTAATCTGCATAAATTGTTTTAAAATTTATTTGATATTGACTTAAGAAAAACATTGAATTGAAGACTGATGACTAATTGTTGTTTACAGTAGAATTTAAATTGTCAATAGAATTTTTGAAAAAAATGTTCAAATTAACAATGGAAGTTGATGAATGAATGAAAAGTCAAAACTAGTCAAAAAAATTTATCTATTGACAAAGAGAGATCTTGAAAATATCTTACCTGATGTTGCAAAATTTCTTTTTAAAATTTTTATGTATTGAGTTTATTATTCTTTGACTTTTAAAGTGTGCAAGGTTGAGAGAGCGTAAAAAAATGGAATGACTTAAGAGTGAGTGAGTGATGCTTCTTACTTATTTTGGTCAAGATTGAACGACTTCAAATTCCCAACAAATAATCTTAATTTTTGATATAAAAGAATGAAGAATCAAAAAAAATTGTTCCGACTTGTTTTGAAAATCAAAGATCTAAAGAAGATAAAAACACGGGTTAATTTCATGTTATTCAATCTTACTCGTCTCATATTTTTTTGTAGTATCGTGATCTTTTCAACTTTTCGAAACTGATATGTCTGGCAGGAATTCATTTGATTTCTTCTGCGGTCCATTATTATTCAAGAAATAAATGCGAATACACTAAAAAAGCTATTTCAATCGTCTGCTCTTCAATTCTCATTTCCTGACAACTTCTTTATGCTCATTTTCATTTAAATGACTAAATTTTTTAAATTTCATGTCAATTAAAATCAATAGTCTGCATTCTTTACCAACCACCGTCAAAAACATGCAAAACTTTTTAGAATTAACGACATTGCGAAAGCATTTCCTTGTAAATTCTCTTTCAGTTGATGATTCATAATGAGAGAAAAAGGTAAAAAAGAAAAATAAGAAGAAATTTCCTTCTCTGTCCATTTCTTACGCGGTTTCTTTTTACGGCTTTTTACTAACAAGAATTGTATAATAAATAAAACTGAAATAATTTGAAGATGAAGAAAAATGTGTGTTCTTTAAAGATCCGAGGAATTTAAGAGTGAATGAATGAATGTGTGAGTGAGAAAAGTTGAACAATTCCTTAAACGAGAGAGAGAACTTTAAAATATAAGAGAGAGAATTTTTCATACCTGAGGATTTAACTTTGGCAAAGGAGAAAAAAAAGATAAAAATTTATTTCTGTTAGTAACATTTTTTGTGTCTATTTAATAACTTTTTTAAAAAACAATAATCATTAATAAAACATCACAACACAGCGTTAGAATTTTTTTTGATTTAGAAGAAAAACAGGAATATTTTCATATGTGATTGTGAGAGTGTTGAAACAAGAATTTTTTTTTCATTTTGCTTTCCTTTTCTTACACGCGTGAGAGAGCATGCTAGTGTAGGTGCAAAGCAAGCAAGCAATACATTGTGATTTTCAACTTTACTTTTTTAAGTCAGTGAACATTGGACATTCGAGAAAGCAACAAGCGAAGCCGCAACGCGGTGTCTTTTTTGCTCAATATATTGAATAAAAATTGAAAATTTTCAAATTATAAAATTTAAATTCAAAAATTTTTAGTGCCATAAAGCGAGAAACTACAGAAAATTTTTGAAATTTTGTGTGATAAAAAGCCAAAAAAGAGATTTAAAATTTTTTTCCGAAGGAATAAGAAGGAATTTTTGAGGCTCTTTCATGTTATAGTTGTTGTGAGTAGTGTCCATACACAAATACGCTCACAAAAAAAGAATATTTGGATTCTCGAAAAAAGAAGAGAATACATATCATGTTGTGCGTGTCTATAACATCTTGGTATATTCTTCAAGGTCTCTTTATGTGTAGATGATATTTCTAAGTAGAAAGAGAGTGAGAAAAGTGTTTGTGTGTGATCATCAAAAAATATTATTTTAAATTTATCTATTTCTCTTCACTGTAAAACACATTTTTATTTTGTACAAGGAAACAAGTGCGAGAACAAGTGAAATAAAAATTAGTAAAAAGATGAAATTTAGCCTCAATTAGAGTTAATAAAGAAAAAGAAAAATTTAAAAATGGATAGCCTTCTTAATACAAGTGCACATAATGGACAACAGTTACCAAATAATCACTTCTTGGATCCCCAGGTAAAATTCCTTTTCTGTCCTTAATGATAGTCTAGGTTTTCTCAGTAAAAAAATATAAAAAATTCCTTCGCGATGACAATTTGCTATATACAATGGATTGTGTCAGTTATTTAATACCTTCAAGTCATTGCACGGCCAAATACCTCAACATATATAAAGCTCATAATGCATGACTCTCTAAAAAACATAACTATGCAGTAAAAACTTGCAATTTAATCCGCTATTGCAGAAAATATGTACACATTTACAAGCAAAACTTTAAGAGTTGATTCTCCTTTCAATATTATTAACTATTTTACTTCATAGCTCGGCTATGTGAGTAATTATGTAGGCATTCCAATTGTCCTTTTATTACTATGTGTTTTCTGCCCATAAATAAATTGAAAGCCAGTCTTAGTCATGTGTTTGATATTGATTTTCTACTTTATTTCAAGCATAAGAAATTCGTGATTTGTGAATTATTAATTTTTTGAGGTTGATATGCGATGAAGAAGAAAAAAAGTTTGATTGAGTGGAGGAATGAAAGTTTTTCACATTAATCAATTATCAAGAAAGAAATTTTTCAAGTCGTGTGTTTTGGTGTCAATTGTAAATTGACAAAATATTTTCATACAACTTACGGATCGATTAACACGCAATTATAAATTTCTCAATCATCAATTATGTTTTGTTATAAATGAGCTCTAATAATTATCTATCAAAATTTTTTGCAACACACACTCTAATTAATACTTACATTCAACTCAAATTAATTTTTTATTCTTTTTCATCACGAATAGAAGAGCAAAACAAAAAAGTCAATCACTTTTGAACAAGATCTTATTGTAAACTTTTAATCAATTGTTTGCTTGCTCTCAAATAATAATTCAGCTTCATCATGTTCATATGGTTTAATGTTAAAATCATTAGTCACACATGAATGGAGCAAAAAAAATGAAATTAAAAAATGATGGAATTTCATCGATACGAAAGATCGAAAAAAAGAATGAAAAGAGATTTCGATGCACGACCAGACGTGAATTCTAAGCTTATATTTAAAAAGATATGAACATAAATTCCTTTATGGCATATCGATATTTTTAAACAATGAATGCAGACCAGTCAGTCCATCAGAAGTTCATACAAAAAAATTTAAAGCGCATGTCGTAATTCACTTACGATAATATTTCATATACTGGTTTTTTTGTCGATTTTCAATTTCAACTCGCAAGCTAAACCTGAAATTCGAAATAAAAAGTAAAGAAAAGAAAACTCTTTTTTTCTGTTGTTCACTCTCTCAGCTCTTTTTTCGGTTTGTTTGCGTCGCGAATATTTATTAATCATTTGGGCTCGCTAAAAACTGGTTTCGGTTTTATGCGAGTGAGAGAGAGAAAGAGCATTGAATTCTTTTTTGTTTGCCAATTCTTCTCTCTTATTTAAACTTGCTCTCTTGCTTGCTTGATATGCCATCTCGCTCAGATCAGAGTATTAAAAAATTTAAATGGAAACTAGTCACATGTGTGCGCTGAATAAATATGATATTTGCACACCTTACTCTCTTGAAAGTGTGGCTTTTATCTGCACTTAATGATCACAAGTCGTTGCCATAGCTGCAAATGCTGCAAGTTATTGCAAAACTTCTTTCTTGCGGCATAATGACGTCATTGACATCATGATCATTCATTTAGGCACACGCTCGCTCCTTTCAATTCAGTTAGTTAGCTAACAAAAACCGTTTGAATGGTCGATTACTCATAAAATATATATTGAGCAATTAGAAACAAAGGGAGCCAATAATTGAGTTTTAATAGACGCCTTTCTATTACCGTTTACTGTATTTAATGACTTTTATGTGGTAATTATAATAGGTATCATGCAATCGTTATGATAAATTATTATTTTTATTTTCTGAGAAATTTTCAATTATGAAATTTAAATTTTAAATGACAGTTATTTTTATTAATTTTGCTTTTCATCAGAAAAATAAACAACAAAAAGTATCAGTAGCATAGCATATCACATGTCTTGTTTTCACTTTTTTCTCTCATACATTCACTCCAGCGACAGCTTTAACAAGTAAAAGCAAAATGATGTACACGAAATATTAATTATGTATGTCGCTCTTTAATCTTACACACATGTTTTTCATTTCTCATTGACTTTGTAATTCATATATCATTTCATTCCACTCTCTCATCTTCTTGTCAACGAAAAAATCATCATCATTATAATCTAGCGCTTATTTTAGAGACAGAGATTGTTTTTGATTTGTTACGTGAACATTTATTTATTTATAAATAACTCAAAACTCTTTGCATTCTTAATTTAGATGTAAAAATAATTTTTATGTGGATGTATATGCATAGTAGGATTGGCAAATGCTTATTTACCTCGTTTCAAATTCTTGACGACGCTTGTCGGTATTTCATCTACATTCACATTTTCACTTGTCTAAATATAAAAAAGGGAAAGAAATATTTTTTATATTCATCGAATTTACAGACGCATGCTAATGTTTTTAGTTTGAGGAATTTGAAATGTGATATTATCATTATTTGATTGATAAATCGAATAAATAGTTTAAAATATTATGCAAATAATTTATGTATAAAGAAGAATTTAAAGAATTCAAAATGTCAATAAAGTCAAGTCATAAAAAAATGCATGAAATTAATTTTCAATAAACCACTTATGACAATTTATTCATAGAAAAGTAATCTCATATTTGTGACATTTAATCGCCTTTCTTTAGTCGCAACTTTGAAGCATTCATGCATGCCTCACACTGATAATTATGATAAATTCATAAGAGAGAAAAGTTTCTTTATGCTTATTATAGAAACGTGTTTGGCATAGATGTTATAAACTACGAATAGTGCAGTAATGTTCCCTTTAAAAGTGTCACAAACACATATGCATAAAGAGATTTCATTTCTCTTATTTGACACTGTCATGTGCAATACACACTGATACTCTTTCTATGTTTACATCCACTATAAGCCGGCTTTTATTCATAAGAGAGTGAAAAGAATTTTTCTCCCATTTCAGTTCACTTTAAAAACTCGCACATGCAATGTTGTTTTAAAATTTTCTCGTCATCTCGTTTGCACTTAAAACAATAAATTTAGTCTGTTTATTCTTATGTCTGCTGCTACAGACTTACTTTCATAAAAAATACATATTCTATAGCCCTTTTGTGTCGCGAATAAAACAAAAAAAGTTCAAGTGTCATATTACAAGTGCTAACCTATTGTTTGAACATGACTGCAGCTTTGAAAATTTAATTTAAAATAATGAAATTTCAAAAAATTTTAAATAACCTAAAAGTAATCAGAATTTTGTGATTTTTAGTCATTTGTTTTTATGTCTGTGCATAAATCAATAAGCCAAAAAAGCGGTGGAATTTTCGAGGGAGGATTTATGCATGTTTTTGTATTCGTATGTTATATGTATGAGAGAGGATTTCAAGGTTGATGTGAATGGAATATTTATGCAGATAGAAAATAGTGTCGAGAGTGGTTTGTGGGTGTCAGACTATGAAAATGGAATTTTTTGAGGGTTATGAAAAAAAAAAAGAATATTTGATTGGTGCGATAGAATTACAACAGATGAATATTTTGTCTAGCTTTCACAGAGAATTGAAATTTAATAACTGACTAAATGCTATAACTCCATAGTGACATTTTAGAAATAATTTATTCAAATACGCGTATTAAATTTCTCAAGTATTTGATTTTACACTCTCTGCTTTAAATTACACACATTCATTTTTTAGTCTAAGTGTTTTTTTATAAGATTTCACTTTGTGATTGTTTTCAAAGAATTAATCTCATATGGGCTTCCATTTATAGTAAATTGTAAGATAAATAAATTAAAAAGATTCATGTCCATCTTCAATATTGTAAATACAAAAATTAAGAGCTTTAAAATGATTTATAAATAAGAAACTTTTTAAATTAATTTATTTTATTGCTCAATAGTGACTGAAAATTTCAAATTAAAGTTTAATGACTTCATTACTAAACTTGTGTCATTTTTATTATAAAAACTTTGTCCATGCTTCATTATTCATAGAGTGTTTACTTGCTGTAATTAAAAACTCTCTTTATCTCATTCGCCATACATACATAGAGTAAAAGAAGATAGAGAAAAACTCTATAATCTGAGATGAGCGAAAATTGCTATACGTTCTCATAATGACTGCTCTGAGTCAGTGCTTTAAATGCTAAGTCCGTTTTGATGAATCTTTCATTAATCTTTTTTGTTTATCTTACATCTTTTTTGCAGGGCGAGAGAACTTCATGGGAATATCACACTGTGATTTTATTCAGAGTTGCTGGATATGGTTTTGGCATCGCTGTGGTAAGAATAAAATTTTTTTTCATCCTCTGAATCTTCATTTAAATTTTATTTATTTTTTGTTATTGCACAGTCGGGTGGAAGAGATAATCCGCATTTTGCTAATGGAGATCCCTCGATTGCAGTTAGTGATGTGCTTAAAGGTGGTCCAGCAGAGGGAAAACTTGAGTGAGTTTTAAATAAAGCTTTATTCCAAAAATTGAATTTTAATTGTTTGAATGAATTTTTTTAGAACAAACGATCGAATAATAACAGCAAATGGAATCTCATTGGAAAATGTTGAATATGCAACAGCAGTTCAAGTTTTAAGAGATAGTGGCAATACAGTGACACTTGTTGTTAAAAGACGTGCACCATTGCAATCAAGTGGAAATTATCAACAAGCTGGTATCAGTAATAGTGCAATTCCAACTCATCAGCATCAGCAAAGTCTCAGTTCAATCGGATCTCAACAGCAAATTAAACTTGTCATCAATAAGAGCAGTAAGAAAGAAGATTTTGGAATCGTTCTTGGCTGTAGATTATTCATCAAAGAGATCTCATCGAAAACACGTGAGCAACTTGCACTTAATGGTTACTCACTGCAAGAAGGTGACATTGTTACTCGAGTTCATAATACAAATTGCAATGACATGATGAGCATAAAGGAAGCAAGAAAAATTATGGATAGTTGCAAAGAACGATTAAATCTTGCTGTAATAAGAGATCCAAATGCAATAGTGCCACCACCTCAGCCAAACACTTCAATTTACTCTCATCAACAGCAAATGTCAAATTGCTCGAATATCGAAGATGCTTTCAATTCATCAGCTTATTCAACACAGAATCTCTATGTGCAACCACCAACTAGACCATCATTAAGCACATTACTTGATGACAAGTGCAATCTTACACCACGAGGTAGAGCTCGAGGACCAATAACTGATATGTCACAGCTTTCACAACTTGATCGTCCATCATCACCACCTCATCATTCAAGAAGTCGTAGTGGAATTGAAATGATAGATGAACCGCCTCGACCGCCACCACCTCGTGATGAATTTTATGGCACAAGACGAATGCAAGCAGAAACGACTGAACCAAGATATATTACATTCCAGAAAGAAGGTTCTGTTGGTATCAGACTAACAGGTGGCAATGAAGTTGGAATTTTTGTGACTGCAGTTCAACAAAATAGTCCAGCATCAATGCAAGGACTTGTGCCTGGTGATAAATTGCTAAAAGTTAATGACATGGATATGAATGGAGTGACTAGAGAAGAAGCAGTTTTATTCCTTCTTTCACTTCAAGACCGCATTGATTTAATTGTGCAATATTGCAAAGATGAATATGAAAATGTCGTTCAAAATCAACGTGGTGATTCATTTCATATTAAGACACATTTTCATTATGATGCTCCAACCAAGAATGAACTTTCATTTAAATCAGGTGATGTGTTTAGAGTGATTGATACTCTTCACAATGGAGTTGTCGGTTCATGGCAAGTTATGAGAATTGGAAGAGGACAACAAGAACTTCAGCGTGGAATCATTCCAAATAAAGCAAGAGCTGAAGAACTTGCAACAGCTCAGTTTAATGCTACAAAGAAAGAAACAACAAATACAGAATCAAGAATGAATTTCTTTAGACGTAAAAGAACAAATCATCGCAGATCGAAGTCTTTATCACGTGAAAATTGGGATGATGTTGTTTTTGCTGATTCAGTCTCGAAATTCCCAGCTTATGAACGAGTTGTTTTAAGACACCCAGGATTCATTCGTCCAGTAGTTTTATTTGGACCAGTTGCAGATCTCGCTAGAGAAAGATTGATCAAAGATCATCCAGAAAAGTTTACAGCACCATTACAAGATACTGATAAATCAAAATGTGGTATTGTCAGATTGTCAAATATTCGTGACATTATGGATAGAGGAAAGCATGCATTACTTGATATCACACCAAATGCAGTTGATCGTCTGAATTATGCTCAATTTTATCCAATTGTTGTGTTTTTGAAAGCCGATTCAAAGCATACAATTAAACAATTGCGACAAGGTATTCCAAAAACAGCACACAAAAGTTCAAAGAAACTTTTTGAGCAATGCCAGAAACTTGATCGAATGTGGTCACATGTGTTTAGCACTACAATTAATTTAAATGATGCAGAATCGTGGTATCGAAAAACTAAAGAGACTGTCGATAAGCAACAAGCTGGTGCTGTGTGGATGTCAGAGACAAAGGTAAAATTTGAAAAAATTCTTTGTAAATTTAAAAATTTTCTGTTCAATTTCGGTGTTGGAAAATATTTTCAAATTTTTTACCAAAAAAGCCTTTTTTGTGACTGACATCGACATTCAAAGAAACACAAAAAAATCTCAAAATGTTAACCTTCTTTTTTATTTTCTCTTTATTTTTTATTCATCATTTGTTGTCTCATCCTTTTTATATGTCTCTTTATTTCTCAATTTAAATTTAACAAAATTATTGTCTGTAAAAAAAAAGGAATCAAGATTTACCTCAGATATTTTTCTTCCTTATTTATCACCGCCATTATGTCCTTATGCTTGTTGTAATCCAACACGTCCGAGAGTTCATGTTGCTAGTTCATTAGCTTATTATCAAAGGCCTCGCTATTCTATGCAATTGCCTGCTCCTGTGAATTATCAGATTGTTCCGATTCGTCACTCAAATAGCTTTTATCGAACGCCAACAAGAAGCTTACAAAGTTTAAATACTTTTGGCAATTTCCGTGCAATTGATGATAATAATAATAGCTCGCGTACTGGAACTCTGAGAAATCACAATGAAGAGCGTAAATCGCCATATTATTATAATGAACTAACTCAAATGCATGCAACTAATCCGCAACAACAATTTATACCAATTACTAATCACATTAATGATGATAACTTTACAGATTTCATTAATACCATTCATCATTCTGAAACAATGTCATGAAAAAAATTGCTTTGCTTCTTCTAGCTAGAAGAAAGTTGAATTTTATTCTCTATGTATATAAACTTATTTTTATTTTCAATGGATTTTTAGATTTAAAATTTGAAATTGAAAAAGTCGTTGAAATTTTATTTTAATGTGATTTTTCTTACTCATTTTAAATGATTATATATAAAGCCATAAAAATAAAAATTCAACCCAATTAAAATTTATTTGCTTATATAATTATCTTGCCATTCACTAACTGTTTGTTATTTTCCATATTTTTATTCTTCTTTTATGTTTTTCATGATCTGCTGTTTTATTCTCTCTCTCTTCCCTCAATCCTACATTTATCATACTCACACGCATAAATACTCAACATAATCATTTTTATTCATCATCAACAATCAACTACAAAAAAATTTCCCAACAACATCATCTGTTTTATATCATAATGATTTTATGAATTATTTTATGTTCATTTATTCGACCATTTTCTTTCCCATTACATTCCTTCTTCCAAAATGAAATTCCCAAACGAAATTGGTTTGTCTCATGAATTAATTCTGATTTATTTGATTTTTTGATTGGCAATTAACAATCCAAAACACGCACAAACATCATAAACAAAAATTAAAACCACATTTGGGGCATTTATTTATTTAAATCCATCCAAACATTTCGTGATTTGTCCTGATATCAATCAATAAAGCCTGTTGAGTCATTGTCCGATGATTTCCTATTCCCAATGAACACCACATCCCGTTTATCCTATGCATCGAGTCCCGAGTCAGATTTGGAATTGAGTCCAGGCCCATCTGCATCGTTATCATTGGGCAATTTACCGCAACTTGTAAAATCGAGCTCTGATCCATCAATTGCTACCAATCAAGATAATCTCGATCGTGATCGTGAAGAAATGGTTGAAGGAATGCCACCACCTTATACGGTAAGCTGCAGCTGAAGAAAAAAAAAGTTCATTCGATTTCTACCATCATCATATCATTTCATAAATTAAGCCATACCAATAACAAATTCTATTGTGATTTGGTGCTGAAATTTTTATTTATGCTGTTTTGGTTGATGGTTGAGATATTGAATTAACACTTCTTGCTAATATTTCTTTTTTTAAATCAATTTGTTGACATTTCTTAATTGAAATATTTTAGACACCTTATGATCATTCAACTGCTCATACTAGACGATTGACAGTTGACAATAAATACGGTTTTTCACCATCACAACAACAGCAGCCAACTGATGAACAAGCTCTCTATGGAACACGTCCAACTAATACAAATGGCATTTATGGTCAAAGTGAGTTATAAAATTTCTACATAAATTTCAGTAAATTAAAATTTCGTTCTTAGACGTACCAGATTTGCCACCAAGAATAGACAGAACATCAAAACCAAGTTCAAGTACACCAGGTTCATCATTGCCATCAAGAACTTCATCGTCAGTTAATAGCAATGGTGGAACTTTAGGAAGATCAGCACAAGAGCGACTTTTTGGAAGTGCTCAAAAACAAGCGTTGAGTCCTGATGATCAACAAGATGACCTTTATACAGCATCGAATAAACTTCTTAATACACTCGAACCCAAAAAGATGGGTAATGAAGATTCATTAGAAAGAAGAAATATTCATCATCACCATCATCATCATTCAAATGCTCAGAATTCTTTAGATCGAACGAATTCAACACAGAAAAATGGATCGAGTTATGATAGTGTGTCAAGTTATGATTCTTATAATACAAATCAACCACAACAAGCTGTCACAACTTCAACTTTATCAGTACAAAATCGTTTAGGTCCAAATGCACCTGATGATTTAAAATCGATTCCACCACCAACCGTAAATCGTGCATCAATGGTAAATTCACAAGATTATGCCACAAATCAGCGAAATTCGATGAACGACAGCAACTATAGTTACAATAATGGAATGGATCAACATGCACAGCCACGTAATTCAATGGTTCTCCCACAACGACCAACAAATTTGCTGATCGAAAGTCCAAGAAAACCTCATATGATGGAAACAAAAACAGATTATGGAAAATATAGGTAAGAATAGAAATTTTTCTATCTGTTTGTGTGTCTGAAATTTGTTAACGGTTTTGTTGTTGTCTATTTTTGCTGTTTTTCCCTTTTAATAAAAAACAATTTTTATATAGAATTTTTCACTTACCAAATGCCTCATGTAAAATACACTCAAAAAATGCCCAAAATTTTCCTCACTATCAGACATGTCCGACACGTCGTCCTCATAACTTTTCATATTCGCCTCACACTCCAAAAACACTTTTATTGGCAAAAGCCAACTTGCTGACATCATCTTACAATACCCTTGTCTAATGCAAAGCTATTGCTAGTTTGAGTTGATTTTCTGTGTTTTATTTTTCTCCATTGCTCCCATTCATTCATGTTTATGCTTTTATGGTTTCTTATCATTATTATTTCATTACATTTTATTAGTAGAAACAATTCAGCCACTCAAGCCGATTATATTAAGCCACCGAAAATTGCACAAGTTGTTCCTCCGATTCCCAATTCACAACCACCGGTCAGTAGCGCTTTTAAGCCAGTTCCACCACCAAAGCCCAAGAATTATCGTCCACCGATGCCTGGAACAAATGGAAATGGAAACGGAAATCAATGGGAAAATGGGGTAAGAAATTGGTAAAAATTTACCAAAGAATTTAAAATTAAGTTGTTCTTTTTTTTTAAACTTAGGAATCACTTTCACCACGTTCACCACCAAATGGAATTTATTATTCAACAACTAATAATAATCAACAGCCTCCATCTCAGCATCAACATTATCATCATCAAAGTATGACAAACGGTTCATCACCGCATTATAGTCATCATCAATTTGGAGGCAATGGAAATCATCATTCTAATTATGGTCAGCCACCAATGCCACCGCAACATATGCAATCACCACCAATGTTTGGTAATGGCTATAACAATCATCAATATTATGGTAGTGGAAACTATAGAAATCCTGGATTTGGTAAATAACATTAAATCATAAACACATACATGCATACAAACAATCATTACATTCTTTTCAAGCATATTTTGTTCGATCTCTCTATAAACCCTCATATGAAAAAATTGTTGCTTTTTCTCTCTTACTCTTTTCTCCTTTTTCTTCATGATTAATGATAATTAACTCAAACTCATTTTTCATTATTACCAAAAATACACATAATGATTTTATTTAAAAATCAAACAATTAATTTAATTAACAAACACAAAAATTTGCTTGTTGAAAAATTTATTTTGTCATTGAAATTTATTAAGTAGAAAGAAATTTATTTTGAAATTTGCGGTAAAAATTTTTTATTATAAATTGGACTTTAAATTTATAATGATAAAAATTATCAAAATTAAAAAAGAATTCTATATAGATTTGTAAAGAAATGCAAACGACTCGTTTTTATTGTTATTCCAAAAATGAAATTTCAACTTTTAAATTAAAATAACTAAAACAGCTCTGAAAAAGTTTCTTTCTCTATTGTCATGCTTAATTTTTCTTGGCAAATAAACAAAAAATATATTTTATGCATATCTATTATCATGAGAAAACATTCATTTTTGAGGTTTAGTTGACATGATTAAAAGATATTGATTAACCCAAATTTACTTATTGTGGAGTTTAAATAATGCTTGAAGTCAAGGCTTGAAAAACATTTTAATTTCAAATGAGATTTTTGTAAAAATAAATTCATAATCTTTCCTTTTTTGCTTTTTTAAACCAAAAAAGTTTTTCAGAACCAAAAAAAAAACAAAATTTAAAAAAAATTATTAAATTTTTGAAATCATAGTTTTCAAGCCTTAAGAATGCATATATGACAAAATATAGAAGTTTTATTTAACATAATAAAATTTAAATTTTCTCTTTAAGCAGGAAATTTGCCAATTCCATCACAATATGGCATCGACTTGACAAATCGAGAGCAGAGAGGTTCTGCCTTTGAGCTTTATCGAAAACCACAAATAGGTGCACATAACATGAGGTGAGCAATAATTTTCATACTTTTACATCATTCTATCTCTCTTTTTCTCTCTTTCTATCATCAATTCATGCATGCACAAATCCATAAAAAATTCTTTTCCTTCATCTTTCATCTTACCATTCCCTAAAACAGAAATTATAATAAAAAACAGAACCAAAAAATTTATAAAATAAACATTGAAAAACATTACATTAGTCATACTAAGGAGTCAGAGATATCGCACTAACTTTTTTTCCTTCCTCCGGTTGTATCATCGTTGAAAACATTTTTTATTTGATTATATAAAAAGTCAGAAAAAGTTTGATATAAAAATTTATTTATTTTGTTTACATTAGAAGCTTTTTTAGTCTTAGTAAATTCTTTTTAGGTATTTTGCTCTATTTCTACTTTAATCTGCTTGTGTGTTGAAAAGCTTTTTCTTCCTTTTATAGTTTCCTTCACTCTCTTGCACACTGTATTTATGTAGAAAAATATTTTCATGCACCAATTAAAAATACTGTAGAATACAAAAAAATATTTTGCTCGCATAACTCAAAACTGCACAATTTTTCTTCTTCCTTAGACATTGTGTTTTTTATTTACATGGATGAATTTTCACTTCAGTTGGAATTTTGTTTTGTATTTTACTGCAATGTGCTGAAAGAAGGATTTTCAATTGAATTGTCAAACACAATGAGGTTCTCTTTCTTTCATTCGCAAGTGAATTTGATGCTTTGTTGAATGAAAATAATGATGTACTAGGATGTTTCCTTGAAAATGAATCGGTTTTCTGTCACTTCATTTAAATATAAAATTCTCCAATTATACTCAAGTAATTTACAAACGGCTAAATGTATGTTGTTCTATTGTGCACTTTAAAGAACAACAATCAGAATTCATTTAGTTCTTTTATTTAAAAACTTATGAGAAAGTTAAAATGTTGACTTAAAAATACGGATTTTTTCTAAAATGCTCATAACTCGGAAAGTACTTAATCGATCGAAAAGATTTATATATCAATCGATTCGTCTTAAAACAGACTATTAAACACAATACGGTAATAATTTATATCATAAAGCATGAATTTCCATACAATTTTCAGAAATCTTTTGTTTACAAATGGCGAAATGTAAACAAACGAAATTTTGTCAATTTTTCTTTCGCTCAGATCTCTTCAATAATAATGTTTTGAACTCTTATACTATCCCAGTTATATATAATAAGTTGTATTTAAACGTTTAAAGCAGTAGATTCAATTTAAGACGATGTTATTGAAGATATTTGATATTTACACTTCACCATTTGTAAACAAAAGATTCTTGAAAATTATATGAAAATTTATGTTTCATCATAAAAATTCTTATTGTATTGTGTTTAATAGTCTGTTTTAAGAAGGATCGATTGGTATATAAATCTTTTCGATCGATTAAGTACTTTCCGAGTTATGAGCATTTTAGAAAAAGTCCGTATTTTTAAGTCAACATTTTAACTTTCTCATAAGTTTTTAAATAAAAGAACTAAATGAATTCTGATTGTTGTTCTGTAAAGTGCATAATAGAAATTTAATTTACAGTGCATGAGATAATTTCTGTCCATGGAAAACTTTCGAGAAAATCCCTTCTAAACTTTTAAGTTGAAAAAATTGATTTTGTCTAAAAATTTGGAGTCGAATTAAAAATATTTAGAAATATTGATGACTCATTAAATACATCTTAAAAACTGCTGATAAATAATAGTAATAACATATATTTTGCCGTTTGTAAATTACTTAAGTAGAATTGAAGAATTTTATATTTAAATGAAGTGACAGAAAAGTGATTCATTTTCAAGGAAACACTTTTATGTTCATTAAACAGCAGTAGCTCACTCGAGTTGAGTTGCCTTATTTCGTCGTTCGTAGATGATTAATTAAAATAATTATGACAGACAGAAAATCTCGTTTTGTAATGAAAATTTGATTTTAATTAAATAAAATGCAAGCCACAAAAATTTTCAAAGTAAAATTTTTTTCATGCTCTGTTTAATATCTTACACTTGTTATAAGCAAATTTTGAATTTTGTTTTAAACTTTTACACTTTTCTGTCACACACCTGACATAAGACTTTTAATATTTTTACCTCAGAGAGAAAATTTCTAAAAATAAAATTGCATTTTTATTTACATTCATACAAACTTTGATGTCAAATGTCATTTTCATCCTTCTAAACACACATGCGGTAACTTCCTGACTCCTGTTTTCACACTTTCTATCAATTTTCATGAATTTAATTTGCTTTTATTTAAAAGTTTTTCTTTCTATCGCTTAGCTTTTTTGATTAACTTACAAACCTTTTTTATTATGGTGATTGAGAAATTTTACTTTTTATTTATTTGGTGAAAAGTCTTTTTTTATTAATTTAATTTTATTTTACCATAAATAAATTAATGAATGAATGAGTGTGAATGACAAAAATGAAAACAGATAAATTTAATTATATATCGCATGCACATATGCGAGAGCAAAAAGATTTTATGTATTCCAAAAAAAAAGAAATGTAGAAAATCCACCCGCAGGAAATTGAGAGAAAAAGTTAGCGCATATCCTGATGTGCAATTTGTTGTTGTTATTTTCACAAAAAATTGAATTTTATTCACAATTGAATTAGCGATATGCAACCGCCACCAATATCGAGACAGAATTTGCCACCAAAGCAGCAGCATCGTTATGATATGGTTAGTGTCACACCTGAGCCACCAGAATTACCAGCGAAAGCAAAGAAAAATCCATTAAAAAGTCCCCTGAAAGCGATAAAGAAGGCAATTGTTAAAGGCACAAATTCATTAAGAAGGCAAGCCAGTTTTATGGACAGCAATAGCGGTGAATCAAAGAAAGCACGGTCATTAAGGCGGCAACATTCAATGATGGAACGAGGTTCTAATCGAATGTTTTATCCACCACCACCTCATCATCAACAAGACTATTATGAATATCAACAGCAACAATACTACAATTATTATTATCAACAGCAAAGATATTATCCACAAGATGAACGCTTTGCCTGGTATCAGCGACATGAAAGATATTATCCTACAAACATGGCATATGACGATGAACAGCCGTTGTATGGAAATTATGGACCACCGCCAGAAGAGAGTATTTATGCTAATCGTGCGCTCATTGAACTCGAAAGGTCAGCACCAATTCAGACTTCGGGTGGACGAATTGTTCGTCGTCATAGCATGAATGAACGACAACGTGAAGTGCCCGCATTTGCAACATTAACTAAGCGACGCTCTAAATATGCTGAAGATATTGACGATAGATTCGCAAACATGTCAATTGAAGAGCCAATTTATCAAAGTCAACGTGGTTCATTAATGTATCAAGAGCAAATGAAACCTCGACCAATGCCACGACAACAACCTGTCGAACGTCCACTAGATGATAATCAAAAATTATTGCAAGCACGTAAGGATATAAATTCACCAGGGACTTCTTCAGCATCTACAACTACATCACTATCATCGCCATCAAAAGAACGAAATTTACGAGATTCACGACGACAATTAAAAGATCAAATCTATCAATCACGTTTAGAAACAATGCAATCAATGGCAGAGCCAAATTATTTGACAAGGTCAAGTAGTGGTACAAGTAGTAATGCTGGCAGTAATTTAAGATCACAGCCAATTTATGAGTCAAAGAAAGAGGCAGAAGAAAGTCATGAAAATGAAAATGACAAAACAATGAACTCAAGTACTGAATGTGAAGCATCAAATGAAAATAATGAGCAAGAAAAGTCACTACTAGAAGTGATTGAGGAGACGCTAATTAAAAATAAGTCACAAGACCATCTAAATGAGGTTGATTCGATACCGTTTGTTGATGAAGAAACTCCTGCAGCAAAAAGCAGTGACACTATAGAAGAAAGTGAAGATTCGCTTCAAAGAACAGCAATTGAGAACACTGTAATAACAAAAAAAGAGCCAATTAACATTAATAACATTATCAAACGTGCTGCACCACCACCGCCGCCAGTTCGTTCACCAACAACCGCAAAAACAACAACAGCTGCCCCGACAGAATCAGTCTATGAATCACATACGTCTATTGATACACAAGCTAGTCTTCCTACAAGCATTGGTCCGCCTAATGCACAGTCAACTCCATATGCTAGTGAATTAACGCTCAAAGAACAAAAATCACTCGCAAAAGCACGATTTTTAGCTGCGCCACCAATTAGAAGTCCAATAACAACTAAAGGATATTTCGACGAGATGGGTGGAATTTTAGAGGATAATGTTTGGAATGTTTCATTGATAATTCCACCTGGTGCACTACCAACAGGCCAAAAACAAGAAATTTATTTCACTGTCACAGATCCAAGGATGTCAGAAGCAGTTGGTGGTCCACCACTTGACATGGAAAATGGTTGGTTATTAATTAAATATTTTTCACACATTTCTTTTTTATTTTCTGTGTGTTTGGTGTGTCTGTGTAAGCGTTATGCATGATTTTAAAGTAGTAATAGTTGGGTGTTGGTGTAGATTGTAGAACTGAGGACTCAGTAGACTATGATTGTGGTTTTAGTACTTATTGCTTTAGCATTCTAGTGGCTATAGGATAAATAGATGCATTTCAGTGGTAGAATCTAATGGTTATTTGAGCTTTTGCACATTTGTTTGTGTGTCAAAAATTCATATTATAAGCTTTAATTCTAATAAATTTTAATTTAAAATTTCCACAGGTGAAAAAATGCTGTCACCTCTTGTAATGTGCGGTCCCGTTGGACTTGAGTTTCTTGAACCAGTCACATTGAATATTCCACATTGTGCATCAAGCATGCCAAGTCTTGGTTTATCGGTAAAAGCTACTGATAGTGAGAAAAATTTAACAACCAATTGGGACAACATTGATCTACCACCATCAAACACTGCACATCAAGTCAGCGTTAAAGTTGATCATTTTTAGTGGCCATTAATAATAAACTTTCTTTAATTAAATTTCTGTAAATTTTTTAATTCTTTCTTCTCATAGAACTTTTTCTTCTGTTGATTAAAAAAGTTTAAAATTTATAAACACATTGCTTATAGAGAAAATAATTAATTTTGAATTAAAAACAAGTGAAGTTGAGAAGAATATATACATAGAGAATTAAATTATAAGTTTTAAATAAATGACTATTAATTAGATTTAAGTCTCATGATATATACACATGTCTTTTTTTGTTTGATCAAAAACACAGAGAGAGAGAGAGGAAAAATTTCCTCAATCACTTTTTTATATAATTAAGAAAAACTTTTTTGAAACATTTATAAACACTGTATGTAGAGAAAAATTATACAATACTTAAAATTTAATTGATAATGTCAAATAAAGCAAATCATCAACAATTTTTTTAAAAATCTCAAATTCTTAAATTCTTTTGTTATAATGAGCAATATATTAAATTTCAGATGGATGCAATTCATTCAATAAAAGTCGGATAACCATTTTCATGGAGATAAATCACTTTCCTAATTTATTTCCGAGCCATTCACTTTACCTTCTTCTTTTCTGTCTCGTTTATCTACCAATAAAAGTGAATTTTATGCTCTCATTGCTTTTGCCAATATCTGAAATGTGTGTGTGCAATTTTATTATTGAAAGAGTCTCGAGACTTGCCTCAAATACTCATAAATTAATTTCCTCTTCTTTCTGCAATACTTTCTAAGTGGTTAGCTTTAATTCAGTTATAAAATTTGAATCTTGTTTTTTTTTGGTTTTCGAAAATTCAAGCATAAATTTACATTTATCCCTGATTAAATTTGCTCACGCCATAAATTTTCAATGTCAAGTAATCTTCTTCTAATTTATATACTGCCCTTTTTTCGTGACGGTGGTTAATTTGATTTCATCCTTTCGCGTGTGAAAAAGCTAGCAAAGCGAAGTTTAGAGGTCGATACGCTAATGAGCATGAAGCGTGGTATAATAAAAAGAAGATGCTAAAGGATGCTTGAGGTAAGTATTGAATATTCAATTAATGAGTGGAGCTTTTAAAAAGCTTTTTCATGAATATTTGCGAGCATAAATTAAAATTTCTTTCATTTATTCAGTCTGTTAGCTCTTGAAAATATGTGGGAAAATAAAATCAATAAATTATAGCAATAAATCAACTATTCAATAATTTATAAAGACAAAAATGAATGATGAAATTGTGCTCTTACTTAAAAATGTTCATAAATGTCGACAATAGAGAGCAAACTTTTGTAGAAGCATGCATGCATGATGAAATAATGAATGAAGAAAGTATAATTTATCGCGAGGCATCTTGCACATATATTCACTTATTTACACTCATAAAAAAAATTTAAAAAAATTTGTTAAATTTGTTAAGAAATTCTAACAAAATCTTGCTTGAATAAAATCCTAAAAAATTTTGTTAAATTTTAAAAAATAGTTTTTTAAACCTCAAAAAAAAATTTTAAAAAATTTTTTTAAAATTCATTTTGAATTTTTAGAAGAAAATTTGAGTTGCTTGAAGTAATTTCTTTATGTGATTTTATTATGTGTCGCAAAATAAACAAAAAACTTAGAGGAATTCTAAAGTTTCACATTGAATTTCAATTTAAAATTCCTATCAAATCAAGCAAATTTTTCTTCCTCTTGGATTTTCCGTACCTGATTGTGCTTGCGAAGTATATGATTTTAAAAATTTTCTTTTTAATAAAAATTTACTAAAATTTAATAAAATTTCTTAAAAATATTTTTTCAAGTTTAAAAAAAAATTTAACAAACTTTTTTTAAATTTTTTTTTTATCAGTGTATGAATAGAGTAATGAAATTTCATACTTTACATAATTTACTGCTGTTACTGCCATATGAGAAGAAAAAATTCTTTACTTTTCTGGCTCATTATACTTAAGGGAGAGAAAAATTGAAATTTCACCGAGATTATGAAACTTTTCGCTTCAGTTAAAGTTTACTCCGCAAACAATGAATAATCGCTTCTGAATCAATGAATGGCGAAAATGTTTCTATTCGTAAAATGAAAGAAATGAATCTTTAATGTATTGCCTGTGAAGAATGAAAGAAATACGAAACTTCTTGTAAAGTCTTCGTTTTCTGCAAATAGAGGAGAGGGAACAACTTTACATCATAAAATTTCATCATTTTAAGAGAAGAATTCTTTTTGTTGAAAGAGAACGAAATGTGAAAGGGCAAAACAAACAACAAAGGAAAGTAAGAAATAAAGTTTTATGTATGTTGAACTTCTTAAAAGCTCTCAATGCTCAAAAGTCAAATAAATTTGGTTCTTTTGTGTGAGATTATTTTCTTCTCTTTCTTTCAGTACAGTTTTCTGATGCAAGCAGTGGTAGTGGAAAAAATAATCAATAGATTTCTGTTTGTAGAAATAAATCATACATACGAAGTGAAAAAGTTCACTTTTTCCTCTTCCACATATGAAGGCGGAAGAAGCGAAATAGACGACAATGAATAAACATACATTTGTATGATGCCAACGCATTTTATTCCGTCTGTTTATGTGATTTATGTTGTTTTCTCGCTTTCGATGTTTTCTTCTTTTCCATTTCATATAATTAATCTTTATGATAAATGAGCAAGTGCATGATTGATATAAACTTTTGGGAATTCTCTATACAAAATTTAATGTTTGTATAATTTGTATATACGGCATGTCGCCTGCCAAGTCATCAGTAAAATATGTATATGCAATTTCATTAACAACATTCCAGAAGTAGCATCAGACGAGGAAAAAAAGATTATGCAGATGACATAAATATCGAAAAACTTTTTCTTTGTTTATGAAGCTGAATTTTATCAGCAGGCGACTCTATTTCATTTTAAGTAAATTTTTTTGCTTATGCGAATAATTCCAAATATTTGTATACTCTACTCGAGGGTGTATATCTTTGACATATTTTTCATACCAAAACCGCAGAGAACAGAAAGATTAATAGTGTGTTTTAAAAACAGCAGCTTGAGCCTTTAAGGCCAACAAAATTTGCTACACAAAATATTCTTAATCCATCGACATGCGTTTGTTTAATCCTTAATACTTTTTCACTCTATTGTTATGTATGGAGCAACAAAAAAGTTTTGTTATGTCATGTACACGAAAGAAAAAAGGACGAAATCAATCGTTTGCAAAAATGTGCTGATGACATCAGAAAATCATCACAATTATTATGGTCTATATGTTTCTCATGTGTTGACATTAAATATCTCTATGTGTACACAAATATCTAAGCATGTAAACGCATCTGTGGCTTTAATGTTATTTATCTAGTAAATAAAAGGTCAAAAAAAGATGTTGAGCGGAAGTATGAAACAGCATTTGGGTGGATGCTTAAGAAGTCATTTCGGGAATTCCGCTTTTATACGTGCAATCATTTGCGGTATTTTGTAGATTAGAGATAAATCTTTTTGTAAGAAACAAAAAAATCTTAAATTTAACGGTTTTGAATAATTTGAATTTTATTTTATTTGTTTTGAATTTTAATTTCTTAAAAATCTTGTGAAAATTGAAAAATTAAAAAATTTACAGTTCTCTGGAATTCTCTAAATAAATAGTTGAAGATATCAAAAAAAAGTTAAATAGAAGTGAATATTATCTAATTTATAAGGTAAATTATTCTTAGTAAAAGTAGTTGATAAAATATCCTATCATTTCTTTTTCATTAAATGAATGGGATTAAAAGTATATTTATGAACATATTCAATTGATAAAACTCAACTCACGCGACTAATCCACCTTTCTTATGAAAATGTCGGCAAATTACCGCTTTATTATTTTGGATTATTTAAAAATTTCTCACATAAAACTTATTTTAATGCAAATAACATTTGAATAACTATTTCAAACATCCCAAATGAATGCAAACATTTTCTCTCGACTAAATACACATACATACGTAAGAAGAAATTAGCAATTCCTGCTTTGCTCATTTAATAATTTAAAATTCATAAAGTTGTAATACTTATTAGCATTATTATCATCATCCTACCCATATTCATGGAAAATTATTTTATGAGAGGAAAGCACATGTGAAAAAATTGAAATGAACTATAGGGTTGTATACACAAATATGCATGTATGAGGAAAAAACATTAACATTATTATACGACAATTAATGAGCATGAACCGCCCGGTGGCAGTTTGTAACATGATGCAGAACAGAAGAAGGAGAAAAAAAATTTAAAATTCACTCATACAGAAGCTTTTGTGTAGTAAAATTATTAAAATATGAAAAGCAATTTTAAAGTTTTTCTTTTTTCTCTCGATTTTTTATTCTCTCACTAGCAAAACGATAGAGAAGATGCTTGAGGGAATAAAAAGTTAACGCATGCTTGATGATTCTCATACCATGTGTTCTTCTATTCATACACACACCTAAAATTCTCTTTTTTTTACTGTGTGAAAATTCTGTTGTAAGAACAGCAGTTGATGAATGAACTTTCACTCAATTCGAAACTAAAAAAATTTACTCTCTTATACTCTCAATGACATTGCTTTTGTTTGTTTCGATTTTCATTAAAATCCAAAATGTTTCTCTCTTTCGCTCTCTGTTTATGTCTCTCTCACAGCATCTCGATTGGTATCGAAAGTATGAGTTAGGGTGTTGGGAGCTTTTTTCATTTATGAATTTCCTATTTCACTCAAGCGATTGTGGGTGAAAAAAGCTGTGAGAGAAAGATGAGAAAAAGAGAGTATAAAATGCCATGTGAGATTCATTGTAATATATTTTTTGACTTCTATTTTCATTCAGTGAGCATCGTTATTCGGGAGTGTTGAGACATAAAAATCTTTACGCTCTAGACCGTGGATAATTTTTTATCTTTCTTTTAACTAGAAAAAAGGAAAGAAATTTAATATATAAAGTCTTTAAAAAGAAATTTCTTTCTATTTTTTATTTGCTAATATACTTTTATGTCTGTGTTATGATAGATGTGCAAGAAAAGTGAGTGTAATAAGAAGACTAAAGGAAGAAAATTAAAGTGAAATAGGAAAAAAAGTTTAGTGTCGTCTACTCTCTGCTCTCATTTTGCACTTCGTTTTTTTATTTTTGTATACAACATTCAGTCGTCAGTAGTATCATTACAAAGGCCATGAGCACATATATTTCCATTCTGATGTTCAGATGATGATGAAAAATCGTTACGTAATGAAATCCATGGTGTGATGTGAGCAAAAGAAAAGCGAGAGAAAGAGAGCAAAAAAAGTTTTTTATTCGAGAATAAGAAGAGGCAGCAAGAGGAGGTATTAATGATTTTCTTTATGTACATACACACATTTTTAAATATATTAAAATGGAGTACTTTTTGAGTTGTTCCTTCTATCTTTTTGGGGCTTTTTCTTTTACTTTTTTTTGTGGATTACATAATCAACTTGTGTTTTGTGTTGAGTTACAATTATTGTGTTCTCTTTTTACTACTAAATTGATGTCGTTTTTTATTGTATGTTTTATAAAAAGAAGTGAAGTGAAGTGTGAAATGGATGATGATGCTGTGCAGAACGAGTCTTTATTATTTTTTAAATTAATTTTTTCTTATTGTCTTACTTACTTTTCTGTAAATTGAGCTGTAAAGATGATAGTAAATTTATAATATTAAATTGGTACACTTTAGAACAAATTTATTTCGTAAATATTCTATTATTAGCGGATACTCATGAAATTTTTTTTAAATTATCGTTAAGGGTAAAAGGAAGGAATTTTTTCTTGAAAAGAAAGGCAGATTAAAGTTATAAATCATTTATGAGACAACTTATTTTTTGAGAATTTCTTATTCTTTGTGTAATGTTTAATCAGACGGCGTCATTTGACTATTTAGGAAAATATATAAGAATTAATGATTGAAATTCAACAATAGAATATTTGCACAAAAACCAAATAAAATTTATCATTACGAATAAAAGAAAATTCATTAAATAATAATTTTAAAGTCATATTAAAGTTGCAGACAAGAAAGTTAATAAAGAGTGCTATAACAATATCTTTTAAGAGCACGTTTTCCTATAAACATTGAGTTAGAAATCTAAAGAATGTTAGACGATAGAAATCACATACAAGAATGAATTCATAAATCATTACAAGACACAATGTATGTTTTTTCCTTTCATCACATGACACTGAAATGCACAATGTAGTAAGTACAAGAGAATCAGAAAGCATTTTCATTTTTATTATTTCAATTCGAGACGTGCTCGTAGTATGCTTTAGATAAAGGACTAAAGTTGTAGACGACAGTTATGAGACCAAAAATAAAATCGAGTGGGTGGCATTGTGTCTCAAATATATAAATCTTTCCATTTCATTTCATGGATTTTTTACACAAAATTTTTTATGCATTCATAGTATGTAAGAAGAAAAAAAAAGATTTTACAATCGGCAATAACGAGAACAAAAAAGGCGAGGCGTTTTCCCATTACTCGGGGCACTTTCTTTTTTCTTTTGTTCATTTCTTGAAAGATGAGGGCAATAACAATTATTGATTGATAAAAAGAAATCGATAAATGAGCGAATGTTGAGCTCGTTTCAGCATAAATTATCGTTCTAAATCTGTATACGTGTGGCATGTGTGTGTATAACAATCATTTACTTTTCCTGTGTTTGCTGCAATCATATGACATCAGCATTCTGAACTCTAGTGATTTCTAATTTCCTTCCTAATCAATATTGAACTTATTTTATGACTATTGCTGATTTCTGCTGCTTATGTTCAGCTTTGATAGTTTAGGAAATTGCTTATTATGAAAGTTTTATAACTTTATTCAAATTTATGTTTTCTGACGTTCATAATTCAAATCACAAAAAAGCCATTAAGAGTAATAGCTTTGACTTTTCAAATCTTTCACTTTCAATTGGAAACATAAATCTTTTAATACTTATGAAGGAACTCATTCGAATAAAAATAAAGCGCCTAAAGTGTCAATATTCAAATGCAATTACAATAAATTCTTTCTAAATCCTCTTATGAGCGTGTGCTCCAAAGCTTTTCTCTGTGAAACAACAGAGAAAATTCAATTGTTTTTAAAAAAAGAAACTTTTTTCTCTTTAAAAGAAAAAAATCAAAATTCAATTGTGATAACTTTTTCATACTTTAATTTTGCAGTGATTGGCTGAAGGGGAAAAGTTCAAGTTAAAAGCTTCTTAGCATCATGATGATGAGTCACAATTGATGACAAAAACACTTTCTGCTTTTCTCTCTTAATTTTATGATAGTCAGTCGTAGATGAAATGGAAATGAAAAGTTAAATGCTGTGAAATTGCAATTGAACTTCCATTAGAAAAAGGATTTAATTTTAATGTCGAAATTTTTACCTTTTCATTTTGATGCTGTTTGTCAAAACCTTTTCCAAAATGTATTATTTCAATAAAAAGCATTTGCTTGAAATTCAAATGTTGAAATCATATTTATTTTCCATCTCAAATTTCAATCCATTATCATCATCATGCCCTCAAACGTATGCAAAGCAAGCGAATTTTTTTGCAATCTAAAATTTCACGAAATCTTTCAACTATGTACGTTTATTGATGGGAAAATAAATTCTCATGCAAACCCAAACCACAAACCGAAAAGAAGAAAATTTCTCAAATTTCAAGATGTATATCTCATATCACGCTTAAGCTCTCAATTTCCATATTGGTGAATTCAAACTGTAACAGGAGACATAAAAAAATATGCAAAAGCTGCAAAATTTGCTGCTTTTAAAGATATTTTAAATCTTCTTATTATTGTAAAATGAAATAACAGCAGAAGAGATAAAAGTATCTGTCTTGTTCTGTTTCGCATCATGATGGCAACAACAAACTAACAAGAGTAAGAGAATAAAGGAAGTAAAAAAAGATTTTTATCATTGTCATGTTGCGAAAGGAAGAGCAGAAAAAGGTTTTTTATGCTGTGATGAATTGTGTACATGAATTTTTATTAAATTTATAACTTACACACAACATTATCAAAAATTATGAAAGCCTTCTTCATTTTCACTAATTTTCATCCGAGAAAAAGTTATAATCATCTAAAAGAGGATTAACAAAAACAGAAGCACAAAAAGGACCTCAAGGGATAATGATGACTATTATATTTTTTCTTAAATTCCAAATTAATTGAAACAGACTTACAGCAAAATGTAATCAACTTTTTCTTTTTCAACAATTTTCATCTAAATTAAAATTTGTTAGATTTAATATTTTGATGTAGGAAAGTTATCATTGCAATCATCTTTTTCATTTTCTCTTTCTCATTTCAAGTTTTGTGTGTGTGTTAATATGAAAAAGAATATTTCGAGTGGTTTCACTTAGGAAAGTTCATTTGAGTGTTATTGTTATTGCCTTTTTCTTACTACATAAATGAGAATCTTTTTTTGTTTTGGGTCTTTCTTGTGAACTTTAATGATGATAGTTTTAAATGAAAATTGGGTTATGAAGGTTAAAAATATTAAATTAATTTTTATAAAATCCTGGGGGGACGGACAGAATTTTTAGACGTTAATTTTCAAATAAATAAAATTTTTACGAAGATTTGCGTGCTGAAGGCGCACACTGCAAGAATAATATTCAAATGAAAAACGACCGTTATTTTCAATTTCTTTATTAAAATTTTTAGAAGAATAAAAAAAAATTGTACATTATTTTTAATTGCATTTTGATGCATAAGCATTGCGTCTATGTGGAAAACGCTGATGTAGTTCAAGCTTAGTACAAAATTTAATAAAAATTGAAATTATGGTGTTCACTGTAGAGAAGCAGTGTTCAACAGTTAAATCAACTTGCGTTAAAATAACATCTTTAAATGTTTCCCTAAACTTTAAAGTATCAATTGACTCTGTCTCTGATGAGAGTTTTCGAAATGCAAATTCCATACTTAGAATAAAATTGCTCATCTCAATTGACAAACTCCATGTTTCTGATTATTTCTTCCATATTCAAAAAATTTTGACTTACATCTATCACATGTAATTTTTGCAGAAACAACTTCCATAATTTTGATTGACGATTGATTGAGAAAACTGTTGTGCTCAATACTTGTTTTGAAAACGGTTCGCCATGTAAATTCAATAGGAAAAAAGTCTTCAAAATTTTCAAGTGTTTCAGATAAAGGAAGTGTTTCAATCAAGTTAGAGATGCTATCATCACAAAGTTCTTTGTTTCGTAATTTCATAAAATGGTTTTGTGCACCGACACCTCCAGAACAGAATGAATAAAACTCTTTCCCATTTTGTTTTTTTTTAAAAATAAACAATTGTAAACAATGAACATATAATAAGACAGAAAATTAGAAGTCTTAAAGTTTAACGGTTTTATTTGAAAATCAAAGATGTGCACCAAATTTAAGTGGTGCGCGTTATTGGTACTTAATTTGAATTAAGTACCAATAACGGTCTGTCCGTCCCCCCAGGTATAAAATGAGTAAGGTTTTTACTTTTACCATTATTTTGAGGGTGTGAAAATTTTTTTGTGAAGTAATTGGATTAAAAAGAAGCATTTTTCTCGAGTAGCTTAATAACTTTTTGAAAGATAATTGAAAAGTCTTGTATGATGGAATTATTAAACTATAGAATTCAACTGAATGAAAGCTTTCATCACTTGTAAAGGAATTTTTTAATTAAAATCAGAGTAAAAAAGTAAAGATATTTTTTTTTTATCGTGAAAATCATAAATTTACAATTTATTTGATGTAAATAATAATTTAAAATTTTACAACCGTAAATTTTTTTGAAAACAAATTTAAATTAATGATATTTTTTTAGAAATTGCAATTTTTTAAAGACTCTTATTAAGATCAAAGAAATTTAAACATGAAAATTCTCTTAATTATCTCTATATCAAAATATTTCAGAGTTTTATGACGTTTAAACATATACAGTATATGAAACATAATTTATTTTATATAAGAAACTCAAAGTTAAAGCAATATGACATAAATTAAGCAGAGTATCTTATACATAAGATAATTATTATTCATTAAATAATTATTCTTATAAGTACGCAAAAGAAACTTTTTCTAAGCTTCTTGCAAGGCATAATTTTCATTAAAAAATTAGTATTTATTAAAAATTCATTAAAGGATGAAATATTGAGCATAAGCAAGTCCCAAAATAATTAGGAATCAAGCGATAAATTTGTTCAGCAAGTTAAAGTTATGAAAAGAAGTGCTTTAGGCTAGTACAGCCAACTACTGATATGCTAGTTTTTCTTGTTCATAATTTATGAACTTTCAACCCGAGGCTAGAATTTCTTTCTCTATGATCCTCTCTTGTCATTCACATACAGTGTCGACCCTTTTTTCTCTCCTGGTGCTGTATGTAATTTAACTTTCTTTTGTAATGAAACTTATCATGATAAACCGATGAATTGAACCGTATAAATATTCAAGGTTTGCATGGGATTTGTATGAAATACCAGAATAGAATGAATAAAAAGTTCAAATACTGTTAAGGCTAAAAGAGCATTCGAATATTAAAGGAAAGAGAGCTTATGAAGTTTCAATGTGAAACTTTTTTATTCTCTAGATTGAAAAAAGGGCAATATAAGGGTCAAAAAAGAAAGAAGTTAATTAATTCATGCACAGATGTCGCCTTAAGAATTTGAAATCACTGTGAAAGCACTGCAATCATTTAATCAATAATTTACAAATGTTAATGTCTTTCTTCAATACAATAATTCGAAAAGTAAAGAATATGACTTTATTGCTACTGTAAGAGAAAGTTATAAAAGCTGATTGCCATCAGTCGAGTGAATTTCTTCCCTTACTACATACACACCAAAAAGAAAGTGAGGCAAAATTATTCGTAAATACTTTACGAACATAAAAAAAAAATTCTCGCGTTCTCTTTCTTATCTGACACACAAGGATGCCAGAAAGGCGGTAAATGCGTGTCTATTAAGATCATGTTCTGTACCTGTCACCATGACTGAACTTTATGTGTCTCTTATAATAAATTAATGGCCTGAATATTTTTTCTAAGTAACTTACTTTTGAGTTACACAATTTCTTTTTTTAACAAAAATGTGAAGGATTCAATAAATTTAATTTATTTTCGAAATTACTTTTATTCCTAGTAAACTTCACATATGATTGAGAAAACGGAAACAAATTAATTTTAGGTTTCACTTTAATTTCTTTCTAATGAAATGAAAAACTTTTTTTACTTTATAAGTCTTGAAATAAACGAATAAAAAAGTTTTTTCCCTATTTATGCCATATACACACACAGTCTCTTTCACATTTAACATTTCATTTATTCTCTTCTTCTCTTATCACATGATGTTGAATTTTTCTTTCTTTCTACCATTGATTTTTGAGTTTTTCTTTATTTTGCTTGAAGGAAAATAATTTTTATTTCTCTGTGACTGCTTTCTTGCTTCCTCTTAAGTCAAGGAAGTTCATGTAGCATAAAAACCATAAATCATTCAATTCAATTAATGTGGCTTTTAAATTTGTTCCAACTAATTAAAGACGTTATTTTATAATTTAACAAAAAAAAACTTGAATTTAAAAATTTAAAATCTGTTAAAAAAAGTAAAAAAAATTATCATAATATTTTCATAACAGTATTTTAATGCAAAAATATTTTTCTTTCTTTTTTCATCCCTTAAAAAGATTGTTCATCCTACCGAAGGCAATAAAGTGTGCTACAGCTCGTTTATTGTCTACATAAATACATCTATAGAGATATAAAAAAACAATAATCAAAGAAAATTCTTTGCATTGCAAGTGAAGGAGCAGAAGAAAAAATTGTGTGAAATTATGAGCAATAAAGTGCTGCTATTGATAAACATGCTCCTGAAAAAACATAAATCCATGGCAATAAATTAAAAGAAAAATTATTAACAATAAAGAGAAAAATTTCTTCAACACAGTTAAGTCGTTGTAGTATAGAGTGTGCATTAAAGTCTGTCTCGCATCCAAATGTGTATCTTAGTCAAAAAATGGAATCACCATTGGCTGCTATGGTTTCTATCCGCACTCGTAGTAAATTCAGCTGTTGCCGGAAATCCCGATGCAAAGCGACTCTACGACGATTTATTAAGCAATTATAATAAACTCGTTCGGCCTGTAGTTAATACATCAGATGTTCTTCGTGTTTGCATTAAATTGAAATTATCACAGCTTATCGATGTGGTGAGTAAATTTTTATTAGAGTTTTTTTGATTGAGATAAAAGAAAATTTTGTTGAAAGCTAAAGCTTTTGACCTTAAATTGATTGCTATAAATTTCTAGCTTTGCGACTGTAAAAAGTACAGTTAACAAAAAAGAATCTGCTGACTATCATCAAGAAATATAAAAGCACTTAATTCAACTTATCTTTTATACTGCATATCATCGAACAGCTCTTATAAAACAACTTCAACAACAAAAAAATATTTTTCTCCTTTTTTCTTTCTTTACAGAATCTCAAAAACCAGATTATGACCACAAATCTGGTAATTTCATTTTATTTCATAAATTCTTCATTTTTTATCTTCTTTGTGTTTTTCTTTTATAATTTCTCTCTTTTTTGTTTTCTTTCTGTCTATTTTTTTTTCTTTTGTGGGTGACGACAATGAGGCGATGAGGTTTTGCTATTGCTATAATATAAAAGATCATAAATTTTATTTACTTGTGCAATGTCATCCACTTTCAAATAGATTGCATCATTGTCTTCACTCCTTTTTTTTCCCATAACTACTTTCCCCGCACGAATAAAAAGTCTAATATTGTGTTTTTTTCTAAATGAAAAATTATCTCCTCTAATGTATTCTTTATTCTTCTGCTCCATTTTTTGACATATATATGCAACGAAAATAATTTCCGTTTTTATTCTGCTTGCCATAACAAAAAAAAAAAATGTTTATAGTGGGTGGAACAATCATGGTATGATTACAAATTGAGATGGAATCCAGCGGAATATGGCAACGTGCAAATGTTGCATGTGCCTAGCGATCACATATGGCGTCCTGATATTGTCTTGTATAATAAGTGAGTATTCTCTTCTAAATCGACAGACAAGCAAAAAAAAAATTCCTCCCTTTAAGCGACAAACAAAAATATATTTATCTTGTGAAGAAAAAAATGTTAAAAAATAATAGGCACAATTTATACGCAACATCCATCTTGTCAGATACAAGAGGCGCGTATAAAAGAATGAAAGAAAAACAAACTTTTTCTCATGTGTCTACGATGAGTGTTAAAAAAACAAAAACAAAAAAAGATGAACGTGTTAAAGTGATGTGCTATCACGTTGATTAAATAATCGTAGAGTTCATGTCGATGATGGAAAAATAATTGCTTAACTGATAGTGATAATGATTATTTAAAAAGTTTGTAATTAGATAATTAGATTGAGAAAAGAAAAAGCTCAGGTACTAATTAAGATGAGATGTTATTTTGTGAGAGGATACAAAAGACGACAGAAAATTTCCTTTAGTTGTTTTATTATTCATGATTTTGCTCTTTACTTATGTAAGTAAAGAGAATGAGATGAGGCATTTTCCTTAGTCTTTGATAAAACAAGAAAAGAAAATAAGAGAAGAATGACATTTTGAAAAGGATGATTGAGAGAGATAATTATTGATTTTTGAAGATAAAAGGATGTTGTTCATTATTAGAGTGACTCTTTTTAAACTTTTTGATCTTTAAAATTAAGGATCTCAAAGCGTTTTGATAAGAATTACTATAGGTTTTAAGCAGATTTTTTTTTAAATTTTAAGACTTAATGTCGTTCTTGGAATTTAATTAAATGAAGTTTAAATTACTTACTTCATTTACAAACATTTTTCAATTGAATTTTTGATCAACATATTATAAATATGCTAATGAGTTGATTAAATTTTAAACTTTGGATCAGTACATTATAATTAAAAAAAAAATTAAATTATTTAAAAAGAAATAAGTCAAACAATAAGCATCATTTACTCAACATTTTTAGCGCATTTTTGGAACAACAATGCCGCTTATATCTTCACTTTGGTTGGCTGGCTGGCTGCAGTGTTGTTATACAGGCCGCCTGTGTTGCCTGTGGTTTGAATTTACAAAAAAATCCGTTATAGAAATTGTAGAGGCGCTAAGATCGTTTTGAAACGCCATCTAGATTTTCCATAGCGGATTTTTTTGTAAATTCAAACCACAGGCAACACAGGCGGCCTGTATAACAACACTGATTTAAATTTCCAAATTAAAAAATGTAAACAAAGCGAAGTTGGCTGCGAAAACGATTGCAGCGCCACCAACGGCAAATGTTGAAACTTCAAATATTTTGAATATTACTCAACGGTTATTTTCAAGTTAACAAAATTATAATAAGATTCTGTAAATTGCAGAGTCCGAAACCGTTTGGTATTTTAGTTGAAAATAACTAAAAATCTACTAAATCTTATTCGATTAAAATTTTCAACTAAAATTCAATCGATAAGGCTTTTATAAATAATCGAATAAAATTTAGTTGATTTTTAGTTATTTGTAAAACGATTTTGGACTCTGGTAAATTGAACTTCAATTAAAAACGCTCGCCGTACTTTCATGCATAAAAAATTTTATAACATGATTTTTCCTATATTCTTAATTTATTTCGATCAAATTATTTTAAACTGTAAATCTATTTTTCAAACGAATCTAATAAATCTGTAATTTGTCAACATACACTGATCTAGGCACCAAAAATGCGCTAAAGTAATCCGACTTAAGGCGGACACTTTTCAGTCTCGTTTTGATATTCAAGTTTTAAAGTGTGGTTTTATCAATATTATCGTAAAAAAAATTAAAGGCAAATATTTGTTTTAAGATAAATTAACAAAATTATTTTAACATTCAGATCAAAAATTAATGAGTTTCTAGAACTTCTTCATTCAAATTAATTAATGATTCTTGGAATTTTTAATACTTTGTAAATTAAGATGTCTTTTGTTTGGAAATTCTAGTAATTAATATTAGGAATTTCTTAGAAATATCTCAAACACACAATTGATTTTCTAATGAATTTTATTTCTCTTCTTAAAGTTAGAAAATTAAGCAATTAACTTATTTAATTATACGACTAATCTTTATTAAGTAATTTTGTCTTTCCTAAAATTAGAAAATCATTTCTTTTATTTCTTTTCTCTTCAATACATAAATTGTTAGCTTTATCAAAAAGAAAGGGCTCTTGTTAATAAATTGAATGAGCCTTAAATGACACTCTCTATTTACATTGAGATAATTCCAAGAACAATAAAAAAAACTCATCCGTTCGAGAGAATGGATGACAATAGAAAAAGATTTTGATTTGAGTCACAACAATAAAAAATAATAACACTCATAATAGACTAAGAATCAATAAATTTATTAAGTAGGAAAAAATTTATTCTTTTTTTTTCTCTTTCTTTGATGATGATTGAATGCTACTCAGTGAAAAATCATACAGTTGATTGCTTGCTTTCAATTTAATTCATATGTATACATATATTTATGGCATAAAGCATATGCAGATGATGTGTGAATTTAATGTAACCAAAAGAAAAGAAAGAAAAATCTAAGTGAAGAAAGGATGCGGAAAATTGCCTCTCATTAAAAGATGATGATGCTTGCTTGCTTCTAACATTAACATATATGTTTCTGTCATATATTTAAAAATACGCACATATAGCAATGACGATGATTCAACACAAAAAATATTCCATAAAAATTCTAGAGAAAGAAGAAAATTTTACTGATTACACGGAGAAAAATATTTTATAACTGGCATAAAGTTTTTTAGATTTGTTCCTATAAAGTCAAATTTATTAGCCTTAAAAAGAAAATTTAAAAGTGTTATAAATTTTTTTATGACACTTATAAAAGTTTTATAACAGTAATAAATATTTTTACAACTGTCATAAAAAAATTCATAACACTTATAAATTTTCTTTTTAAGGCTAATAAATTTGACTTTATAGGAACAAATCTAAAAAACTTTATGCCAGTTATAAAATATTTTTCTCTGTGTATATGATATTAAATTTTACAACAGTGCCGATGGAAATTTTGAGGTAACATTAGCAACGAAAGCGACAATCTATTCAGGGGGTCTTGTTGAGTGGAAACCACCTGCGATTTATAAAAGCTCTTGCGAGATTGACGTTGAAGTAAGTTTGAATGAAAATTAAGCAGATAAGAAAGAAAATGTGTTGATAAATTCAATTTTTTTCTCTCAATCTCGCACATACAACACGAAAAAATTTATTGCGAACATAAAAATTGTTTTCTTTTTAAAGTATTTTCCCTTTGATGAGCAAACATGCGTTTTAAAGGTGCGTGTAATTTATTGATCCTCTCACAAAAATATTTAACAAAAAGAATGAGAATAAATTTGTTAATGTATTGCATAATTTGTATAATTTTAAACATACACATCGCTGTAAAATAATTATAGTTTGGATCGTGGACATATGATGGCTTTAAGGTGAGGCGGCATTCAAACTTTTACAAAATAAATAAATTAAGCTTACACCATACACCTTCCGTACTTATCTCTATTATTTGAATGTCAAATTGAATTTTGAAATTATATCAGATATACAAATAACCAATTATGTCTATTATTGACTTTATATTCATCATTAAATTGAGAAGAATGAAATTGTTAAAATCAGAAAACTTTTGGAATTTTAACAATTTCATAACTCACATATATTTGTAAATAGTTTTCACTGAGTTAAATGAACAATGTATTACTATATATAATCAACAAAATTATAACATATATGATATATATTATAATCCCAAATTATTCTATGTTCTTATAATTGCAAAAATATTTATATACTGAATCAAAAAATTTAATCGTCTATGATATTCATTGGATTGATATGTTTCATTCATTTACAAATTCAAATGAAGAATATTAGCTTTTTATTATTTTTCTCTGAGTGCGAGTTAAATTGTTTCTATAAGAAAAATAAAATTGATCTTTTATTCGTTTTGATTTCTCTCATATCTGAAAACTGCAATGAATTTTGATTTGCTTAAAGCAACAAGAAAATTGCCTTTCGGAATTAAATTTGCATGAGAATGCACAAATTGAAGTTTATTTTTGTGAGTTTTGTTGAAATCAAAAAGTTAAATTTCTTCAGCTGTTTCCAAAACTTTTCTCAAACTTTAAATTTTCAAAACTTTCATCAATCTTTCCAAATTAGTTTTATTTTTTTCACAAAAACTTTAAACAATTTTGCTCGCATCAAACTTATATTATGGTTTTTTTTATTTGATTTTTTAATTGGTAATAAAAGTTTGTTTCAAAATCATGTGATATTATTTTACGAGTCATTTCATTTGAATTGAGAAAATTTACCAACAATCGCTTGTTGTTAAAACCACATTCGCGTTGTTTTCTAAATTAGAAATGAGAATATTTTATAATTTTTATGGTTTTAAAATGACAATTGCAGTTTTTCACTATTCATTGGAAAATTGCAAATATTTGGTTATTTATCAAATTCAATCAATTTAAGAGTTTTCAAATGAAATGACTTAATGCTATTGTTATAAACCCAAAAATGAAAAGAAAGCATTTTTCATCCATTACTTAATTGAATTCAATTTCTTTTATGACATTTTTATTGAAATTTCAATTTATTTTTCGCTTATTTGCTGACAATTGTGCAGACAACAAAAAATACAAAGAATATAACTTACTGCAATGAGAGAAAAACTATAAATTGAGTGAATTTTCACAATCCTTTTTCTTCCATCACTGTCTGTCTTTCTCTCAATATTCAGAACATGAAAAAATCCTCTTGTTATATCCATTATTTAGTGTCATTTTTAGCTATCACATTATAAAGCTTGCGTTAAATTTTTCACTATAAAAATCACCATTCACTCCATGAAAAACCCCTTCAACCTTCACCACTAGAAACTTACAAAGGAAATTTAGTTTAGCCATAACAATAATTTTAAGAGTAAATAAAAAATATTTTCTTTCCATTATAAAACATCACTCTTATGTGTATCGAGTGTACTTGCCTTGAAGCACACATTGATATCAAAAGAAAAAATTTATTTTATTCTCATACTGAAGAAATGATATACTTTTAAATTGCTCAAAGAATAAGTAGATTATTATTGTAAAAATCTCATCTTATTTTTCCCAATAAAATAAAATAATAACTTAGTTTGTATGAAGCACAAAAAATCCTTGAAAAGATTTATTAAAAAGAACCTTTTTTGTGTGTGAGGAAATGACTAAGATTGTGATACTTATTGTAATAATTTATTTATAAAATAATTACCTCAAGAAGTTGTAATTTTCTCCACTGAATATTTTGTTAATTGATGATTCTAATTTGTTAAATTAATGAGAATCTACTAGAAAATAAGAAAATAAATTTTGTCTTTATAGCTGTAGATGTTTCTGGAATTTTATTATCATTGGAATTGTCAATTCTCTGCTCATGTAGAGAAATTTGCTTCATTTAGAAAATGATTTCTATAGAAAAAGACAAGAAATTTTTTGTAGAAAAAGTTTCAATCGATAAATTATTATTCTTGATCACGCTTCTAATAAATTTTAAATTTATCGTAAAATTTGACATAATTAAATCATTAAAAGCGGTAAAAATGGAAGAAAACAAAATTCTTTTAGAGCGGAAGTGTTGGAGCATTGAAAATTCCATGAAGAATATCTAATTA
Organism: Polypedilum vanderplanki; assembly: GCA_018290095.1. Taxonomy (NCBI): domain Eukaryota; kingdom Metazoa; phylum Arthropoda; class Insecta; order Diptera; family Chironomidae; genus Polypedilum; species Polypedilum vanderplanki. The sequence continues at coordinate 16,213,974 of CM031381.1, read as the reverse complement.
AGATAATCAGGGGGATGGACACTTAGGCGAAAGGCGAAAAAAACTAATTTAGGCAAAAACAGGCAAAATTAGGCAAAAATTTTTTTTGTCACACGCGACATAAACAAAATTGTTTTGCTTCAATAGAAATTTATTTTTTGCAAAATTCTTACTTATTTCTTTTTAAAAGACACCATAATTGAAATGCATAGTTTAATAATTATGGCTACATTGTTTAAAACTTGTTTAGAAGTTTCTAAATTATTTGTTTAAAGTTTTAAAAAATTGTAAACAATTTGTTTCGCAACAAAAAACATGTCACATGTGACAAAAAACAAAACCAGTGACCAAGTACCCGTGTTGCAGATCGGTGTACTTAAGCGCATTTTTGGTGCCTAGATCAGAGTTTATAACAATTACAGAAATATTAGATGCGTTTATAAAACAGATTCATGCGATAAGATATACTGGTTAAAGTAAATTTCAAATGTATAGGAAATTTCATTTGTAATACTCATAGTTTCGAATGAAATAATTGAAATTAAGTTGTAGCAAATAGCAGTCAATTAAGGATTCAGCAGCTAGTTTTTCTTTTGTTTACATTTTCATATAGAAATATATTTTATGAAAACTCGAGTAATGTAATTGCTGCTAATAATCCTAATCTATTAAAATTCTTGAAATCGTCTTTATAAATTTCGGTGATTTGAAAATAACGATCAAATTCAAAAATACGCGAAGTTGGCTACGTGCAGCTGAAAAAATTTTTTGATCGCAGTCAACATCGCGAAAAAAAAATTTTTGTTTACAAATTTCAATATGGAAAATTAATTCATAATTTCCCAAATTATATGACTAGTGACAGAAATATAAATAAGCGTCGCCGCACTAACTTTTTAGCACAAATCTAACACAAAAAACCGGAAGTCTCTAGCTATCATAGTTTTCGAGATCTCAGAGGGACAGCCGAACAGCCACCGACAGCACCAGCCGAACAGCAAAGTGAATGTATAAGCTGCATTGTTGTTCCAAAAATGCGCTAAAAACAGGCAAAAGTAGGCAAAAACAGGCAAAAGCTTTCGCCTAAGTGTCCATCCCCCTGAAGATAATAAAATAAACACAAAATATACTTTGAGAATAGCAGAAATTAAAATCCTCACCCACACGCATTTGCAAGATTGAGGAAGTAAAAAAAGCGGAAAAATTCTAAATACAAAGATTACAAAGTAATTTATTGATGTTTTTTATTTCTTACAAATTAACATAATTATCAGAATAAGAAGTTAAAGTGGAGAGAAATCCTGCAGGCAAAGAAAAGAAATGTATAAAAGTGCTTTTAAATTTACACGTCAAGATCTTAAGAAAAAGAATGGGCGTGAAAGAGAAGGGACTTAATTGGTAAAGTTTTCAACAAGAAAACTTTTTCACTCCTTTTGCAATACATATTAAAGCTATTCATAAAGATGGAAGCTTCACGCTCCTTCATCATCATCATTTTCATCTTCATGTTTGGGTCGATAAATTTCCTTTCCTTACTAATTTTGTGGAGAAGTTATAGTACACTTAGGAGAGATTTTTTCTTATAAAGAAGAAAGATAAGAACACCAATTGCCCTTCTCATCCTTTGTCCATACAACTTTATTTTAAAATCATTCTCAATACAATTCTTGCTTGCTTTGTAAATTTCATAAGCAGTAGCACTTGAAGTCAAATTTTATATTATGAAAAAAGTGAAGAACAGAGGAAAAAAGGTTTTTCATTTTGCTTTTTTTGGCAGCCACTTAAGGCCTAAAGGTTCACTCTACTTTTATTTTTATGTAAAATAAACTTTTAACATCCATAAAACATTCAGAAGATTTATGTTGGGTGAAATTCATTTCTACAATTCTCAAAGCGATATTAATTCTTAAGACAAAGAGAAAACAAAGTATTGTAAATAATTTAAATGTATCAGAGTGAAAGAGTTAGAAAAGTTTTGTTTTTTTTTTTGCTTCCTACTCTGCTGCTTTGAAAACACAAATTCACGAGAGAAAAGAAAAAGTTTTCAACTGCACTTCTTTCTCCATCTTTCGTATGTACACAACTTTTCATCTTCTTTTATTCTGACATTCATTGTAGACTGCCAAGTGTCTTGTTTTAGAAAATTCTATTTCTGTATAATAATTTTGTAGTGCTTGGTTTTTTACTGGATTGTGGTGGATGAGCAATGAAATGAAAGGTGTTGTAAGGAGAATTTCAAGTAAGCAGACAAATGTGATTGTTTAGAGAAAACTTTGTTGGTTGTTGAAGAAGAAGAAAAGAAAATTAAATTTACTTCATCTGGCAAATCTAAAGCTTAAAACTCATAGAAATTCTATCATTGTGTATTGAATTGTAAAATTTTGCTGTCAATTTATTTAAGTTGAATTTTTGTTAAAATAAATCAAAATAAAATGTTTTGAAAAAGTTGTAAGAAATCGGAAGAAGAAAGTCAATTCTTGATAATTCTTAAATTATAAATCAAGCTGCGTATACATTATTTTTGCAAGTTTTTATTCTAACTTCCCAAATCTGAAAAAAAACTTCTTTTAAAATAATTACCATTCAACAATCAACTCATTTTTTTCTCTTCTTTTTTTCAACTAAACACAAAATTTTACCTCTTATGAATGTCAATCATATCTTCTAAGAAAAACAGAAAACTCCTTAAGAATGCTTTCATTACACCTCATCATACCTAAATAAATTTTTGTGAGAAAGAAGAATTTTCTTTACAACTACGTGTAGCACTAGAATGAACGAGAAAAGAAAGGAAAAAAGTTTACTAACAACCTTATTAATTCTTACTTTTGTATGTGAATAGAAACAGAAATGGTAAAGACATATTGTATAGAAATAAGAATAATGTTAATGAGAAAAATCTCTCACAAACATCTTACAAAAGAAGAAAAGAAAGGAAATGCTTAGAATTAACAAATATAAGAAAAAAAAGATTGTAAATCAAAAAATTTTATTGCAGTGCTGATGGAAATTACGAAGTAACTCTAATAACAAAAGCGAATGTGTATCATAATGGTCTCGTTAACTGGGTAATTTTGAAATGCTGTTTATAGTGTCTAATAGTTTTGAGAGCGCAAAAAGATTATCCTGTCATTATAGGTGCCTCCTGCAGTTTACAAGTCAAGCTGCTCAATAGATGTCGAGGTACTAAGAATAATTTATATTTTGCTCCCCTATGGATTTTATTCGAAAACTAACTTCTCAAATATTTGACAGTTTTTTCCATACGATATTCAAACTTGTGTGCTAAAATTGGGAAGCTGGACCTATGATGGCTTCAAAGTGGGTTTCTAAATTTCAATTTCATTATTTTCCAATCATTATGATTTCATTGTTGTTTAAAAATTTGTCTAAAAAATTCACTGATTTTTTCCTTCTAATTTTTCACCCATCATTTATAATTTCTTTGTTCAATGTCCCACAAAATATTAAATTATCTGTCTCATTAAAATTACAATTTTTTACATTTTTCTTATGATTTTCCTTTGAATCAGTGAAAAATGAAATTAGAATAGGTCAAATGTACGACGACGCAATGAAAAAAAGAAAGAAGGAAATTTATGCATCGATTTCTGTCCTCCTAGTTGATTTTTGCATTTTTTTTTGTTGACCTTTTTCAGTTCTTTTTATTTTTCTTCAACATTTTTTTTGGCAAGAGAAAAATAGGGAAAATGTTGGGAAATTTCTTTACAAAAGAAAAACTTGTTTTGTAAAATTCGTTGAATTAAAGCTTGTTTGCTATTCCAAAGGGTTTATTGGGTAAAAAAGGATTTTTCATGATTTTCATTCATTTTTTTAATCTACATATTTCTTCATAAATTATCATATCAAATAAGCTCAACACAATAGAAAACATATATGAACAACGAATTGGTCAAATTTGAAGAAAGAAAACTTTCTGAGATTTCTCTCAAATCATGAATATTTTGAATAATTCATATAAAAATTTTGCTCAACCAGGGGTATTCACTGCGGTAAAAACGTTTAAGAAATTTTGCCATTTTTTGCAAAATTTGCCATTTTCAACACAATAACAAATGTTTTATAAAATGTTTCGTCTACATCTAAACTAAAATTTTGTGCTTATTTAGTTTTGTAGTTGTTAAAAAATATCATCTTTTGTTTGTTTTCAAATATTTTTTATCTTTTAATTAAAATATTAACAAAGATAATAGACAAAAAAACTAAAAAAAAATTTCTTTTATTTACATCACATGTCACACACAACATTTGTGACTTTTGCTAAAATTTGCCGATTGTCGATTTTTTTGCCATTTGCCGCAATGAATATCCCCCTGTGCTCAACTATATGAAAATTTTCAATATTAAACTGAAAAGTTCTAATTCCTTCAGAAAATTCTTTCTTGATCCCGAAAGATTTAGGTTTTGTTGTAATCTTTTCTCTCTTCAAAAAGGCATCAAGTTTATTTTTGAGAAAAAAAAATATATAAAGAACATTGTATCAATTTTCTGTTTCCTTGAGCATTAGAGCTTATCGTTTTACTTTTAGAAAAAAATGTATTTGGGAAATTGATTTTTTTTTCGCGAAATGAAATGGATTAAAAACTTTGTAAAGACTTTTTATTCTTTTTTAATTATTGTAGATTAGAAAATAAATTTAGAACGAAAGAGAGACAAGAAGAAATTTAAAAGGTATAAAATAACTTGAATGAATTAAAAATATCAATTTTTCTCCTTCAATTTTAATGTTTTACTATTTCTCAGTACAATTTTACAACGACATGCCGTTTGGGAAATTTTGCTAAGTGCTTTGTGTATTCTCAATATGTGTGTAAGAATTTTTGTTGAAACAGCACACAAAGAAGTGTGAAAAGAAAGAAACAAGCTCACAATATTCGTCAAACCTTTGAAGTTCAATCTTTAATTTTTCTTTAAAGAGAATGAATTTCAGAGTTTATGAAGGAAAAAAGTTCAAAAAGGAAGTTTTACTATAAAACTCAAGAACTAATTTTTTTAAGATTACAGACGAGTGTACTTAAACTTTTTGCTTTTCTAGTGATCGAAGTGAATTTTTTATTCTGTGAAATTTCACAAAAAAAAGTAACGCCAACAGCTACATTTCATCTTTACAAGTTTTCAATTCTATTCAAAATGCCAAAATAAACTTGATTCTCATTCAAATCTAATCTGAATTCGTTGAAACCTTTCTCTAAGCAAAATGTTCCCAACGGATATTTGTATTTCAATACAATTTGATGATATTTACTCTTTTTGTTATATCAAATAAGGAAATCTTTACATTCATCTCTTCTTTTCCTATTTTGATTGTGCATAAATTTGTTAATATTTTATAGATGTTGACGCTCAAATAAAATTGAATGAAATTTGCTAATTTTAGTCAAATAATATTGATTTATTGGTTTATTTAAGCAAATAGAAGGTGATAAATAATTTTTAATTGTTTGTTTACTATAGAGAAACCAATTTAGTGTCAAAATTCTCTATATTAACCACATGGGAAAGAAAATTATTGCTTTCAGTTTGATTAAATAAATTAATAATTAACAAAATTTCTTTCAATATCAATAATAATTTCATTCATTTGCCTTTTTATGCTTAATAAAAATAACTTAAATTGTTAATTAATTAAGAAAAAACCTAAAAATAAAACTTAAAATGAATAAACCAAAAATCTAAAAATAAAATTTAATCTTAAGAAAATTAAAAAAACAAAAATGTCAAAGCAGTAAAACCTTAACTTAAAATCAATTTGGAAAGTTTCATAATTCATCTCACCATGAGCTGATTTCGCAGTAAATAAATGTCAATAACATTATGTCAAGATGATTATTCGATTCATTTCATCTCATTTGAGAAGAAAAAGAGAAAATGACATGGAAAGTGTCCGTGCGTAGTAGGGGGACACTTAAGCGCATTTTTGTGCCTAGATCAGTGTATATTAACAAATTACAGAATTATTAATTTTATTTAAGAAACAAATTCACACTTTAAAATAATTTGATTAAAATAAATAAATAAAAATACAGGAAAATCATATTTATAAAATTTTGATATATGAAAGTACGGTAAGCGTTCTTAATTGATACCTAATTTACTGAATCTTCTGATGATAAACTATTGATATAAAAAAAACGGTTGAGTAATATTCAAAATATTTGAAGTTCCAATATTTACCGTTGGTGGCGCTGCAATCGTTTTCGCAGCCAACTTCGCGTTGTTTACATTTTTCAATTTGGAAATTTAAATTCGTAATTTCCTAATTAATTCAATCAATGGCAACATTCTAATAAAGATTGCCGCCAGTAACTCGATTGCACAAATCAAACACAGCAAACCGGAAGACTCTAGCTATTGTAGTTTTCGAGATCTCATCCCTCACCCAGCCGTGAGCCAGCCGTGAGCCAGCCGATCAAAGTGAAACTATAAGCTGCATTGTTGTTCCAAAAATGCGCTAAAAAGTAAAAAAAAAAGAAAATTCTAGCTGTTTTGTATTCATAATTCATTTCTTCTAAAATGTTTACATCTATTAATTGACATCGAAAAATTGTTTTCTAACTACAAATCAGTAGTCAAAGTCAACAAAAAGTTACAAAGTCAAAGTATTCTACTGGTTTTTCAAAATATTTTTTTAACTTTATGGAGCATAAAAGAAAATTAACCATGACATTTTTCAATTAAATGAAATTTTCTATTCCTCTGTTTGGTCTTTTCCTGCTCTCTTTTATTTAAACTTTCTCTTTTCATTTAATTTAATTGTTTGCACAAATTATTATTAATATTATTATTGTTTTTGTTTCTTCCTTTTCTCTTCACCATTCATTTTTCATTGTTTCTATTTTTTCTCACCATTCATACCAGTGCATAATCGCTCCTTCATCATTTATCATAATGAAAAGAAACAAAAAAGCACGGCAAGCATCCTTCATTATTCTCTCGTGTGTGTGTGTGTGAACAAAACAACAAAAGTTGAGTCATAATTTTAATGTGTTATACAAAAAAGTCGAAAGTTTTCTTCTGAACTTTAAGAGAGTGATAAAAAAATTCCCACCATCCCTTATGTGAAGTTGAGAAAAACTCATTTATTTTTTTTGGCCAGAGAAACAAACCAAAAAAATCCATGACTTAAATAAAAAGCAGTCTATTTGTAGACCCTGAAAAATAAAACATACGCAGAGATAGGAAAAAGGATACGATGAAAGATGAAGTGAATAACTCAATGCCTCTTTTTCACTCCTCGCTTTTCTATTTATTTAATGCTTATGGATCGTCTTCTCATGTTGAATTTCGCGCAAGAATTTTTCATTTGCCAAAGAAAAGAAGAATAAAAAAACACATCTGCTCGCTCGCGAGACACAGTGAAATCTAATTTATTATTTTCATCAGCGCGACTGAAGCAATTTTCTTTCGAAACCTTCTCTTTTTTTGCTACTAAATATTTGCCATTTATTTGTCTTTCTCTATCTTTAGCTGTCAAACATTTACAAAACCAGCGCGCATACACATAAATGTATATTTTATTCTTTATTTGCTATGTAATTTTTTTACCATCATCATCTTCATCGTTGTGTGCTTTCTGAAAATAGGCAGTGAAGAACAGAAAAGAGTGGGAAACATAAATGCCATCATAAATATTTCTTTCTCTCCATATTTTCTCAGTCTCGCAGTCAAATTGATAATGCGTAATGAGCTTTTCCATAATGTTTGACTTATAATGAAATATTATGAGTGAACTTGATGGAAGACTGCTGCTTATCTAATGTTTTTTAAAGAGCTTATTTCAAGTTTCAAGTCCAATGTCAAAAAAGTTTACGGAAAAAATTAAGCGGCTAAAAATTTTGTTTTTTTTCTTTTGCAGAAAAACGGAAATTTTTATTTTAAATTTTTATGTTTTGTTAACAAAACGTGTCTTTGATAATGAATTTTAAAGAAATTGTAAAATTTAATACTTCTCCTGTCTAGTTTATAATAGTGACTAAAATCATAATTATAAAAGCATAATTATAATAGTGACTAAAATCATAATTATAAAAGCATAATGACATTAAAGAAAAACAGATTATAAATTTGAATTTAATGATTAAAAAATATAAAAGGTTGAATTTCTACAGAGCAATTAGAATAAAAGCTCAAATTGTTGCAGCACAATCTTATTAGTAATTTTATACTTCATTATACTTTAAGCTCTGTAATTTTAAAAAAAGCAACGGTGAAAAAGCTCTTTAATTCTCTTTTTCAAGTGTATGAAAAATTACCTAAAGCTTAGGGATATTTTGATAGACTTCTCACTCCTCATTTTGACTTTCAACTTTGCTCACTGACTGTGAGCTAAATAACTGTCATTTTTGATTGATTGTGGTGAGATTAGTATTGTTTATTTTTGAGCTACAAACGCAATGATTTGTTACATTTATTGTAGAAAGAAGACAAGTTTGAGAAATGAATTTTTCTCGAATATTTGAGTAGATGTTGATTCTATGTTGGGTAGATGTTGACTTTCACTCTCACAAATGTAAGAAATCATTGAATTACCCAATTCCATTTTCTAAAAAATTCACAAAAAATAACTAAAAATAAAATTTTATTGAAGGCAAAAGAGCCTAAAATATTAATAAAAATTTCGCACTTTGCAGAACTCTGTAAAAAAGATACAAAAATCTCATTCAATAGAATTCGTAACATTTTATTTAATATTTAACAAAAATGTTCTCTTTCACTCTTTCTTTCTTGACTGTTCAAATTGTGCTGAGACTTATAAATTATTCAATGTATACTTTCACTCTCAAAAATGTACCTGACGAGTGTCTTTTTTATTTGTGTGGAATAAGCCTCTTATCGTGACCACAAGTTGACATTCTATTGAGCGAAAAGCAATCAACAAAAAAAACCTGAATAAACATTCGTCATTTGATGCGAAATATTTTTTTATTATTCCCTAAATACTTGTTTTCACATAGTCATCAATTCTACATACTTATCTTATTATTTCCATCGAGTCATTGCGAGAGCAATGTATGTACATATACAAGAAATGAGAGTGAACGTTTAATTCCACTTCTGTCATTCCCTTGTCATTTTAAGTTGTTTTTATCTCTCTATGCGAAACTTGTAATTCTTAGTGACTTTTGCTCTATTTCATGTACACACACGAGAGAGAAAACAAATTGGAAAAAATTGATAGAACTTTGACTTTCTTTCTCTTTTATAAACGCGAGTTTGATGCCGAAAAATTTACTTTTAATTGAAATGAGTGGAACTTAATTAATTTTAGGCTTCTTCTCATTCTTGTTATTTTATACCTTTCCCAACAAAGATGTTCTATATTTTGGGTTTGTGTCTTCTTCATCAAGTATATTAATGCTATCAATAATTAATTAAATTGTCATGACTTGCAGATTCTTAGTTTCTTACATAAAAATTACTGAAGATTTTTGTATGCGGTTGTTGAAAAAGTTCAAAAAACTTTACTTGCATTCAATAAAACTAAAATGCTACTGCTATTTCTGATGGTTATGAAAATAAAAAATTTGTCTCCATATAAAGCTATGATAACAATTTTGACCTCTTCTTAGTTTTATGTTTGGATAGCTAAAATCTGTGAAGATATCATGAAATGGATATTGATACTTCAAAAGCAAACTTTTGCAGCTCAAGGTTAAATAAACTTTCTCTCATTCGCATTGAACAAATCTAAAATATTCAGTATTTCAATGGTTCATGAGAATTAGAAAGACTTTTCGTCTACAAAAATATTGAAGTTTGTAAAGCTTACACAAGAATAAAATTGGAATGAATTGGAAACAAAAAGTTAATTTCGGGGGATTTTTCTCTTATTTATAATTTAAATTTTATTTATTTAATCCTTTTGATCATTCTTTTTTTTATTTATCAATGTCTGATATGCATAAAAATTCATCATAACTTTTTATTTTATTTTATTTATTTAAATTTTTTAATATGAAGTTAGAATAGAAAAATTTTAGCATCTGCTGTCAATTATTGAAAATTTATTATAACGGACATCCATGAAAATTTCTTCTTTCTTTTTTTACAAACCGTCTCCATTTGCATGACAACTATATACTATATCTATATATATATTGATATTTCTAGATGGTTGTGAGATGTGATATATTCTGATACCAACTTAGATGATTTTAGATGATGCAGAGCAGTTGCATGACTGTGGAAAACAAAAAATTAAATATAAAAAAAAATTCTTAAAAATGAATAAATTAAAAAAAAAAAATAACAAAAAAAAAACAAAATTGTTAACTAAAGATAGCAAAAATTAAATTAAAAATCACAAATTAAAATGAACGAATCATAAAAGATTATTGTTTTCCTTTTGCATTTTTACCTTTTATTTTTCATCTCATAATTTCACTTCATTTTAAATTTTCCTTATTCAAGAAAGTTTTTCCTTATTGAGATAGTAAATAAATGAGTCATTTTGCTGATGCTTGCTCTAAATTTCATTACTCTTCTCTGTAAATTGTATTATGAAACATTATTTAGTCTGGTACTGAAAATTGAATCAACTTTAAATGTTTTTGTTGACTGAACTTTTGAAATTTTCAATGGAATTTTAAGAAAAATTTGTTATTTTGCAGATTAATGTTGAATTCAAATGTTTCTGTGGAATTCTTTTAAGTTTACCAATAATTTTCATGTGAAATATTTCAAGCAAATTTCACTAAATTCAATAATTTTTTTTGAGAATTTTGAATAATAATTTATTGATTGATATCAAATTGAAATTTTTTGCAATCAAAATCACAGATAAGATTGAAAGAATTTTTTGAAAGTTTCATTTTTTTTATAAAATGTTTTGCATACAAAATATTTACGAAAATTATTGAATGTTTTGGAAAATTTATAAAATATCATCAAAAATTTCAGTAAATAATGCGAAATGTTTTCAAGAATTCCCTAGTATTTAAAAATTGAAATGCTCCAAATTACTCAAGCCAAACTAACAAACCTTAAGTAATTAAAGTATTTTTAAAAGCTTCAAGTTAAAAATTCAATTGTCATCAATATTTACAAGAAAAGTTGACACAAAATTTTCGAAAAAAAAATTCTAAAGAAAATACTAGAATTCCTACTCATGACAAGGAAAAGTTCCTAATAAAAAGATAAATGTTATCAAAAACATAAAATATTTTCGCTATTAAAGTCTCGTCTCAATGGACAAAATATGATAAAAAATTTCATTCATTTCGAAGAGCGAGAACATTGTTTCAATCACAAAATTTTTCTCCTCTTCATCACTCTTTTTACACCCTTTTAGAAGAAGAAGAAAAGCATTTTCATTTCCTCATCAATTCCCCTTACCTTAATTTTCTGCCTGTCATCCTTCGTTATTCACCAGTCAAGTCATTTCTCATTTATAACGCACATAAAAATCCTCTAGAAAGTAAATTTTTTTATATTTTTTAATAGAAAATTTTTGTTATTGTTTCTAACTTATTTTTTACCCATTTCATTTAATTCTTTTATGAGTTAAAAATTCACCGAAAAAAATTTTTTATTCACAAAATTAAAAATCAAAAATTAAACAAAAAGAAAACTAAAATAAGAAAAATTAAAATATTGTGAAAATTTTTGTAAACAAAAACTAGTAAAAAACTAAAAATTAAAAATGAAATGAATAAAATTCTTAAAATTTTGTTAAGGTTTTACTGCTTGAAATGAATAATATTGTTATGAAAAGTAAATTGTATTGTATTGTATTGTATTGTATTATTTATTTTTGAAATATTAAAAAGAACATTTAAAAAAAGTCTCGCTCCATTTAGTTTTGGAAGTCAGAGACGTAAAGTTAAAAATCAAAAACTTTTTTGCTGGAAAGAAAGAGAAGCTTTTTTATGATCATTAAATCTCATACAAGGGCTTCCAATGTGCTTCAATTTTTATGCTTAGAAATGAAATTGTATTTGAGATTTTCTTCCATCCCCAAATTTTCCACTTCCTCCTCACCAATCAACACCATTTAAAAAAGTCTTAAAACGATGAAAAAATATCGAATGGATGAAAACGCCTTCCATACTTATAAAAAGATACTTTACATTAAATATTCAATACTTACATTTTCTTATATCACAATTTAATCGCATTTTACACACTTCGAATTTTTATATAATATTTCCACTTACTGTTTACTTACTTACTTATTTTTCTCTCATATATCCGGCAAAAAACTGCTTTACAGATTACACCCCATTCAATTTATCTCAAATTATATTCCTTAATAGGCACTTTATAAACATTTTATGATTGAGTGAAAAAGATGAGAAAGTTGAACTTGAAAATAAAGTTTTATTTTCCTAATAGATTTGAAATTATTTAAAAAAATAACTGTAGTTTAAAATTTTAATTGTTTGCAGTTAACTTTAGGTTTTAAAAAATATTTGAATTTTAAAATTTTCTTAAAATACACAAAAAATATCAATTCAAATCTTGACTTTTTCTAAGAACTCATCTTTTTCTCTCAACACATAATAAAATGAAAAATTCTGTAAAAAGAAAAGAATTTTTATATTTGAATTTAATTTTGCATTCAAGTGTAGTGAATTTGATTTTTATTGCAAACAAAAGAAAGCTACATTAAATTTCATTTGCTTTTATGCTTTTATTTTGATGTACTGACATAAAGTGCTTACTTTTATCATCTCATTACATGCTTATATTCATATTTTCTAAACACAAATAGAATCAAGATGTAATAAATCAGTGTTCAAGAATTGCTTTACACAAATGCACAGACAGACATAATTTAAATTTATTCATTTGATCCATACACCAATACATTTAAATATATTACATAGTTGACATGTGAATATAAGTGCTTGACATCTGCTTTCGCAATTTTTTATATATATCACTTGCTCACTTGCTTTTTGCATTCAATAAATGTGCCACGCTCTTCTTCCTTTTCTCTCTCTCTCAATGTTGCTGATTTTTGTTGTTGTGGATGAATAAATGATGAATGTAAATGTTTATAGAATATTTATTGCAGGCACATATCTCTCTCTCTCTTACTTATTCACATTGTATGTACAGAGAGAAAATATTTTTTTAAATTTATTTATTTAAATAACATTGCATGTGTCTTGAGAGTAGAATTCATTAGGATTAATGAAAATTTCATCAGTTTTGTATGTGAGAAAATTTTTACATGAGATTATTAATAAATAACGATTTTTATGAATTCGAATTTAAAATATACGTTAAAAATAAAAATTAAGAGAAAATAATTTTTTAATTAGAATTTTCGATTTAAAAAACATAATAAATAAGAAATACTAAAATTAAAATTTTTATTTATTTAAATAATAAAAACAACGGCTTTAAAAAATTAAATTAAAAAAGTATGTTAAACATAAATAATTTAAATACATTTCCATTCAAATTGTTATTCATTCATATTCTCATGAAAAATTTTACCTCAATTGTTAATCAAAAAATATCACCAAAATTGAACCAATAAATTTTAATTTTTATTGTAACAAAATTGACTTTTGCCACAATATGAAAATTTATATTAATTATCATTTCCCATCTCTCAAATTCCAACCATCAACAAAAAGGTTGATCTGCGGCACATGGATGAGAAATTCGGAAGCAATGTGGTGGACGTTGGTGTTGATTTATCAGAGTTTTATATGAGTGTTGAATGGGACATTCTTGAGGTAAATTTTTAGATCTATGAAAATTGAATTTTTTATTAAATTTTTGAATTTTTTTCTAGGTCCCCGCAGTGAGGTAAATAAATTTTTTCTAACATAAAAAATTATCTTGAAGCATAAAAGCATTTTTGTTGTAGAAATGAAAAATTCTATACATGCTGTGATGAGCCCTATCTTGTGAGTATATTGAACAAGTCTTTTATATAGGACACAAATCGATAAATATACACACATTTTCTCATTCTCTTGCTCTTGCCAATAATCTTACTCAATCATCTTATATAGGATATTAGTAAGTATCATATTACAGACAAATATAAATGACTTAAGAGGCGAGAAAATTTCTACATCAATTTAAAATTAAATTAACTTTTCTTCTACTGTTTATGACATTTAAGAGAGAAAATTTATTTGTTTTTTCTCTTCTATAATTTCATATTGTGTCTCATCTTATGAAAATAAACTTCTTCTGGCCATTAAAAAATTTCTCTTTGTCTTGCATTTGTCTTTAAATTTTTTTTCTTTTACTTTTCTTTTTTTCTTCTGCAAATAACAAATAGCTTTCAACATAACGATGCGAAGAAAAACTTTGTTCTACACGGGTAAGTTCATTTATTCTTCTTATTTCTAGTGAATGGCTTACATTGATATCCATTTACTTTGTTTTCATAAATTCTTTTTTGAGTCAGTTATTATAATCATGAAAAGTTCATAATTTACCGGTTTTTTTAAATTTAAATTTTTATATTGCTTAGCATTACTAAAAATAATTCTTATTTTCATAAATTTTCGAACCAATTATTGACTAAAAAATAAATTATTTTAATCCAGAAAACTTTTTTAATCATTTTTTGTTTCAATCTTTTAAATTTTTAAAGTTCGTTAATTTAAAACTTACAAAATTCATTAAAAATTAAATTATTCTGTCACTTAACTGACTTGATTTTCCCTGTATTTCTTCGCTTTATGAAACTCATTCAATCGTCATAGCTGAAGAAGTTTTATATCCTCTTATAAGCTTCTTTTAACGGTTCGAAATGGATAAATGTAAAGTAAAGAAGCGGGAAAGGATGATGACGTTAGATTTTGCTTTCGTATACTTATATGAAATGGATTATTAATATACATATATATGCTTTTTTCTTATTTCTTTTGCTTTCATATTTATGAAAATAAAGTGAACATCATAATCCCATGCATGGGAATTTCGTTTCTAACAGTCCTTACATTCTACTTGCCCTCGGATAGCGGAGAGAAAGTGAGTTGTTTTTTTTGGAAGTTGATTAATATTCAGTCATATTTCTCAACGTTGTTTCATGATTACTAATTTAATTAACATTTTTTTGTTCTCAGGTTACATTATCTATTTCAATTTTAATTAGTCTTCACGTTTTCTTCCTCCTCGTTGTTGAAATCATTCCGCCAACAAGGTAAGATGAATAACTTTCTTAACATCATTTGACTGATTACTTCCTTGCCATTAATGAGAAATTCTTTCGGGATTTTTTTTCTTTCTTTTTTGCAGTTTGGTTGTGCCATTGCTTGGCAAATATCTTATATTTGCTATGATACTTGTATCTATAAGGTAAAAACAGTTTTCTCTTATTTGAAAACGCAATGTTTTAAAAAAATAACGGTAGATTTTTAAATCTTTAAAAAAAGCGTATTTTAAAACTGAAAGAATTACAATAATAACGTATTTGAAAGATTTGAATTAAAAAAAAACGCTAAACCAGGGGGAAAATAACTATGACGAAAGATGCAAAAAAACGAAAGTAACGAAAGTAACGAAAAATAACGAAAGAGAAACAAAAATGACGAAAAGAAGCAAAAATATAAATGATGCAAAAAATGAATTGCAATTTAGGAAGTTTAAAGTCGGTATTCTATTGTTTTATAGATTCTAAAATGAACTATAAATCTTAATATTTATGCTCATAAAGTAGCAGCTCATAAAAACGAGCCGAAAGAAAATTTATAATTTTTCAGAATTTCACGTGTTTTTTCAACGTTTTTTTCGACAATTAAATAGAATTTCGAAATTTCGTATTCGAATTTCGGAAACAAACATTGGAAAATTAGGCAAAATAAATTTTGCTTGATTTATCATAATAATCTTACTTTTTATAGATTTAAGATGAATTATTTACAAAAGCAGTGGTTATTCTGTGCTGTTAAAAGCAGAATAGGTATAAAAGTTGAAAGAAATATGTATGAAAAATCAATCTAACGAAAATGACGAAAGTGACGAAAGAAGCGAAAGGAAAACGAAAGAAAAAATTTCTTTCGTCATAGTTATTTTCCCCCTGCGCTAAACTTGATTTCTATAAATTATCTTGTCAGTTATATATCTTTGTCTATTAATTGACAAGTAAGCAAGCTTTAACCTTAATTCAATGTCATCAATCTTACACACATTCAACCAAGTGAAGCAAACATCTTTGACAATATTTACCCACGCCTTAATTTCCTATTTTTACGAATCAATCAAATGAAAGAAAATAATGATTTTTCTTTTTTTCTTCTTCATTTCTTTACAGTATATGCGTTACGGTAATGGTGCTGAACGTTCATTTTAGATCACCTCAAACGCATACAATGAATCCATGGATAAAATCGTTTTTCATAGATTTTTTACCAAAATTTCTCTTCATGAGACGTCCAAAATATGTATTACAAACCAACAGGTAATTGAGCGTTTATCAGTGCCTCATTATTTGCTCTTCTATTATACTTACTTACTTTACCATTTCATTCATATTGCCAAGAATATTTATATTAATATATCTATCTATTATTACATGAGATATAAATTACCAAGCGAACAGGACCTTCGAGTACGTGTAATGTCGAGAAAATGTCTTTGGCATCATCTTCGCATTGCATGTCAAATATAATGATGATGTAATTTTAGACACAAGTGCTGAGAAAATGATTAATTGTAAGGAAAATTTTCCTCAACATGAATAAAAATTTATTGCTAATCTGGACATTAGGGACAACTCATCTTATGCCACTCTCGACATTAAACGTCTCTTGGTTCCTATCATTTTCATCATGAAAACACTGAAAATTAATTTTTTTCTCTACTTTTTCTTCTTTCACCTTCTACTTTTTTTATATATATTCATTCGAATGACGGGGCACGAACGATAATCTAAAAAATTTTTGACTAATTTTTTTTTGAAATTTTTTTTAAAATAAAAATAAAAATTTTAAAAAATAAAATAAAACTAAAACAAAAATCAACGTGAAATGAAAATTCAGAAAATTACTCTCAAGTTTCTATCCATTCTATACGAATTCGTCATCAAATCTTAATCATGTATCACACTATAGTAGAACACCATCAAAAGAAGATATGTCACCAATCAGGTATTGACTTTTTCACAAAAATTTTCAAATCGCTATTTGCCATATAAATATAAATGTGTGTGTAATTAAAATTAAGATTAAGTATTTTATTCCCTCAAATATAAGTACCTTCTCCCATAAATATAAGTTAAGAATAAGTTGTGATGCAAAAAAAAGATAAAAAAAATAAGTTTTCCACTTTACAACCCTTTTTTCACACTATCTCTTTCGACAATTTTCTCCCCCTTTGCCTCTCTATTTCACTTAAAACCACTTGTATAGTATATCATTAAAAATACCCTAACAGTTGCCAAAATAAAATAAAAATAATACCAAAAAAGTAGAATAAAATAACTAAACATGATGGGAAAGTCTCTGCGTACATCAGAGGACTTTAGCGCATTTTTGTTGTCGCCCAGATCAGTTATATTAACAAGTTAGATGAAAGAATAGTTAATCATTTGAATACATTTTATTAATTCATAGCGTTTTGAAATGAGATATTTTATAATTCATGTACACGGATGACTAATGGCTTATGATGTGATGCATATGATTCGTAAATAAAAACTTTAACATCATAGTCGTCAATTCGACCGAATACTCCATCGATAACTGTTCGAGCGTTTGTTGTCGATTTGCGTGGTGAGAATAGTCTTGTGTCAAAAGATTGAAGCATGAACGACTCGAGTTGATTACCTTATTTCAATTCATGATTAAAATCACCAAGAATCAGAATATTTTCACTTTCATCGATATAGTCTTTTACTTCCAATAGCGTTTCCTTCAGTAATTCGAGACTCGATGATGGATTATTGTAGACATTAATTATAGTTAATCGTTTGTCCAATTTAAAACCACTTATTTCGACGTGATTATTCGAGTTACCTTTTTCAATTTCGATTCGATCAACAATACGAGGCTCAATATTCAATTTACAGAAGTTGATCGTTCCAAATGCTCGTGGTCGACCCATTAATCGATTTCGTGATATTTCTTCAAAGTCAGGAATATTGTAACTTTCGTTGTCGATTGCCCAGGACTCTTGTAATGTGACGATATGACTGCTACTGAAAACTTGATCCGAAACGATTGTGGTTATATTTTTTGCGAATCGATTGTGTGTTGTGTAATGTGATTTGAATAACATTTTCAGGTACGATACGAAAGAAATTGATACTTAGGCACAAAAAAAATTTCAATAAACTTTTGCAATTTAGATTTTGCTTTTTGTTTATACATTAACTTAAGCGCAGCTGCGCGCACTAGCAATTCAAATTTTCCGTTACATTTCGATTCCGAATTAATAATAAAATAAATAATACGAATCAATACAAAAGATAATACGAGTCAACAATTTAGAATTAGACACGCTTTTATTCAAATCTTTTGATATTCGTTCATAACTTTCGATTCGAGACAAAAAATATTGTTTTCTGTATAACGATCAAGTCAAATTTAATAAGTTTCAATTTTGGCCGTTGGTGGCGCTGCAATCGTTTTCGCGCGAAAAAATTTTGTTTACAAATATTCAATATGGAAATTTTAATTCGTAATTTGTAAATTACTGTATTCAGTGACAGCTTTCTAATAATATTTCCTCACAGTTTCTCAATAGCACAAATCGAATGCAAAAAACCGGAAGTCTCTAGCTATTTTAGTTTACGAGATCTCGAAGCGACCACTAAACAGCCGAACAGCCGAACAGCCGAACAGCCGAACAGCCGAACAGCCGAACAGCCGAACAAAGTGAAATTATAAGCTGCATTTTTTATACAAAAATGCGCTAAAAACAAATTTTTATGTCAATGTTCTTGTTGTTGTGTTTTTTGTTATAATTTTCTGTATATGGATATGACAATATTTGATCTCTTTTTAATATTGATTTTTTATATCTCGGAACACTTTATCATTTTTGGTTTGTTTTTTGAGTGATTTGATTTTTTGAATTGTATAGAGAAAAAATTTTCATGTATTTTTTTGATAATGAACTTAAATTTTTTTGTGGCTTTTGAAAGTAGATATGAATATATAAGAAGATTTTTGAAAGCAAAAAGTAGATCATAATTGTTTGTGTGAGGATAATTCATAATAACTTATTTATTTTTAACGGTTTTTTGAAATTTAAATTTCAAGAATATTCATTTTAAAAATTTAAATTTGAAACAGTTGTTAAATCATAAAGTGTAAATTTTAAAATGCTTAACTTTTAAGTTTTCTAACTTTCATGTTAGAATAAAATTGAAAAACTTCAGAAAAAACTATAAAAACTAAATATTCAGCGACAAAAAGGCTGACCCAGTTCATTTGAGATACATTTATTCATCATCGACAGGTGTTTTAATATTTAATCAATATTAATAACTGAATATTTCTTTCCATTTCACATTAAAACATTTTTCACACATATACAGATATAAACATAAATTAAGCTAGTCTTAATATAACAATGAATTTCATATGTTTGCAACATGACTGAATTGTGTCGAAAAATAATATTTTCTCATTCATATGCAAATAACTCTTGCCTTACGTGCGAATACACGCACATAATGGTTGAATAGGAAAGCTACAAAATGAATTATCCTCGCTCGCATACAATACAGTGTTATTTGCTATTATTATTTTCTATCACCTCCTGTTTTAATTTCAATGTTATCAATGTTACGTTCTGCATCAAATAAAACGATAATAATGAAGAAAAAATCTATATTTTGTGTGGTGGAAGGGAAAATTCAATTATAATTAAAATGTGAATTTAATTGTAGTTTAACAACACATCCATTTGGTGGAAGTTGTCAAATACATGGTCCAATTTCAATGGAATCGGAAGAAGTAACGATGTCAATGTCAACACTTGATGTCGACCCTCCACCTACACAACAAGACCGTGTGAAAAGTCCAATAATGAAAAATCCTGGTTACTCACATCTTCACTGTCCTACGGAGCTACATCGTTCGTGCTTTTGTGTTCGCTTCATTGCAGAACATACAAGAATGCTCGAAGACTCAGTGAAAGTGAAGGAAGATTGGAAATATGTAGCAATGGTGTTGGATCGTTTATTCTTATGGATTTTTACGCTCGCTGTGTTAGCTGGCACAGCTGGAATTATTTTACAAGTACGATTGCATTCTTATGCATCAACATCATTCTTTTCCGCATTATTTCAATATAAATTGTTATTGTCTCGTTTTTAGGCACCTACACTTTACGATGATCGTGTTCCAATAGACAAAAAATTTGCAGAATTTGCATCATCAACTGTTGTCAGGTAAATCGATAAAATTTATGCTGTGAAAGAGTGAATGAATTTTTTATCTTGTAATTTATTCATTCTATGTAAGAATGAAAAATTGAGTGTCTGTGATATTGTAAGATGCTATTTTAAAATTCATTGAAGTGATACGTACGTTTTTTTATTTTGTAAATTGCAATTTTTTGTGATAATATTTTTAACGTACTTTTTTTAAATTGAAAAATGTCGTTAATTATAATTATTTCCTTTTCAATTTAGATGTCCACAATAACAATTTGTATCGAAATGCATCAACAACAACAATATTGGATTCATGAGCATATTTTTATTGACAATTTTATGTGCAATTTTAATGATGAGTGCCTCGTGTGTTTTTCTCGCGAGAATATTTTAAATTTTTCTTTTACTCTTAAAGCAGAACTGCTGTTAAATTTTTTCCCTTGACAGACATTCCCCAATTTTTTGTACATGTCAAATTTATTTTAACTTGTACGAATTAGAATGAATTATTGCACTGGCACTCAACATTTCTCCTTCTTCTCCAACCACAAACAATTTTCTTAATGATTTTATATATACTCTTACGCAGTAAGAATTATAATGAAAAAAATTATTTTACTTAGTGAATAATATGAAAACATTGAAAACTGCCAAAAAACACATAACAAGAAGAAAAGAATGAAATTAACTTTTTGATAAGATAAAAATAAACTTTTCTTCATTCTGTAATTTTTTTACTCTCACTTTTTTATTGATTAATACTTGAATATTTCATTTGTCAGTAATCAGAATAGTCAAAAGAGAAAATAATTGAAAAAAAAGTAAAATAAATGTGAATTCACAAAATGATAGATGAAAGATAAAACAAAGATAGTAGGAGGAATGACTTCATGATTAATTGCCTTTTTTTCTTTATCTTTACTTTTTCCTTTAACCAGGGGGAAAATATCTATGATAAATCAAGCAAAATTTATTTTGCCTAATTTTCCAATGTTTGTTTCCGAAATTCGAATACGAAATTTCGAAATTCTATTTAATTTTCGAAAAAAACGTTGAAAAAACACATGAAATTCTGAAAAATTATAAATTTTTTTCGGCTCGTTTTTATGAGCTGTTACTTTATGAGCATAAATATTAAGATTTATAGTTCATTTTAGAATCTATAAAACAATAGAATACCGACTTTAAACTTCCTAAATTGCATTTCATTTTTTGCATCATTTATATTTTTGCTTCTTTTCGTCATTTTTGTTTCTCTTTCGTTATCTTTCGTTACTTTCATTTTTAGCGCATTTTTGGAACAACAATGCAGCTTATACATTCACGTTCGGCTGTTCGGCTCCCGTCCCTCTGAGATCTCGAAAACTACAATAGCTGAGACTTCCGGTTTTTGCATTAGATTTGTGCTAAAAAGTTAGTGCGGCGACGCTTATTTATATTTCTGTCACTAGTCATATAACTTGGGAAATTGCGAATTACTTTTCCATATTGAAAATTTGTAAACAAAATTTTTTTCGCGAAGTTGACTGCGATCAAAATTTTTTTCAGCTGCGCGTAACCAACTTCGCGTATTTTTGAATTTGACTGTTATTTTCAAATCAGCGAAATTTATAAAGACGATTTCCAGAATTTTAATAGATTAGGATTATTAGCAACAATTACATTACTTGAGTTTTCATAAAATATATTTCTATATGAAAATGTAAACAAAACAAGAAATAGTTGCTGAATTCTTAATTGACTGCTATTTCCTACAACTTAATTTCAATTATTTCATTCGAATTCTCACAAATCTTACAAATGAAATTTCCTATACATTTGAAATTTACTTTAACCAGTATATCTTATCACATGAATCTGTTTTACAAACGTATCTAATATTTCTGTAATTGTTATAAACTCTGATTTAGGCACCAAAAATGCGCTTAAGTACACCGATCTGCAACACGGGTACTTGGTCACTGGTTTTGCATCTTTCGTCATAGTTATTTTCCCCCTGGTTTTAACTAAAACTTTTCTATGATTCTTTATTTAAACATTAAAATATGTAATAAAGTGAAACTATATCATAAAACAAATTGAAAGCAGTCTAACTGAGGATAAGCGAATGATTTGTAAAGTTCCACACAAAGTTTTATGAATAATAATGGCAGAAAATTATATGCAGCAGTGGCGGTTACAAAGTAAGTAATGCGATGGTCGGAAGAATAAAGATGAAATGATGAAAATGAAAAGTTAACATTTATGAACACTAAAGCTCATTGGTATGAAAACTTATTATTATTATAACTAAAAAATAAAACTGTGAATGGGTGGTAGTATAAAAAATAAATCATGGTGAAATGTTTATATTACAGCACTCTGTGTGTAAATTTAAGTTTTCATAGAGTAAAAAACAATTAAAACTGAATGTGTAGTTGGAGGAAAATGATGGAAAGGAAATAACTGTAGCAACACATCCTCATGTTTTCCTTTCTGGTTGATTTTGTAATTTTAATCTAAATCATTATTTTCAATAAGTTATTCTTTTCTTGCTGGAAAATAATTTGAAATTTCAAAGAATCAATTTTTCACACAACGAATATTAAGTTTAAAAAGTTCGCTTTATGTTGAAACAAAAAAAAAAATGAAGTCACGTTAACAAGAGAGGAAAATTATGAAAAAACTAAAAAAATAATCGATTGTTGAAAATTTTAATGAAAAAATCGTGTAGTTGATGAATTTAATAATTTATAGCAAATGAAATAAATTTGTGTAATTTTTTTTGAATTAAAGTCACAAGTTGATGCATGAATGATACTTTTGTATTAAACTTAAACAATTTTATAACAGCAATAGATGCTCAATTTGAAAATACAGAATCAAAATGATAGTGGAAAATACTTCAGCATCAACTTGACTTTTGTATTCACATATTTAATATAAGATATCTAAATAATTAGTCATTAACTATAATTAAAAATAAAATTACTGTAAATAGCTATCTTAAAGACACACAGTCAAGTAGTTTCAAACAAAAATAATATTTATATAGACAACAAAATGATAGGAAACAAAAAATGAAAAAATTTAATGAAATAAAGAAGTATGTTTGAAAATGAGCTATTTTATTCTTTTTAATTACTTTTCAGCAAATCTTAAAACGGCTCGAAAATTTAAAATCTAAATTACCTTAAAGCACTTCAAAATTGAATGTTGAATTAAGCATCAATAACTAGTCACACAATTAATCCATCATTAACACGATAATGATTATTCTATTCTCTTATTTCATTTATTTATTTAACATGTTTTCGTACACACACAATTTTCACATATAATTTAATTATCTCCTTAGTCGTTTATTTGGATATTTTTTAATTCTTGAAACAGAAGCACATCAAATGTAGGTAGAACCATCGGAATGAAGATAATAATAATTTATTGAATATATGCGATGGAAATTTTGATAATACACACTGGCATAACATTTATTTTAAATCTTCAGCTGAGAACATTCCCTTTGCTCGTCTAAGAATTGAGTCTTTTGTTGGGTCATATGGGTGATCTAAAATAGTTCGATTGATCACGAGTGTTAATACTTTACGTTGTATCTATGAAAAGCAATAAATTTCATACCTTTTGATGGGATTTCAAGAATAGCTGGAACTGGTGATGTATGAGCATCAATAACATGACGAATTAATTCAGCACAATTTTGATTAATAAGAATGATGTCAATATCATCGCGTTTAACAAATCTCTTAAAGCAATCTTCAATTTCACTCACGGCAGTGTCTAAAAGTACAAATATTTTTCATAAGATCCAGAATAAAAATGTTGATTTTCATTTTTACTTACTCTTATCAACAACCATAAAGTTTGGATGACGGTTCTTGTTGATTTCACCAACTCCACCGAGTAAAAATCCAACGCAAGTGTCCTAAAATAGAGAAATCAATAAGTTAATTTTTGTTTACAAAAAATGAATAAATGAAAAATTTGATTTGCACAATTTGAAATCCTTTTACCTCATCGCCAATGACTGACAGAAGTTTTCCTTTGATTGCTGAATGAAGAGCCATTGTTAGAATTATTAAACAACGCGATATTCCTTAATAAAACTAAATTTTCTTAGCAGAACTAAAAGATCATGTGATTGAAAACAAATTTTTGAATGTATTAGTTGGTGAACACTTTGGCGAAAAATGATTTTCAGATATTTGAAAATAACGACATTTTACAAAATGTTCATTTTTATCATAAACTGCTACTTTAAGCCAAAATATTGGTATTTTAAATGTACAATGCTCTTAATTTTAATTGGAAAACAGATAAGCTTTCTTAAAGAAATTTAATATGAAATGCATTTACCTTTTCGTAAATTACAAGCAATCTTCAATTTTTTTAAAAGGTTTCATTTCTAAAGAAGTTTCAAAATACTTTTGTTAATTTATTAAAATAATTTACAAGAGGAATAGAGGAACATTTTAATTATTCCATTATGATTTTTATTTAATAGAATTCAAAATAAATTAAAGATTTTTAAAGCAAAAACAAATGACAGTTGAATGAAATTCAAATTTTACGCACACATTCAAACATTTACTTGATACTGGAAAGTCAAGTAAACTTCCAATGTATATTTCGGTGAAACTAAAAAGTTATTTGGTGTGCAACACTTCATTCAAAGATTCGTTTCGAGAGTATTCAGACGTGCCTGTAGAGTAATAATTTAAATGCGGTGTTTTTTGTGTATACTTACCTAGTAAGTGAGAGAGTGTTGAATTCTTGTACAACTCAAAAGTGCGTTTATTAATCATTATTCTCATTTCAACCTTGGTCAATGTTCAGTGCTCATTGTGAGAGTTGTGAATTGTTGTTTCAAAGAATAAATTAAATGAAATTGAAATAAATTAAAGAAAAAATGTTTTTAAATGAATGAAGCCTTAAAGAAAATTGTCTGTTAATTGTGTGCTAAAAAAGTAAATAATTATTTAAAATGCCATTTGTTCAGCGGCAAGTTGAGCCGAAATACATCAGTCGCTCATCTGCTAGTAACAAAAAGAATAACAATTGTGGATTAAAATCGTCCGCACCATTAAGGGACAACGAATTGGAAGCAATCACAAATCTCACCCTTAGTAATGCAATGCGGCAGCTTTCATCGTTGCTTGCACTATCGAAAGAGATTTTTAGTGAATTAAATAAAGAATTGGAAATGGTTGGTGAACGATCATCGAGAATAAAAACACGACTTGCAACATTAAATAGTAAAATTGAAGATCCCTCGTATGATGCAAAGCTAGTTGTAGTTCGTAAGTATCTTTTTTACTTTTTGTATTTCTAAGAAAATCATCAATCAATCAATGTGCATTGATCAACTAAAAGAAAGAGAGAAAGGGCAAGTGTTAATTAACACAAAAGAAAAGAGACAGATGCTCATGATACAATATGTGTGATTGATGTGCAAGAATGTCGATCATGTCAGATGGCGCTTTTTATGTTATACAAATTTTGCTAATTCATAAAGGAATGTTATTTTCTGCCTTCCTCTTAATCATTTATTACAGTCACTCACTCACTCGCTTTGAAAAAAAGAGAAAAAAACTCTTAATCATTTTACTAAAATCTAAGAAGAGAAGAAAAAATAAAAATTTCTAAAAAGGTTTTTTTCGTCTATGAGCAAAGAGCAGCGAATGGAGAGATAAGTGCGAGTATATACACATTAGTGGCAACATACTCACATATATTTCTTATTTCATAAAGAAAAGAAGATAGATAAATTTGATGCTTCTGCTGCGTTCTTGAATAAGCAAGAAACAAAAACTAATTTCTTTCTTTTATTATTATTATTCAACATTCTCTTCCATCTTCTCATATATTCACATATATAAGTAACACACCGGGTCTGTCAAAAAGAAGGCAGGCAAGCAAACGAGTAAAAAGTTTATGAGAGGGAATGTAACAAAGTGTGGGCGAGTGGGAGCGAACTGCAGTAATCAGTCTCTACTGGTAGATCAATTTCATCTGTCTGACTTTTTTAAAGTTTATTCAATTGCTTTCATTAAATCATTGACTTTTGTTTATTTTTTTCAACTGTATAATTATTCACAATTTAGTATTTAAGGCAATGAAAATGACATGAGTGTTAAAAAGGGAAATTTTTCGTTAGTCATCGACCGATAGATTTTTTTCTCTTCACAATCTTCATAAATCTCATGTCTTTCCTCCTCTGCTCTAAAAATAAATTTATTTTATTCTCTTCAAACAGGAATAAATTTTTATAATTTAATTTAAGAATATTCATGATGACATCAAATATCATGAGGGTTGCTTTAACTTTTTGATCTTTTCTTACAAGAATAGAATTTTTACCGCTAAGAGATTTGAGATAATAAAAAAAGTTGATGATTTTACACAAGATTTTTAATGATCTTCTAAAAGTTGTTGATTTGTTCAATGTTCTTACTATTTTTTATTGCATTCAAATATAGATAAGAGCTCGTCACTTAAGTTTTGTTTAATTTATTGCTCACAAGGTTGTTTCTTTTTCATTTGCAATAATTTCTTTGTCACGTTTTACTATTTGTAAATTTTTATAGTCAAACATGAAATAAGTAAAAAATATCAAAAGAAAAAATTCTATCTTTTGAGCTAGTGCTGTCTTACAAACATTTTCACAACTTTCTCCAAACGATCAGATAATATAGAAAAAAACTTCTACAAAAATTTGTTGTTTACACTTTACAAAAAGAAAGAAAAAGAGCAGACAGGGAAAAAACAGATAGATAAGTGAGAATGACATAAAGTTGTTATTTTATTGCATTTTATCTGTTCATTTCATTTTGGGGAAGCAAGTATAAAATTAAAGAAGAAGAAAATTTTGTCAGTTAAAACAATTTTACCTTGCCATCATCAACTTCTTATTATTACTGTTGTATTATCTCCCTTACTTCCCTACATCATGCTTCCATGAATGTGCCATTGTATAGAAATTAGTTTTTTTATTTTATTTTATTTTAACACACATACTCATGCAGAACACCTCGCTGAACTGAGCTCAACAATCCATGAATATGTTTCATGTTATTCTTTTATTTTATTTGTGTTGTACAACGTAGAGTTTAAACATTTTTTCGGTTCAATATTGAATATGAGACGCGCACACACATTTTTGTGAGTGTAATTTATGTTAGTTTTGACCTTTGATTTGCTACAGTTTCATGCTTACCTCTGGCTATAGAGATATCATTAGCGAAATAGTAAATTATTTCCTCATAAACGAAGCAAGACAATTTGTCAGAAGATCATGTGCGAATGATTCATCGCAACTCAAGCCGACAAGCATTTTTTTTTTCATTTCATCTCTTCGCACTTTCCTTAATTATTTTTCTTACTCTCACTCTAAAATGAGCGTCTGCCGGCTTTTTTACTCAAACGTGCATAAACATCGTAAACGATCACAAAGGAGAATGATATTTGGCGGGAATGGAATGCTGTGTGGCTCCAATTTTCATCAGAAATTCATGCTATGATTTTTTTTGCTTCTATGCTTCCTCTGTGTATGAAAGAAAAAAAGGAATTGAGAGAGAAACCTGTCTGACGAGTTTTTTTTCTTCATATTCTTCTTATCCTCCTTTTGTTGAAGTTCTTTAAACATAACTTTTTCATACCCGGCCATTGAAGTTTTTTTGCTGCTTCTTCTTCTTCTTTTCCTTCGTATTTTACCTTCATCTGCCATACCTTTTACTCTATTAAAGGAAACTCACGCAAAAAATATGAAATTATTATTGTTTTAATGTACATGAACTGCAATTATCATGATCGCAAAGTTCCCACGCAAAAAACAATTGAGCAATGTGATATGGTTCATTATGTTTGTAAGAGAGACGTTTGTCAATTGTCTTTCTCATTTTTTTCTATCTCTGTGTCTTTCTTACTTGAATATTTGATACATGATGTCTAGTCGCGAAGCACACGCCTTGTTTTGAAATTTTAAGTACTTTTTAGCATTTTAATTTTTAGACACTTGAGTGACAAGTGAATTTTAAGTGCTAAATTATTAGATTGAGAGTCATAATTGCTATCATAAGATGCATTAGTGTAAAATTTCTTTTTTAATAAAATTAAGGCGTATAATAGTCGAAAATCCCATTGAATGTTCTAAAATTTGGAATATTCTTGACGGAGGTTTTAAATTTAGCGAAAATTGTAAAGATTAGCAAATTTTCTCGTATATTTTTATTTACAAACAGTCAAGAATGCTATTTTATTATATTTTCATATTGCTTTCTGTCCTTGACGTTTAAGACCAGAATATAAATTTAAGTTAAATTGTTGTCTTTAATTTGTTAAATTAATTTTAGCAGAAAAATTTTGCACTTTCGTAAAGTTAACATAAGCATAATTTGCATACCGAAAATATTAATACACTATCCGGGAAATGGATTTTATAAATTTGTAAAATTATTCAAAATGAAATTCTTAGAAGGTCGATAATAAAACTAAAGAAATGCCGAAGCCCCGAAGTTCTGAAAGAGTGAATGAATGAATGAATTTTGTATTAATACGTAATCCAATATCCACGAAAAAATAAACAAATAAATCCTTCGATACGTTTTCAGTATTGAGTTTCAACTTTACTTTTAACTCCATTTGCTTTTATGCTTCATTGAATTATTTCGGTGTTGTGTGTGCTGTTTGTCAGTCATTGCAAAAAAAATACAAGTAGAATTGAGTTTAAGGCTGAGCAGGTTGGTCTGAATTGTAATTTTTTTTACATCAGTCAACGTCTTTCACTGCAGCATTAAAATAAATATATTCGCATTTTCTCTCATAAATTGCAAAACGAGTAAAAAAGAATGAAAATGAAATTTTAAAAGAGACAAGACTTTTTATATGAATTTCTCTTGTTAATTTTCATCCATTGCAACTATTTTTGAGCGAGTTGAAAACAACAACGGCAGTATCAGAGAAAAAATTTTTAACGGAAACGAAGGAATCGTTATGCTTGGAAGAGTTTTTTGTGCTGCTCAACAATTGTGTGCTTTGCTTCTTGATTTCTTACCAATTTTATTCATGCACAAAAATAAAAATTAAAAAGAACTTTAAAAGCGAAACGAGTTCAATATTGTTGCAGTATTTTTTTATTGCGTCAGACCAGAAAAGAGTGATCAGCTTACAAACACGATGCAGATTTTCACTTTCCATGAATTATTTATGTTAATGTATAAGAAGCACTTTAAGTTTTTTAATTGATCATGAAATATGTATTCAACACGAATTTTTAATTGGACTTTAATTGCGATTGTATTATTTTTTCTTCTTATATTGTTGCTTAGGCATGATCATTTAGACTCATTGAGCTTCGTGATTTTTTATTATAAGTCATTAAATCATGTTAACTGAATTGAAACAAAATCGTAAAAGATTTGAAATAATGAGAAATAATTTTTACTTTCATTTAACGGCTTTTTAATATTTAAATTTTTTAAATTCTAAAATACCGTTATTTAAAATATTTTATTATTGTCAAATTTCCGCTATGCAAATAAAAATCTGTCAAAGTTTAATTCGAATTTTGACACAATCAATGAAATTTTCAATGTCTAACCTAAATTTTCGCATTCATTCCACATAATTTTTATCTTTCTCGTCCAACCAAATCAAAAAAATTTAAACACAAACAAAGAATTAAAAAAAGTTTTTGTATTTAAATTGCGGATTTGTAAAGAATAATAATAATAGCATTAGTAGCAAGCAGTTGAATTAAAACGGCAATTTTTTGGTGGGGAAAACATTCAATCCATTAAGCCGGTTATTTAAAATTTATTCACGTCCTACTGAAGGCTTGAATTCAGAAATAAATATAATACAAAACAATGCACATTCTATGCGACAACAACTCACGTATGGTGCGTAAATGTAGTTCATGCTTAATCAAAATGTTTATTGAATAATAATTGTTGTATTGACTAACATAACGAATTTCCTCAATGTTGATCTCTTGTGGTTCCAATTTAGTAAAAATAAATTTCTTTATTCACCTCTAATCAATGGGGTGTGTGTGCATCGATTTTTCAGGTTAATTTAATTAAATTTATTCCTTATTGTAAAATTTTTAATACCCAAACTAATACAACTTCCTGTGGACATATGTTGCTCTCACATATGAGACAGATGAATCATTTTTCAACTATTTATTAGAAAAGAAGGAAAGAGACAGAATGAATCAGCTGCGGATTTTTGTTTTTATGAATTTTTCTAGAGTGAGTACAAGGAACATCTGGAGAGAATATTTTTTAGGTATTGCAGTAGTATCGTATTTGGGTTATAAAGGGATTTGTTACAACATGCACAGCACTTCACCTTCCTTTCTTTATAAAGTCCTGAAATATTTTGTATTCATATACATTTATCTATGATCGTTTATTGTTGTTGTTGAAAGTATTGTATAGTAGGAAAAAAATTATCATTTTTATGGGAATATAAAATGAACGTTTTTAAATGAATGATAATTGTTAGTCGTGAGAGTTATTATTATTTATGAACGTTATTTCTGGTTTTTGGGCAAGTGACAGATTACGTGTGTTTTTGCTTTAATAGTTACTATTGATGAATTTTTTAATCAAAAAGGTTCAATATGAAGTATAAAAATGATAAGAGTTGTTTTTTGATAAAGAAAATTTTTAGAGTTTTATTTAAGATGTTTGAAAATAACTTTTTTAAAAATTTCAAATTTGTAATCTACATCAAATGTAAAAGTTTCAATTGTAACGTCTTATTGAAATTAAAAAATTTTAAACCTTAAAGAAACTGTTTCTTTTTATAACTTTTTGAATATGAAATTTTAACATATTCACTGTTTTATAAAATTTACTAAGCATTCTCTTATCAATATTTTTTACACAACAATTCACTCGAACAAACTAAAAATAAAAATGTGTAAAATACATCATGTTTCTGAGTGATAAAAAACTAAACTTAAAAAAAGGTTGAAAAGGTGAAATAAATGACACGAGACTTCCCATGACGCACAATTTTAAAAATGACTACATAATTGACAAGTTTCCGTTTCTCTTTTATTCTAAATTCTTGGAAAAAGAAAACAAAAAAGCAAATTGTTTCTTCTTAGCAGGTTAATTTATTATGTTTTTCTTTTTCTTTTTTTTTCGACTGCATTGAGAATAAATAAGAAATTTTTTAAGTTGAAATTTGAGGAAACGAGAATTGCAAAAATAAATGAAATGTACATGAGAGTCTGTGGGATATATTTTACTAAGAGTAAAAGTGTAATGTGAGAAAACGAGAGATGACATCAAATGTCTGTCTGCAAAAAAAGAAAAATAAATAGAAAATTGCTTTAGTAGAAACCATGTAGCTCTATAGTTAGAAGAAATTGCATTTTTTGCAATTTGTCCAGCTGTGAGATGGTGTTTGTTTGAATGACACCAATTTTTTAGTGTTTGTTCTAATGTAAAACTAATGTTCAACTGTGTAACAATGTTTGAAATGATGCCACAAGGTGTCAAACATGAAAAGTCGTGTAGCAATTAGAAAATTAAGAATTTTCTGTTTCTATCAAGAGCAGCTGAAATTTTTCAAAGAAGAGAAAATTTCAAGCTGCACAAAATCAAGTTTGACAATCAACATAAAAGCTAAAAAAATTATCTAACCATCAGTGCGAATAAAACTCATTGCGACAAAAAAAAATGTTAAAGTTTATTGCACTTTAGTTGCTCTGGTCTGCGAAAGCAATTTTAATAATTTTTTTTGTTGGAATTTCTGCTTTTATTTATTTTTCTCGCTTCAATTTCAGTATTTTTTTCCTATTTATCGTTTGTTCTAAATTATTTTTAAACTCAACACAGTGTGTAAGTGTGATGAAAAAATGCTGGTTGAGGTATTTTTTTTTCTACATCTCATTATTCATCATTTGCAATTGCGACATATTTCTGGTGCTGTATTGTGTGTACACACAAGTAATTCTAATTTAACTGCTGCATTCACACGTCTCTCATTCTTGTTTCATTATATAGAAAGAAAAAATTGTTCAACGTCAGTTGGAGATTGCAAAGCAACCGCAAAATTATGCAATTCTTCACGCACATCTATCATACAGCACATCCAGTTAAACTAGTGAAATTTTCTTCTTCATTTTTTGCTGATTCGCTTCGTTTTAAAATGGAATATCAATCTTTTTTAAAAAAGAAATATAAAAAAAGTAGTTTAAGTGCTTGCTTCATCTCTCAACCGAGGGAAATTTTAGACTTGCTTCAAGACAGACTGCTATTAAGATAGTCTCAGACTAATAGAAGAGAGGAAAAAAAATTTATGAAAATCGTGATAAAATTAAATGAAGAGAAAAAGAGCGACTAAATAAATTCTAAGCCAGTGATGTGATAGTAAACAGATAATTTAATAGTCGACTAGAGATAGTCATCCGGTTCTCATTCTCATATTCTTTCTAATTGCATTTCTAGGGCAATAAAATCTTCCGATTGAATAAGAATAAATTCTTAAGGCCTTTTTCTTTTCTTTCATGATCTTTTCTATTGAAAAAGGGGAAAAATATTTTTGAACTTCATTGGTGGTCATTTATGAAAGGAAATAATATATATACAAAAATTGCAAAAGCAGCATCATTTCATAGTTGAGTAAATTTTTTGGAAGTTTGTCAAGAAAATTAATTTATTTTTTCTACTATCTTTGATCTGTTTTGTTAAATGAAGGGAAAAAGTGACAAATTCTCAAGGCGAAGACTCTTTAACCAAACAAAATTTCGATTCGACAAAATAAGCTAAAAACTTTTGAAATTTTGAAAAGAAAATTTCTTAAAGACCACAAAACTTGACTTAACAATTTATGTAAAAATCAATAAAAATCCTTTATTATGATTCTATTCATATTCTTTTTTATGTCGGCCACATCTAAGTACTTCAACACAACTAAAATTGTTTTTGCTCATGTCATAAAATGATTGAACTAAAAAATAACAAAAAACATGTCTTGCTAAATCTCTATAATAAATTTTCCTCTTTTATTTCACTCTCAAGAGCTAATAAATAGTCACAAAAATCACCATTTGTAGAAGATATTGGAGTGAATGCAACATTTTTCATAATCTGACATCAATTGTAATTGAATATCATAGTATGAACATAAAAAAATAAGAAATTTCATTTTATTGCTTAGCT
Organism: Polypedilum vanderplanki; assembly: GCA_018290095.1. Taxonomy (NCBI): domain Eukaryota; kingdom Metazoa; phylum Arthropoda; class Insecta; order Diptera; family Chironomidae; genus Polypedilum; species Polypedilum vanderplanki. The sequence goes on along the minus strand of CM031381.1, from coordinate 16,180,497 downwards.
CTAAGTATGCAAAGCGGTTTGCGGCGCCCATCAAAGTGGATTTTGAAACGAAGGAAATGAAAATAAAAGAAAGATCATTTCGGTGAATGCTGCTGATGCACAAGAGAGTGAAAGAGGCTTTTCGCGCAGATATGATTAAGTGTTGATTAGTCGATTAATTCTCTGACACTCGCTGCAAGCAATTTTAATCCCAAATGGAAGTCCAACCGTGAATTCGAAAAAATATTTTTCATCTCTTCTCTGAGATCGTTAATAAAAAGAATGAAATAAAATGAAGAAAAGTTTTCATTACAAAGCAATTTATTGAAATAATTCATCACAAATATTTATTGATGATGTTGAGAGATTGAAGTAATAAATAATGTAAATGAACGAAAGAAAAAGAATGAAAATATTTTTTTAAATGAGATAAGACTGCTGTTGTTAGATTAAAACGATAGCTTAGCTAATTAGTTTGAGAAATAGATTAGAAAACTTGAAGTTTCATGATAATTGAATTATGTTTACATTTTTAAGGCTTGATGAACTCTTCTGAGAATTAAAAATTTGCTTTGCTAAAGCTACTAATTATCAAAGCAAAGACATTTTGGTTAATTTGTAGGTAAAATAATATAAAACACCTACAGTAATTTTGTCTTCACATTTGTCATTTATTGTGAATGTTTAGAAATTCATTTGAAAACTACGTTTCAATCATTACATTTTTGTATCATAAAATTTTTCAAAGGTTTATTTATTTAAAAAATAAAAAATTTTGTTCATAGTTAATAAATATTATAAATTGTCCTATTCTTGAGATATTCTAGATATTTCTCATCAAATTGCGATTTATGTAAATAATTAACGACTTTGTGATAGAGTTTCTTCATTCTACTGATAATTAAGTTTTTGACGAATCAATTAACTGCTGTCTTCTTATCACAACGTCTTTATGTAAATCTTCTTTCATAAATTTATCTCTTTGGCTCAATAATCCGAACCATTTCTAAGAAGTTAGTTAAGTATATTGAGCATAAAAATGAAGATCCAGCTTAACATTAAAACCATAATTTTTATCCCTTATCGGCTTTCTTCCCTTTTTGCTTCTTCTTCTTTCTATAAATACGTCTATTCATTCATTCATTGTCTATAACAATTTCGATGTTATAATATATTTAAATCCCTATGATGTTGGCTGCAAAACTGTCTGACTTCAACATCTTTTTCCTTTTTTCTTCAAGATATTGAGTAGTAAGAAGAAATAAAAAACTATAAAAAAGATATAAGGAACATGTATGTAAATGTATGTATTTGCTCATTTATGTTTTACTAAAAAAAATAAAATTTACTATAGTAATGAAGCGAGCAAGAGCAAGAAAAAAAGAAGCATAAATCGTGAGAATGATGATGCCCAGGTATAAAAGAATTGTTAAATAAACACACACTTAAATACCTCTCAACCATCAAGTTGAAGATTATTGTGTGGAAAGAAACGAATGGAATTTTTCCTTCATTTTACAACACTCGCTTGTTTGCTGCACTTTCCAAAAAAGAAATAACGAAAAAATTCTTTTTCGATAAAAAATTTATGCTGCAGCAACATGCTGCAATCGTTTCATTGAACTCTTGTGCTATGCTATGTTTTCTCTCATTCTTTTATGTTTAGAGAATGAGGAAGAGTGAGAAGAGAAAGAGATTGAAAAAATTTCGAAATTGTTGTTGATTATAAGGTATAAAAGATCAATTGATTCCTTCCTTCTTTTCCCTCAATATAAATTTTTTGACGAGTGAGATAACTAGATTGTTGTTAGCTGAGTATGAGTCTTGTATTATTGAGATTGTTAAAGTATGATAAAGAATTATAAAATTAATTTTATGGAATTTTCTATATTGAAATTTAAACTTGAATTAAATTTTTAGAAAAATAGAATTTAACGGTATATTTAAATTTAAAAATAAAAATACGTTATTATTCTATTATAAAAGATTAATTTGGAAAAAATTCATTTTCAAAACAAAGACAATAACTCTTTCTCTGTCAAGTCAATATAATTGGCTCTTTGTTTTCGTCTAGAAAAAAGGGTAATATGAAACCACAGCAAAACCCTTTTTTGTCTTCTCTTCTTTCTCTGCACTTTCTTATACTTCCTTTAAAAAACGAAAATAAATTACGTTGTTGTAGAATTCAATTCACAAAAATAACAAAAATTGACATTCATCGTAGTTTTTTTCGCTGTCTCGTCGTCATTCGGCACTTTACTATTTCCACATATAAACACGAGTAAGTAATGTGTTATAGTTTGTCATATCCTTCCGGGAAGCATTTAAACACACAGACATAGAGCAAAAGAAGAAGTGGCGGGTATATATTTCCTAATCCTGTAATGATTTCATTTCCCTCTCACTATGCATGAACACATTCACTCTTGTTCTTACAAATACATTGAAAAAAAAGAAGACGACATACAAAAGCGGATATTATAAAGTGAAAGAGTGCAGCGGTTCGCTTTTTGAAAAAAATTCCTTTTATTCATAATTGAAGTGAGTAATGCCATGAATGGAAGATTCCTTTTTTCATATATTATTATGCATGCATTGCTGCATTGTTTAATTTTCACACCCGAATTCACTGCAGATTTTCTATTCTTTTATGCACGAATCTAACAGCAGCAGCAGATGCATAGACACATATTAAAATATGTCAAATGTTTATCGCTTTGACATTGAGTGAATGCAACTCATAAAAATGCACTATGTGAGGGATACATAGAAAAAATTTCTTGCTGTCATTTAACATAATGAAAATAAATTTGACCTTCAATTGAATGCATTCGAAGTCAAGAAAGCGAATGTGTCTGTTTTTAATTAAAACTTATATATTTTCATTTAATGATGAATTGTTCTCGATATAGTTGTATATCTGTATGTGAGAAAGAGCGACTATATATGAATGAATGAAACCATAAATTGTGAGGTTTCTTAAAGAATGAATTTAATGCCATTTATAAGGAGAAATTGAAATTCAATGTAGTCAACATTTAAGATAAATAAAAAAAGAGAGTGTAGAGACTGAAAAAAAAACTTGCTCTTGCCTTTTTTGACTTCTTTCTTGAGATCGCTATTATATTGCGTTATTATGAATCGATCACTTTTAAGAAAGTCTTGTACTGATGATGAAATGTGTGAGATAAGTTTTCTGGTTTTAGATTTATAGAATTCAACAAACATTTCTAATTGATTTGATTTTATATGCAGACTTCAATTTAAAATTCTCATTAAATATTTTTTTGCCTTAATCTTGATCTCTTTTTATTACTCACGAAATTCTTCCTTCTCATCATTAGAAAATCAATAAAAACCAAAAACTTCATGCTTCATCATTTCCAACAAATGTTTTTTTATTGCGTCACGAATTTCGAGACAGAGAAAGAGAGGAAAAATTTCCTCATAAATCTCATCAACTTCATCATTAATAAGACGATAAAAAATAACAATAATGATCATTACTTTTTGTTGTCTTGTCTTGTTTTCGCTTTATATCATCGACATATGAGTATTTTTACAGCACACGCTCATGAGATGATAAGAAGTCAATTGTTATTGGTGCAAAATGGCTCTTTTAAGAAGATTAGCACTCACTCATGGTATAGTGAAGTTTCTTTAGCTTGCCAATGAAAAATCATTTCACTCATTGAGCGGATTAATTTCATTAAATTTAATTTTATGTTTACGTCCGAAAATGAGATTAACACGAGAGTTGACCAAAGATATTTTTCACTCTGTGGTTAGCGATGAAAAAAAAAATCATTGAAACCCCAGCCATCAAATTGTGGTTTTCAACTTTCAATTGCTTCTTCTTTCTTTTCATTTAATGCTTGTAACTTTTTCTTAAAGCAAGATTCAACATTTTTCCATGCCGTATTGTCATCGGTTCTCTCTTTTTTCATCGCTTTCTTACTGTCTGTCGATCGCTATAATGGTTATTTCGAGTTTTCGGAAAATGTCTTTAATAGCAACGGAATTTTAGTATCGTTGATCATTGAACTTATTACAAGTAGAGAGACGAACTTGAGATATGGTGACGAGATCAAATTTTCCTTTTTTTTCAATACACCTTTTGTGGTTTTTATGTCTGAAGTCTGTGAAAGTCAAAATATGATTTAATTGAGGTTTCTTTGAGTGTTTTTGAAATGATTGAAGAAGAATTTTAAAAAATATTCAAGTGTTATTATTGTTATGAGAAGGCTTTAAATATTAAGCTGTACAATTTTAACACTTCAATGTTTGCAAAATTGTAATTATAAAGCTTAACTTTTTGAAAACATAATGATTAATTTCACTTTTATAATACGCATCTAAATATGCGCATTATAATCGTAAAATTCATAAAGAATCATTTTTGAATGACTTTGCATTTCGAAAATCTTAAACAAAGTAAAGATTAATTCGTTTTGCTCAATTAACGATTATAATTGCCTAAATTTATCATTCTATTGATTTAATTATACCGAAATAAAAACGAATTCTTAGAGTATTTTTAACTAATTTAGCGAAAAGCAGCAAAAAGTATAAAAAAATCCAGTTTTGCGATTGCTTTGAAAAAATTTCCACATGATTAATTAGATCCAGTGTATAATTTTATTTTATGATTTATCACCAAGCTTAATTGATTTGACAGATATTTTTCAATGAATTTTTTTATGTTTGACTAAAAATTGTCTTCTCATCTTTCATTTCTCTTTTTTTGCTCAATTTCTTTCCAATTTTGCAATATGTAAGTAAGGCAAAAATATGAGTGGGTTTTGAAAACATATACATACATGATTAAATTCATTGAATTGAGCAGAGCAAACGATCGAGTAGAGTTCACTAATTCAATTATATTTAATAATACACAAATTTGCAAGAATGAGAAGAGCAAAATAAAAAAATGTATTATGATACGACTCATCGACCTATTCTTCTTATTCTTTATTGCGTTCCATCTCTGTGATCATGATCTCTCGCCTTGAGTACAAATTATACTCATTTTATCGCAACATCAATTCTGAAAATTATTATTTTCGTCCATAAAAGCAACATTTGTCACTTTTTATTATTCGAATTTGTATATGCGGCAATTTTAAAGACATATATTGAAGACAAAAACAGATTTAGCGATAAGACGAAAATAAAATGTAACCAAAAATTTATTCATTTGCAAATTCTAACTGTCTCATACATAGCGCGACTTATTTCGTGACAATTGTTACTAAATAGCTAATTTTTTAGACCACACAAAGCATGACCATTGTTGTCAAGTTAGAGATAATTGTATACGAAGATTTTCTCAGTCAGTGAGCATCATTGTAAATTAAATGTGCTAATTTACAATTTAAATTAATTACGAGAAAGCCGCGAATGTTTTTCTTAATATTTATTTTGACGGAAATGGGGCAATTTGTAAGAAGATTCATGCAGAGTTTCATGAGCATTAAAATTGAAACTGTATATTGAAAACGAAAGAAAAAAAGAGATCAATTAAATTGCCCTGAAATAATTAAAATTGACAAATCAATTTAAAGACTTTTTATGTCAAAAGTTCGTTATTTTTAATCATTTTTTTTCTTTTTCTAATTTCAGCTGAAAGTGATTTGGTGACATTTGTACAGATTAAAAATCATTTCAAGACTGATTATAAAATACATACGAATCTTTTTACTGTCGAGACACGAACAGAATCTCTAACAAAGATGTATGCAAATGCAGCAAAAACACCAGTGCCAGCAATTGAGGAAATGGACGAAATACTTGGAATACGTGGTCGTCGTAGTTCTGATGCTTTCATTTGCACACCAATTCTTGAGAGAACACGACGAAGATTAAAAAATAACATTGACATTGAAATTGAAACTCGATTGGTAAGTGTGGCATAGACAATGAATGTAAATATTTATCAGAGAAAAGTTTATGTTATTGTTGCGGACACAAGCTCGCATTTTTACTTTCTTGTTTATAACTGAACTAATTAAAAGTTTCTTTTATGCCGCTGTATAAACTACATAGATTTACAAAAACAATTCTAATTTACATGCGGCGGCACTGCTTTTTTCGTAATTGATTTCTAGCGCTTTATATGAAACCATATGTGCTGCTGCCCCAACATTCATTCACATATGGCTTCATAGAAATTTATTGTGGATTTAGCTAAACTAGAATTGATTTATATGCTATAGAGTAAATGAGTATGATGATGTAAATTGAATTTTAATTATTGAAGGGGATTAGAGGATGTTTGGCAAAGAAATTTAATGGAATATTAACACGAAACATGCATAATTCTTCTTTTCTTAATGGTTTACAAATATATTTTGGAATAATAAACTTTTAGTGATTCGAAAAATAAATTCATTTATATCGAAATGTTACGCAATCAAATCAAGTTTGATCGCTTACCCAACAATTTCAACTTACTTATTCAAAGAGTTTACTTTTGATCAAAAACACATTAAGCAATTTTCTGTACAAAAATCAGATAATGCATCACCTCAACCTCTCATTTTGTAAAAGTTCATTCAAATATATGCGTACATATAGCTGTACAGTGTTTTGAGAGCAATTATGAGCCATTTGTGTGATGATCAGATGACCTCAAAAGATATGCGCGTTATGGATACACAAGATTTTTTATGTTTACTGAACTATACTGCTATAAGGCATTTTCCTCTTCTCTTCTGTTTTATTTATCAATTGGTTTTGAGATTCTTATGCATAATTATGTATATTTATGATGATGAAATAAGAATATATGAAGTAGTGAAGATTTTTATTGCGTTTCTAAGAAACCTCTTAAAACTAAAAAAATCTAAAGTATTTATGGAAATTATAGAATGAGAATATTTAAATAATCATTGAAAGAAATTAAGCCGTAGATATAAATACAATTACTTACTGATTTTTTGATGAAATCCTTAAAAACTAATATTTTCGTGACAAAATCGAGATAAAAATTTAATGTAAACAAATAAAATTCAAAATTTCAAAAACCGTTATTTTTAAAACGATAAAAATAAAAAATCAACAATATTAAATTTAATGTAAAACATTTTTCTCACAAATGACTAGCAACAAATTTAACAATATCTCACATGAGAGTTAACATCAATAAAAAAAGAGTTGAGTAATTTACTTGATTCAACAACTAGTTAATACAACAAACAGCAACAATGGACTTTCTCTCACCCTACACAGTAAAATGCGTGTTTCTTTCAATAAAAGTCAGTTATTCTCGTATGTTTAACATCATTATACGTATCGCAAGTAACAAATGTTCACAACTAGCAACATAACAGTTTACTCCCACATCAATTATCATTGATCCATAGCTGATTTCATGTCGTTGCAGTTTAACTATTGAGATTTATGATATTTTTAATATTTTTGTGTCTTTATTGACCAGCAGCTTAAGCGGCAGTAATAATTTTGAAAAATGAAAGAAATTTTGTCTGTGTGTCATTATATTGAGCGAGCTGAGATTATCGCACTCTGTCTAAAATTTATTGACCTTTAGCGTCACGCCTAAAACAGCTAAAAATAAAATAAAAAAGAGAGTCACATGTGTGTGTTTCTACTACTTTTTCTTAAAATATTCAATTATTAAATTTTATTTATTTTTTGCAGCCAGCTGCCGTTGAAGATTTACGAAAATGGACATCAAAAGAGGCAATTGGTGATGAGACAGTGGCACCAAATTGTGTCGTTCGTGTTGCGCATAATACGAGTGTAAATGTAGCAGATCAAAATGCCATATCGATGCGACCAAGTACATCAGATGATTGCACAGATAGCATAATAATGATTACAAGTAGTAATAATAATGCAAGTGCGAGATCAACGGATGATGAGCAGCTTGATCATCGATTGCCATCACCACATGAGCAATGCTTGATATTAGCCTCAAAGTATGAAAATATTTATTGAAATTAATAATAATCATTATCCATGTGGAGAGAAAAAATTCCCGCTAATTTATTATTTTTGATTATTCACATTACAGATATCCCGCACAGATTGTAAGAGTCGACACAAGTGGTAAACGTTTCGAACGGCAATCGGCAGCACGAAAGTCACTGCTGCACGTTCAAACGGGCTTGCATGCGATTGAAGATGCAAATGACAGCAGTAACACAGATTCGGTCAAAAGACGCTCACGCTCGAGAAAGCCACGAGGCAATAGACGAAACACAATCGCAGGCATTGATCAGAAGGAAATTGAAGGAATTACAGTGAATGGGTACGTTAATAAATTCTTTTTTTTATTCTCTCTTATTTTCCATTTTTATGCATTTCTAACACACAACATTCTGTTTGAACTTAATTCGAGAATCGCATGTTAACGCTTGCTTTTGTGAAATGGAAACGAAATGAGATTGTTTCATGGAAATCAATCTGTTGATTCTTGTTTTCTCTTGTAATTTAATTAAAGAAATATAACGTATTTCCTGAAGAGTTTTTTACAATTTTTTCACTTAACGATCCCTAAAAAATTGAGCTTCAATATTCTGCTATTCATTGTCATCAAGCATGCACATTTTTTTCGCATTTGATGTATTTTAATTACCGCTTCAATGAATGAGTGAAATGAGCGGAAATTTGTTTATTTCATTTTTTGAAATATTTTTCACATTTGCTTGCATGTAGCAGCAATAGCATTAAATATGAGGGAATTAATTAACAAAAATGTCACAAATGTGTAAACTTTATTTTATTACACATTTATATTTCTGTCTGTATTAAGTTTCGAATTTAAAAATATTTATAAAAATAGCTTCCCTAAGTAGATTGTTATTGAATGTGAAATGCATAAGACTGGAAATTTCTATTTCTATGTCACGGCAGCAGCAGTAAACTAACAACATTTTTTCTTTTTCTTAAACATACAAAAACTCTCTTTCAGCGATGCAAACGAGTCAACTGCAATGGAAATGTCAACATTCCGTGACAATGAAATAACGATTGTTCCGCGTAGCAAGTCTAGCGATGTTCTCAAAAGAGATTTATTATCAACAGAAGTCAAGCGATCGTCATCTCATTTCAACTCGTTAAAGCAATGGGGAAAGAATCGCTTAAGGATGATAAATAGATTAAGTGGAACAAGCGACGATGCGTCACGCGGTAGCTTAAAAACACGACAAAATTCGAATGACATTGATGATTTTAACGTTATAGAGGCGATAAATAAACGTCAAAAGAAAATAAATGAAAAGGATCGACGACTTTCGCATGAACGAAAGCCATCGTATTCCTCATCGGAAAGAAGTCTCAATACTACAGCTAGTTCTATTGTACCAGTAACAACGACAAATGCAATTCCATCTGTTAGTGGCAATGTTAGCACAATTACAGCAAGCAATATTGTAAAAATGCGCGAACAAACTGCAGTTATTCGACGACAAAGGCGTGGCAATGCGATTGTAAACAAAGATGAGCCACATTCATCAAGTGGTAATTGGAGCGCGAGTTCAGAGTCCGGCAGAACATCAATTGGAAGTGAAATTACGACAACCACAAATCATCCTAAATCGAGTGCTTCAAGTACTTCTCTTAATCATCATACACATCATTCATCATCAGGTCCACCAAGTTCTGTTATTAGCCGTAGAAGATTCCTTAATACTTCAGCATCAAGTAGCATTACAAGTGAAGGAACAGCAACGCCAGAATTACAAATGTTTGATGGTCATCATGAAGTTGAAGAAGGTGAAACAAGTTCAGTCTATTCATGTGATACTGAAGGATATTACACCTCCTTCCATGTCGATTCTGGACTAAAAACACTTAAAGAAGAAGAATCAATCACTCCGATGCAATCATCAATGGCTTTATCAAGCACAAATTCATTTGAAAGTTCTGGTAACCAAACTGTCATTTCACCAGAAAATGAATATGAACTTTTTGGTAAAGGTTCCACAACGACTAGTAGTTCTGCTGGAACTGTCTGTACTGCTGTCTTATCACATTATGAAGGTGAATTGAAAATGGGCCCATCAGTTCCTGAAAGAAAGAGCTCATTAGGGAAACTCAATCGTAGTGGCAGTTCAGGCAGCTCAGGAACACTCGAAAGAAGCTATTCGACGAGCACTGTTGGCAGTACACTCGAAAAAAGTGGCACAATCAAGCGTAATGGTGTGCTATTGCAAAAAGAAGTCGCAGCGCTTGTCCATCAACATCAACAAGAGACAATCGTGAGAATTGAATCACCTGACAGCGGTAATAACACAAGTTCAAGTCCAATTGACTCAAATTCATCACCAACTCATCAAAATGGTCGACTTTATTCAGAATTTGAATGTTCAGAGTCATCAGACTTGGAATGTGTTGAAAGAACTGAAAGAATTCGTGTGAAAACAAAAATTAATACAAGTCGAATTCCATCAATTGTTGCAATAACTCCAACACCGAGCGATGATGAGAGTGTAAAAATTAAAATTGAAGACAACTTGTTGAATGTCAATCGTGATACTGGCTATGCAACAGTTATTTCCAATGACAATGAAATTAAAATTAGTCGCAAGACATCACCATTATTGCCATTGAATCATATGCTTGATAAACTTCGTGGTGTGTTGCATCCATTAAAAAAATCACCAAGTAAAAATGCAAATCAAATTAATGATGAGTATGTGACAATTACTGACATTGGAACACCAACAAATAACAAAAATAAAACAAATGGAATTTATTATTCAAGTGATGTTCTAAAACGCAACTTAGCAACAGTTTTGTCAGGAAATATTGATGAAGAGACCGAATATGTATCGTTAAATGAACTTCCTTGCAACATTCGATGCGAGAGCAACCTTTTGACGAATGGCAAAAGTAATGAGAATGAAAAAATCGATACAGAAAGGGGAAATGATGGTAGGGATAAAAACAAGGGTGCAATTGTCAAAATGGATGCGCATGGCAAGCCAATATTCGATAGCAATAGTCTAAAACGTAAGAAAGGCGCAATAACAACTTTTTCCCCTGGGCCATGTGTGAAGAATGACACGGTACTCGAGAATTTTACAACAACAACAGTCATAAAAAAAGATTCAGAATTATCATTGCCAGAGAATTTTGAGAATCATAACAGAAAAGTCGCTTCAAAAGAGCCAGAAGTATACGTAAAGAGTCGAGTAATTGAAGAAAATCAAAAAAGTCAAGTGAAAAGCAGTGAAAATTGTGAAATTGTTAATGAAAATAAAGTAAGAATTGAGGCAGCGATTGAGAAAAAGACTGAACCACCACAAACAATGTCGACAACATCGAATAGACCAAATGGCATGTTATCATTAAATCTCAATTCAGTATCATCAAAAGTCCTCACAACAGGAACAATTAGAGGCGCTTATGTAAATATTCAGGATGCAGCACCATTGCGTAATGGACCGCCAGTCTATTCACCGCCATCACCATCAAGAGCTGCAACAATTTTTGCTCAACCACAGCAGCAGCAACAATTAGTTAATGAAGGTAAGGACAATGAAAATAGCAAATTCATGCCAAAAATTGTCGATTTTACACCAAAAAGAAGCGCGGAAGCAAAAACAATTGTTGTTGAGCAAACATTGAATGAAAACATTGACCCAAATATGATGAGAGCTCATATTAAACGAAGTAATAGTTATCGCATGGCAGCAATCTATGCCGATCCTAATGATCTAAGTAAATCGAAAGAGTCGTTAACTACTACAAGTTGTAAGAGCATCATTGATAGCAGTGATGATGAGCCTTACATGAACATTAGCAAAAATGTCACACGTTCATTTGAGAAATTAATTGAGGAATTTTCAAAATCTTCTTCCGCAATCATTTCCACTGACTTAATGCTCAATGAGTCTTTGAAAGCCAGTAAAAATGAGAAAGCATTAAATCGATATTCACTAGAGCCGCCAAAACCCATTGACTTAAATGAATACATGACTGATTCATCATTTGATGATATCATAGATGTTTTGCCAAAAAATCCCATTACTTCTTTGCTCCATATTCCATCACCCAGTAGAGTTACTTTGCCATGTGATAGCGAAAAACATAAAGCAAGAATTTTAGTTAATTCAAATCATTTTGATACTGAAATTTGGTAAATTTCCAGACTCTGATAGAAAAATTTTCATTAAGATTTCACGTAGAACAACATAAAAGTTCTTACATTTTCCCAATTTGCTATGCTTTCTCAACCCCAATTTTTTTTATTTTTACGCATTCAAAACACATTTTCTAGACACATTTTTTTCCTTTTCACTTCCATAAAGACTGCATTTGCGAGGGTAGAAAGAAATGAGTGAAAATTCACGAAAATAAATTCAGTTTTCGTCTTACCTTTTGTTTCTCTGTAATATTTTACTCTCTCTGAGGGTTCATTGCCATCATAATTCTTCAACATACGCACGGCCGTGCATGGATTAGGGATGAAAATTGTTTTGACTTGTTACGCAAAGAAAAAAGTGATAAAAGTAAAGTAAGAAAAAAATTGTTTTTGCTCTCGCATCTTACTTTTTGGATGGCAAATTGATGATGAAATATCATGTTCTTTTTCCTGAGTAAATGTGATGATGAATTATTTATATAATAGCGTGATATTCGTGTGAAAATTATGAAATTTTTCCTACTTTGCTATTATTGAAAATTACATGAGAACTGAAATTTTGGAATGTTAGTTACTTAAATACTTTTATGTTAATAATTACTTTTGTGGCTTTTTGTGTTTTAATTTACTAACAAATATTTATTTTTGGTGTACTTTTTGTGTAATTGTTTGTCCCATTTGAGTGAGATTATTCGATAGATTCTTTAGGCAATCGATTTTTTAGAAAAATAATTTATGAGGAATGTTTGACCTAATTTGATATAGATTTTTTTGCTTCATTATGCACTAAATTGATGTAAAAGAAAAAAGTATTTTTGTAAAAATTATGTTTTATAATTTAACGGTTATTTGAAATTTAAATTAATTTGAAAGTTGAAAGTTCGTTAAAATAAAGAAATCCAACAAAGTCTTGAGAAATCAAATTTACCTTTTTATGAAATGTATCAAAATTTCATGTCAATCAAATGTCAAATTCCATTGATTCAAACAAGTGCAAATGTTCTCACTCAAATGTGACAAACAAAACATGAACATTTTATGTTTCTTTTCATTTAATTTTCACCCTTGTGATTCATTCATGTACAAAAGAAAGAAAAGAAAAATTTATCTTAATATCAGTAACAAAAGACTGTCATTGAAATGTACAAATCATCACTCATAAACCGCTATATAATGCACACACATATCACACAATTAATAGCATAATCTCATATGCAGTATTATCATTTAGTCAGAAAAATAAAATAAAGAAGAACATAGAAAGTGATGGAATCAATTAAAGTTTTTAAATGAATGTTACGCCACTGATCCAATGGAATTTTTATGATTGATTGATTGCATTTAAACGATGAATAAATAAAAAGGCACTTGATGAAATTTCTTCACAATCAGAGAACATTTTTTTCAATAATAGAAAACGGAAAATAAAATTCAATTCTCATCTTTCATTCTCGCGTGAGCTGTGAAATCATAGGAGTGGTCATATACATGAAAAGTTGTATTCGACATTTCTAAATGGCTGTAATTAATTTAGATTGTTTCTAAAGAAATTGAAATTTAAAAATAATGGACAAATAAGTTTTTTGTCATGTTTTTTTAAAAATTCAAATTTTTAATGACCTTTATTAAAGAAAAATATCTTTATTGATCAATAATAATAGATAAATCGAAGGTTGATGAAAAAGAAAATTAAGTCAAGTGCCTTTAAATAATAATTCATCATATAACAAAATTTATTTATCTCTTAATTTCGATTTCTATTTCTATTTCATTTTAATTAAAAAAGAGCGAGAAAGACCAATAAATCATGACACTTTTTATGATATGAAATAAAACCTTTAACCTTTTATAATCACTGTATATATAAATATTTTTCACAATTTTGTTTTTGTACATAAGAAATTGAACTTTTTTAAACACTAATAAAAACACGCTTGCATATTTGCACATGACACACATTAAAATCTGCACTGACAAATTGAGTTATTTTTATATTTATCACAATTCACAAACGATGATTGCAATTAATAAAAAACTCATGATGAACACACAAAACAAACATAATCCAAACTGGACGTTGATTAAATTTTTTTTCTGATATGATGCTGTAGGCAAGTGACAGAGAAAATGAGAATTGTTGTGTTCATTATGATTGCACTGCTTTGTTTTTTCCTCCTTTTTGTGTTTGTTGTTTGCTTGGGTTTCTATTGTTTTAGTCATTCATTTGCTATGAACTTTTTTCCTTTAAATTCATAGTTAAAATATTTGATTGAAAATTTTTAGATTATCAACCTTTGTACCATGAAACTGACTATGCCTATGAATATCAAAATCCAATGACATCGAGCGCCTATGATATGCCTTTTCAAAGGAACTCAAATATATATTGGACACTTCAACCAAGACAACAAAAAGCAGCAGCAGCAACACAACGCTATCAAACAAGTGACGCATATCAAACGAAAGATGACAATATACAAAACTTTGAGAGTTTATATTCGACACCAAATAAACATCGAAATAATTTGAGAACGACAGCAATGGGTTTTGACTTTTTCTCACCGGTGCCTAATGCAAAACTCAATGAAAGAATTTTAGAAGAAAGTGGAATTGATGAGAATGATGAGAAAAACATGTCACCAATTGATCCACGTAATGTTGGAGGCTTTCAAACGTCAACACCACAAAAATCAACCATAACAATGTCACCTATGAAGAGCTCATTGACTGAGGATTTACGAGCAAGATTGAAAATTTCCAACTCAGGTATTCGCTCACATGGAAATTCACCAATAAATTCTGGTCGTTCAACACCAAAAGGAATTTTTGAACCACAACATTCATCAAGAACAAGGCACAGTTGGTCAGCGAATAATGTTGAAGTTCCATCAAGTACTTGCTCTGATAGATTAGGAACACCAAAGACAAGTCTAATGGATTTTAAGAAATTGCTGCTTAATAAAAATTCATCAACAAATCGAGTAGGAAAAATTTCAGCAGTTGAGCAATTAAAAATGTCAAAAACTGCAATCAGTAAGTTGCCAACAACAGTAACAGCTGGATCACCAATAGGAAATCAAAGCACGATGAATATTCTCGATCTAAGTGGATCACCAAAAACTTTTGCAACACGTCGAATGATAAGACAAGGTCAATTTGGTCAAAGTATTGCAAATTCACCAACTAAACCTGGTGCAAAGCAAAAACATACTTGGAGAATGCAAAATATGCGAACTGATGTGATTTCTACAGCCATTCCTGAAGCCGCAAATGATGAAGAAGTCGACAATTCACCAAATGCTAGTCAATTAAGTAGAAAATCAAATGAAATTATTAAATCACCTGAGATTGTAATAAGAGAAGCGGAAGATGAAGGAAATGGCGAAGAAATGGAACAGCTTGTGGGCAGCATAAAGGAAAATCTATTTATCAAGCAAGAAGAAAACAATTTTACTGAAAATGAAATTCGTGAGAATAAAAAATTGGTTCCGCATCACATAAATCAACAGCAACAGCGTGCACAATTTTTATTTGGCATCGGAACACCTGCAACAGTCTCAACAACGTCACCGTTGTTGTCGGTACAATCTAATAATAATAAGACAGCGATATTTAAGAATGGAGGTCATTATGGTGGAATTGTTACAAGTAGTAATAGTGGCAACAGTGTACAGAATAAGGACAACAATGGCACAATGAAGGCCAATGGTAGTACTGTGCCACCAGCCTCATTAGAAACAGCTCTCTGATATGAATATAATAGCTTTATGGATTATTTGCAGACACTATATAACAACCAAAATGGGCCAGAAGTGCTAAATTAAGGCAATCAATAAATATGTTAAAATCAATGCGGATTGTATACATTTTAGGTGAAAAAAAAATTCATCGAGGAATTGATTAAACATGCCAACGAATCTCGTATAAAAATTATACATATTTTACTCAATGAAAAGAGAATTTTTAGGCTATCTATAAAATATTATACACGAAATACATCTACAGTCAAATGATATTGCATTTTAGTCAATTTTAAGCGAGTTGAGTCAATAATAAAAATTAATATAAAATTAGGGCAATGAGTAATTTATTTTTAATTTTTTTTGGTTATTTCTTTTTTGTTTTAAATTTTTTGTGTCGTCTATTTATTTATTTTTTTTTTGAATATTAAAAAACATATCCTGTTGAAATTGTTTTAATAGGATAAAAATCGCACTCTAAAAAATTTTTATTCGTTTCAATTTTATGTGTAAATGTTGAGAAAAATATTCATGAATATTGAAATATTTTGTCATAGGCCTATTTGCTATTATGACACAACAAGAAAAAAATATTTGTAATTTATATTAAAACACATATTGATAATAAATGAAGAATTTAAATAGCTTACATTTAATTGATAAAAATTTGTAAATAATTTTTAAATTTTATTTTTTCTAAAAATTTTTATTAAAAATTATTCGGATTTAGAATTTCTATTCAAATTTTCAGATCTCTACATTTCAAATTTCATTTTCTTTTTCAGAAGATATTATCAATTAGGAATTTTAAATTTACAGGTTATTTTGCAGCAAAATTTTACTTCATTTCAATTTTGAAATTTTATTTTGAAATAAGATTCAACCAACACATGCCATTCTTAAAATTTTTTTTAATAACTTACTAAATCATTCAAAAATTGATCAATTAAAAATGTTCCAAACAAAGCTTTTATACTAAGTCAATTTAAATTTTTCAGTTTTTCGACATGCAACAAAAAATATTTTTAATACTTATTCTATTTTTTCTTATTAAACAAATTTTAACTCATAAATTTCTAAAAACTGAAGCTTGTGAAGTAAAAGGAAATTTAATGACAATCGAAGAATGTAATTTTATCAATGATACAATAAATTTTAGAGCAAAAATCAATAAACCTGTTGTTAAACTTGAAGTAAGGAATGAATTACCTTTTCAACAATTTAAAGTTATTTATTTGAATTGTTATAACAATTTTTCTTAATTTTTAAGGTTTCAGCAACAGTTTATCAATTTAAAGATGGAATTGCTAAACAAATTTTCGATTTTCCAAAAATTGAATGGTGCACTTTACTTCGAAAAGGACAGATCAATAAAATTCTTTTTGTGAAAATTTTTATTAAACTTTATGGGAAATACCTTGGAGTTCTTTTTCAATGTCCAATTGCCGCTGAAATTATAGCTATTGAAAATGTAAAATTACCTCAAATTAATTTAGTTCCATCTGGAATTTACCGAGGAAAAGTTTTAGCAAAAGGATGGTCTGCTGTCAAAGAAGAATCTTCAGTTAATGTCACTGGCATCATTCAACTTGAAGGAATATTTTAAAATCTAACAAATATTTTTATATAAATATTTTGATGAAAAAAACCAAAAATTAAAAAATAAGTAATATTAACCGTCAGTGACGTGTTAAAAGCGCATTTTCCCCAACAGATTAGTTTTGTTTAAAAAATCATTGAAAGTTTCAAAAAAATTTATTTCGGCCTTTTTGAAGTCTGTACAATTTAAAACATACACTTGGGTCTAAATATCCAAAAACTACTTCTGACATATTTTCTCGACGTTTCATGACATTTTAAGATTTTTGGATGAAAAAAAGTTTTTTTGGTCCATGTAATGGACATCCACCACATGCATGCCCTTGGGTCAACACCAATCTATAAACTTTTTATGTCATCTTATTGTACGCTTCAAGATCTTTCCAACGAGTATAAATATGCCTATATTTGGAAAATTTCGATTTTTGGTCCATGTGATGCACCTGTGCGGCAACATGCATAGTCTTGGAATAAAATGTCCAAAAATCATTTTTGACATGTTCTTTCTATGTTTTATGATATTATAAGATTTTTTGGTGAAGAAAAGTTTTTTTGGTCCATGTGACGTCCACCATATGCATGCCATAGCTCGGCATGGAGAACGAATCTCGCGGAAAGCTTCCGTTACACCAGTCTCATAGTCAGAACCAACAGATTGGTGCAAAAAGTTTGGTAAAAAACCGTTTTTTGAAAGACTAGTTACGGAGACAGACAGACGGACAGACGGACAGACAAAGTGGGCACAATAGCGCTTTTTTTCTAAATCTGATGGAAAATGCGCTAAAAATGTAAAAATAATCGCTCAGAACTTGGTAAAATTGTTTCATTTTCAAATTTAATAAAGATTTTCATACCATAATTTAATCATTTTTAAACTTTAAAAATATTATAATTTATTCTATATTATCTTTTGAAATGAAGGGAAGTGAAAAAATCAGTAATATTAACCGTCAGTGACGTGTTAAAAGCGCATTTTCCCGCAACAGATTAGTTTTGTTTCAAAATTCATTGAAAGTTTCAAAAAAAACTTTTTACGGCTTTTTTGAAGTCTGTACAGCCTAAAACATACACTTGGGTCTAAATGTCCAAAAATCACTTCAGACATATTTTCTCGACGTTTCATGACATTTTAAGACTTTTTGGAAAAAAAATTTTTTTTGGTCCACGTGATGAACATCCACCACATGCATGCCCTTGGGTCAACACCAATCTAAAAACTTTTTATGCCATCTTATTGTATGCTTCAAGACCTTTCCAACAAGTATAAATATGAAAATTTCGATTTTTGGTCCATGTGATGCACCTGTGCGGCACATGCATACACTTAGGATAAAATGTCCAAAAATCATTTTTGACTTGTATTCTCGATGTTTTATGACATTTTTAGACTTTTTGGTGAAAAAAAGTTTTTTTGGTTCATGTGGTGGACGTCCACCACATGCATGCCATAGCTCGGCGTGGAAAACGAATCTCGCGGAAAGCTTCCGTTACACCGGTCTCATAGTCAGAACCAACAGATTGGTGCAAAAAGTTTTGAGAAAAACCGTTTCTGGAAAGACTAGTTACGAAGACAGACAGACAGACAGACGGACAGACAGACGGACAAAGTGGGCACAATAGCGCCTTTTTTCTAAATATGATGGAAAATGCGCTAAAAATTGTATAATTAAAAAAATAAAAAATTATTTTGATCAAAACATTTTAAACGTTATGAGAGAGCAGAAATTTTTAACTTTTTCTTTCCTGATTTATTTGAGCTCATCATTTTCAGCTCATAAATTTCTAAAAAAAGAAATTTGTGAAACAAAAGGTCCTTTGGGTGGACTTGACGAATGCACATTTGTTGATGATTCATTGACATTTAAAGGTCGTATACTTAGACCTGTTGTCAAAAGTGAAGTAATTTATAAATTTAAAAAAAAATTCAAATAATTTTTCTTTTTCTCTTGATAGTTTATTATTGCAGTTTATCAGATTAAAGATGATCAAGCAAAAGTTCTTTTTAAAACTCCTAAACTGGAATGGTGTTCTGTAGTTCGAAAAGGACAATTTAACAAATTTGTAGCTTTAAAATTGTTCCTAGATTTTTTTGGAAAAGATCTTTCACTAATTTTTCAATGTCCAATTCCTGTTGGAAATATTTCAATAATTGACAAGAAAATTCCACAAATTAAATTATTTATTTTGCCGGGAATCTATCGTGGCTCTTTGAGTCTAAAATCTTGGAGTTTAAATGATGAAATAACAACTTTGAATATCAGTGTATTAGTTCAAATTGATGGAATCATATAAAAATATTTTATCTTTTGCTTTTTACATTTGAAATTTTTATGAGAATGACAGTAATTTCCTCTTTCCTTTTTTAAAAATTTCACCAATTTTCTGAACGACTTTAATTTTAAATTACATGTTTAAAATTATTTGCTTTAAAATAAAATAAAAATTGCAAAATTGTGTCAATGCGACATTTTTATATCATGTTTTTTAAAATTTTCATAATTTTTCTCTTAATTCACTTGAAATTAAATTTAGCTCATAAATTTCTTGAAAATGAAGTTTGTGAAGTTAAAGGATCAATGGGTAAAATCGAGGAATGTTCAATAAAAAATGGTTTACTAAATTTTCATGCATTTACATCAAAACCAGTTATAAAGGCAGAAGTAAGTTCAAAAACTTTTCCTGAAAAAGTAGTTAAAATTTGAATTTTGAACTTATAGTTTACAATGGCATCATTCCAGTTAAAAGATGGTCAAGTTAAGCCACTTTTTATAACACCAAAACTTGAATGGTGTGCTTTAGTTCAAAACGGGCAACTTAAAAAATTTCCAGCTATAAAAATTTTTTTCAATGTTTTTGGCAAACATCTTGAAATTTTTCTTAAATGTCCAATTCCTGCGACAAGAGTTGATATTGAAGATTTAAAGATGCCAAGAGTTGTTTTTTTTCCATCGGAAATTTATAGAGCGAAATTATTTGCAACTGCATGGAGCAATGATGGAACAAAAACGACATTGAATATCAGTACTTTAGTTCAGATTGAAGGAATTTTTTAGTAAATCATTGAATTAATTTACTTTTCTTAAAATAATTTAAAAAATTGACAACATAGACGGAGAAACTGATAACTATTTGATAACTTGCATAAAGTTTTCGAGATTTGTCTCTTAAAAGTCAAATTTATAAGTTTTTAAAAGTGCTAAAAAATTTTTATGTTAGTTATTAAAATTAAAAAACTTATAAACTTTTTTATAACTGTCATTAAAAATTAACCACACTTAAAATTTTCTTTTTAAGACTAAAAAATTTGACTTTATAGGGACAAATCTCAAAAATTTTATGCCATTTATAAAATATTTATCTACGTGTATATTTTACGAATGAAAAAATAAAGTAAAATATTGTAAATAGAACAAACAATTTTTTAAAAACACTTGTACAATTATCAGCCCTTGCATCATTTTGGTGTATGTTTGTATGTATGATAACACAATACAGATTTTAGTTGTCAAATTTTCGATCAAAATATTTGCAAATTTATTCTCGATGATTTAAAATTAAGAAACAACAGTAAATATGTATCAAGATTTTTTTTAGACTTTAAAAATATTAATTTCTGAGATGTTTTGATGAGTACTGGTTCCACATGCTGATCTACACCAATAATTTTACTTGTTATTAATAATATTTTCATCTTTATTACCAACTAAATAAATATTAAAAAGATATTGTATTTTTAGTCTAATAAAAATATTTTAAATACTTTTAGAAGTGCTCGAATCGTTTAGCAATGAATAACTTGTCACAATTTTATCTTGAAAAATTAAAATTTGAAATAGGTGAAAATGAAAATAAAAGAAAACAATCACTTGATCATTTTAGAGAATGGCTAACAAAACATCCATTTATAAAGAGCAAAGAAATTGGTATGACAACTTTTGAAATATTATTGAAAAATTTTCATGATGTTCATTTTTTAGATGATCTAGGATTGTTAATGTATTTGAGACCAAAAAAATATAAAATGGAC
This sequence comes from Polypedilum vanderplanki, assembly GCA_018290095.1. NCBI lineage: Eukaryota > Metazoa > Arthropoda > Insecta > Diptera > Chironomidae > Polypedilum > Polypedilum vanderplanki. The sequence goes on along the minus strand of CM031381.1, from coordinate 16,159,040 downwards.
GAAAGTTTTGAATCATATGAAGTTTTAACCAAATACTTTGTGTCTCAATTGAAAATTTATGAAATATCTGATGATAAAATGGAGCAAATTTTCATTCAAATGAAATCTTCATTTTATGTTTTAAAAAATCGAGATGCTGAAGGTAGAAGAGTTATAGTTGTAAGAATTAAAAAGATAGAAGAGCAAAATATTAGTTTCATAGAATTTTTCAAAATTTTCGCTCTTTTTATTGATGGTTTGCATTTTGAAGAAGAAACACAAATTTCTGGAGTTGTCTGTATTGTAGATTTTTCCGAAATGAGTTTTGATTATTTTCTCAAAACTCCGGTGGAAGACTTAATTTATTCAATAAATTTAGTAAAGCATTATCCTGTTCGTATCAAGCTGGCAATCATAATTGGCTTACCATCGTTTGCTAATAAAATTTTAAAAATTATTTCACAATATTTATCTGAAAAAATTAAGAGTCGCTTGATCGTTATTGACAAAGCTATAGAATTAAATATTTTTATTGATACAACAGAATTATTGAATGATAATTATGAATACAATGAAGATAATTTTTTAGACTTCAAGGAAAATATTAAAAGAGCATTGAAAAATGGACGAAATATTGAAATTAATTTAAATGATATCAAAGTATTTGAAAAAGTTGGTAGTTTTAGAAAGCTGGAGATCGATTAAAATTCTGAAAGACGCAATCAAATATTTTCGTCCATTACTGGTTCTTATTTTAAATCACTGCGCGCTCGTTGGTCCCCATTTAAAAAACCGTTACGGTAATTTTTACTTAAATCGTTAAATTTACTTTTGTTCATTAAATTTGCTTTTACAAAGCTTTGTTAAATTATTGTTATTCAAACTGAAGACAATGTTAATGAATTTACCGAAATTTTGACTTCGAGTGCGTTCAAAATTTTTTTAAACAAAAAGCAACGGTTATCTTTTCTTAGTGCACCCTCAGGATTAAAATAAATAAAGATTTTATTTATCAGCAAACAGTCAAATACTGATTTTTTTCATGACATTTTTGACAATTTGAAGAAATTTCCTGAAATATAAAATTTAAATAAAAACAAATTTTTTTTCAATTAATATTTTTTATATTTTTCATCAATTCATTTTCATTTTTTTGTTAGAACATTAAATCAATTGTTTTTCATCATTTTAAATTTTTCTCAGTTTTTGTTTGTTTAAATTTAATTTTTTGTGTTGTTTTTTGCTTCCAATTATTACTAAATATATATTTATAATAATTATTTTATGCCTGCCTTATGTATGTTTATCTTATGCTTGGTAAACATGTGAGTGTAACATTCTAGATATTTTTAATATATAACTGACACAATATGGTGAAATTAAAAAAATTGTAGCTTATGCTGAATGAATGAAAAAAGGACAAAAAGCAATAAGTATGAAGAAATGAAAATTTCTATTATAATTAATTAACGACATCTTCACAATATCTAACTAAAATTATTCAAAACACTTTTCAGCTCTGGGTGAATGAATGAATTGTGGTGAATAATTTTCTTTTGGAGAGATATCAATAATATTTTTATTACAATTACATATATATATATTTTTTATATACTTAAGGTAACTGTACCGTTCTGCATTCTTATTTACTTCTTCTTCCTTCATTTCTAGAATTTGCAAAGTAATTTTTTTATATATCAGTACTTAAATGTGACTTTATTCACTCGCTCTACATACACACTAATTATCAGGTTGTTAAAAAAAAAAGTAGTCACTTTTTAGTCGCTTTACTCAAGATGTTCGTTCTCAAAATCTATTCACTCGATTGACAAACGGTGAAAAGTGTAATAAAGTGCATACAATTTAGCAGTTTTTAAGATACATTTAGTTTAAATTTCATTTTGTTTTCAACTTCCAATTTTGTTTCAAATAATTGACAAATATTTACATTTTTTCACTCAAAACTTTAGTGTCGTTTTTATCGAAAGTTTTTCATTGACAAAAATCAACTCTAGCTTTGTAAATTAAGTTTGTTTCAAGTACTTTCAAGAACCATGAGCAGAATCTTTTTTTCTTTCCTAGTTAAAAAGTTATGATCGATCAAAATTATCGAACCAAAAATGGAGGCCTTTTCTAAAATGTCCATATCTCGGAAAATACTCAACCGATCGAAATAATTTATATACCGTTCGATCGGTCTTAAAATGAACTAAATTATGCTAAACAGTAAATGATTATTTAGAAGTTCATGAGTTCTTCATACATTTCAAAATTCTTTTGTTTACAACATGGCGAAAATGTAAACAAACAAATTGTCAATTTTCTTTCGCTCAAATCTTTTCAGTTACATCGTTCTAAATTCAAGTTGATACTTTAATCGTTTAATTATAATGTATTTTAACTAACAAAATAAGGATAATAGTTTGGAACGATGTAACTGAAAAGATTTGAGCGAAAGAAAATTGACAATTTGTTTGTTTACATTTTCGCCATGTTGTAAACAAAGAAATTTTGAAATGTATGAAGAACTCATGAACTTCTAAATAATCATTTACTGTTTAGCATAATTCAGTTCATTTTAAGACCGATCGAACGGTATATAAATTATTTCGATCGGTTGAGTATTTTCCGAGATATGGACATTTTAGAAAAGGCCTCCATTTTTGGTTCGATAATTTTGATCGATCATAACTTTTTAACTAGGAAAGAAAAAAAAGATTCTGCTCATGGTTCTTGAAAGTACTTGAAACAAACTTAATTTACAAAGCTAGAGTTGATTTTTGTCAATGAAAAACTTTCGAGAAAAAACGACACTAAATTTTTGAGTGAAAAAATGTAAATATTTGTCAATTATTTGAAACAAAATTGGAAGTTGAAAACAAAATGAAATTAAACTAAATGTATCTTAAAAACTGCTAAATTATATGCACTTTATTACACTTTTCACCGTTTGTCAATTGAGTGAATAGATTTTGAGAACGAACATCTTAAGTAAAGCGACTAAAAAGTGACTACTTTTTTTTTTAACAACCTGATAGATCACATTCTCTCGATTTCTTAATATTAAATTTGAAATTAATCATAAAAGTATAAAGGAGGGTGTATGGTGGTGTAGGAAAAAATTTATTTTTGAGGTCTCAAATTAATTTTCTTTTTCTTAAAACAGTCAACTTTTATGAGTTTATTTCGACCTTGAATGTTTTTATGGTTATTTTGCCAAAAAGAATTAATGAGGAAAATTTTTATGAAAGGTTCAAAATTGAATTTTTCTAAAAATTATCCGCATTATTTCTTTATGCATTTTTCTTCTATGAAAAATTAAAAATAAAAATTTTGGAAATTTCCTTCTTATTGGATAAATTTTTATTTAAAAATAATAAAAAGAATTAAAAATCACATTCATCAATGGCTAAATAAAAAAAATCAATTTTGAAAAGTGAAGAAAATGCAATTTTAAAATTTAAGTCAAAAGGAGACTTCTAGGAGCATCTTAACCCTAAAAATGTTTGTGTATGTTAAATTTTTACACAAAAAATTTGTTTTGCAAAAAGCAAGCACGAGAAAATTAATTTCTGTTTTTGGGCTGGCTTTCTCTCAAGAACTAAAATTTTTTCTATTTTTAAATACTTTTTTTCTTTAATAATTTCCCTTTTTATAAGAGGAACCAAGACGAACAATTGTTTGGTGGTTTTCTTTCGCATTTCATGGACAACAATGATTTTACAATTCAATCAAAAAATTTCAAGAGTGTGAATGTATCAAAATTAATTGAACAATTTTTTTTGTTGTGTGTCAATCATGCAATCCATGAATAATGTACAATTTTTAGTTTAATTTTTATACCTTAACGACACTAATGCAATTTTTAATGACTAAGAGCACCATTTATCATTTTTTTACTAATTCTTCTCATCTGATTAATAATTATTATTTTTATCTTATGAATTATAATTAATTTTTTAAATTTTCCCATTTCTGGGCTTTTTTTAATTTTTTGGTTTACGACAACACAATGTATATGATTTTAATAATAAACAATTTTGGTGAATTATGAAAGAAGGGAAAATAATAATTTAAAGATGAGCCGAAAAGGTGCAAAAAGTAGTGATAATTAATTAATAATCTTAAATTTGAATTTTTACATTTACAACGAAGATTTTTTATCTCAATAAGAGAATCTTCGATTTTACACAGTAAAGCATCTTAAGCATTTATGGCAGTGAAGTGCTGGTATTTGCTTCAATTTTCTTTCTATACAAAAATTATTTTTCTTCAGTTCTTATTTCTTTTTTGTTTCTTTATCAACTAAAAATTAAAGTTACAGTAGTTTTAGGATATAAAATAGTTTTAAATTTATTCTACTTTCATGTGTGTACTTGAAATTTTTTTCTTCTTTAATAAAAACGCTACTCACTAAATATTTTTATTTCTTAAATCCCTTTTTTTATTCTCGTAAAAATTGATTGAGAAAAGGAAATTTTTTATGTCTTTGGACTTTTATGCGTTAAATCAAGAAAAATCATAAAGAGAAGGGTAATTAATTAATATGTTTGTCCCTGATAGTTTTTAATAAACAAACACTTAATAAATTTTTTCATCAGTTTTTTCAATGGCAGTGATTTATTTCTGTTATGTTTATTAATGAATTGCCTTCAATTACAAATATGAACGAAATTTAATAAAAAATTTTGGCATTTTCACATCAAATATTTTTATTTTCGTCGTTTTACTAACAAAATTGGTAACTTACTTAAACATCTACTTGCAAATGTTAACTTATACGCGATTAAGAATTACAGTTAAATTAAAGTCAAAGAAAAGCAGAATAATACACATATAGAAGACATAAATTTGTAAAGACACTAAAATGTACACGATTTTTCTTTATTTTAATATAGGAAATAGCCTCTCTAAGAATTTGATTTCAATGATTTCATACACAAGTGCAAATTTCTTCTTCTTCTTCTTTCTTGCAAAATTTACTTTAAAGCGTGAGACAAAAAAAACAATCCATAAAATTTTATATAGAGTTATAAAAAGTCATTTGCTAAATAAAAACCAGTCTAGTAAGTATTGGATATAAACTTTTTTTTCATAAGTCAGCGAGGAAAGAAATGGTAAATGAGGTGTGTGAGTAAGTTATCATAGGAAAAAGTGTTTTGTAATAGAGAAAAAAACCATACTAAACACGACTTTCTGTATTATATAAGAGCGATATGTTATTAATCAACTTCCTTCCTCATCAAATTAAGTCTCTCTCTTTCTTTATACTTGCATATTTTTTTTACTATTTACAATGCAATGAATGATAATGGGAAAATTATAAGAGACAAATGTGAAAGTTACATTTATGAATAACAAACTTTTTAAATGCACAAAAAACTCAAAAAGGAAAAGCAATTTGTTAAAATTTAGTAAACAGTTAAGAAATTGTCATCCAGAGTTAAAAATAATGAGCAATCTGTAAAGATCTTTAAAAAATTCTTTCGAGACTGCAAATTAATTGATAATTCTAGACTAGAATTAATACAGTGAATAAGTATTTTAAACTTACTGCATTTTATTTTTCACTGCGTACTGAATTAATGTCATGATTAGTTAAATGCCAAAATTAGGTCTAAAATCAAAAATTTCTTTCTGTTTCTATTGTTTCATAATTAAGTAAAAATAAAAAAGATCATTCTTATCATTTGCATGTATTTCTCGTATTTTTATATTTTTTATTTTTTTTATATATTTGAAGGCATTTTATGTCAGACTTCAGAGTGTATGCAACAATTTATCTTCTCGTTACGATCATGAAAATAAAAAATTGTGTGTGTAGCTAATTATTTTTTTAAACTTTTATCTGAGAAAAGTAGGAGAGAAATGAAATTTTCGTTTTTATATTTTTGTTAGTTTGTCCTGATTGAAATTTGTAAATTTCATATTTATCATCATTTTTTTTTGTAAATCAGGTAACCTTCAATATTTTTTTTCTTCACTTTTTTTGACTAATTTCAACAAAAAGAACATTAAAGATCTGAAAGATGACACTAGATTAATTATTTCTTTCATTTTTTATATCTCAGGCACACGTATATAATTTTTTATCATCATTTATATTTAAAATATTTAAATGGCTTTTATGCATATCAAATTATGAATTTCATCTGTTATTTAACACTTTAAATGCTCTCGCTTTTCACTCGCTTGTTTTATATCAATAAATTTGCTATATTGTGTCTGTATATGTAGTTTAGTGCTGAATTGTGAATCATGTTGATGGCTATAGCTTATTTTTTATATATAATAACTAAATCGAATTAATCGTAGTAAAAAAGATCTCATCGAATCAGTTGAAAATCAGTGCAAATATTTTTGTAATTAATTACATTTCTTTCTCTTGAAATTTCCTTCGAATACAAATATCCTTTAAGTCTAATTTCTTTTGTTGCTACCTGGTTGTAGCTGAATTTAATACAAACGGCACGTAAAACATTTTTGATTCAAGTAATAAATTTGCGGCTGTTTGAATCTGAAATAAAAAGTAAAATTTAAAACCATGAAATTTAAATTTAAAAATTCTGAATTTTACCTCGGGAATGTGCGCCAAAAGTTCACCCAGTCTTCCTGGATTATGCGGTGATGTATGTTGTAAGTAGCTTCTGAGAACTTGAATATAACGTTCTTGTATATTTTCTAATTCGACCTCTGTAAAATAAATTTATATTAAATATTTGTAGAAATTTACTAAATCAATTCTTTACCTCTATTTAATAAAATGTAAACTTTCAAACAAACATATTCTTCCATTCTCAATTTAATTCTTCTAAACATGATGGTAATTTGAGTCATTTTTTCTACCATTAATCCTACATCGAGTTTCAATTGATCCATAGAAATTGAGTGACCCATTAACGTTGTTAGGCATGTTTGAAGTGTTTGCAAATGTGCATTAACCTATGAATAAATAACAAAAATATTAAAATTTATTCTGACATGACCTCGATATATTAACATACTTCTTGAATGAATTCGGGATCATGTTTATCAGGTGCAATACTCGTAGGTGGAGCTTGTTGTGGTTGAGTGAACTTTCTTCCATGCATTGCTTGATAAGTAGCGGTCGTTAGAACTAAGATTTCATGCCACTTATCAGTGAGCAACTTTGTATGAATCTCAACAGGAATTTCCAAGTAAAATGGCAGTTTTTTCGTCCATGAAACAAGTTTGTGAACAATCGAGTCACCAATATTGCAGAGTTTATCGCTGATTTCCGATTTGTCCTCGAGAAACTCTGAAAAGTGTGGTAATGTTGCAATATCTTCCATTGCATCACAGTCTATTAAAGTTTGAATCATGCTGACTGCATTTTCGAAGCTTATTGAGCGATCGCGTGAAGAGCTTACTGCATTATCAAGTCGATGTCGTAAATGATTAATTTCGCTAGGATTCGTGAGTGCTGCTTTGAGAATGTTGCCATTAAGCAGACTAGGTGATAAATTGACATTCCCACCACCTTCCTGCTTTACTTGTTGTTGCTGTTGTTGAACAACCGTTGATGGTGTTGATTGTGGTGATAATTTCACATCTGTATTATTACTCACATTATGACCTTTAGTATTCGTTCCTTTCTGAGCATTGTTCTTCTTGTGCTTCTTATATTTTACTTTGTACAAATTATAAACTGCTCCACTATTTCTACCGCCTGGCATTCGATCTTCACGCACTGCTTGCAGAACCATACCCTGCTCAATGCACTTCTTGAATCGACAATATTGACAGCGATTTCGCTGTGCTTTGGTTATCTCACATGTGCCATCTGCTACACACGTGTACACACGACGATTCTGCACGGTTCTTTTAAAGAAACCTTTGCAACCCTCGCATGTTATTATGCCGTAATGTAGGCCAGTCGCTTTATCTTCACATATCATGCATACTAATGGTTGATCATCTTCTTCATTATGATCATCTAATCCATGTTCCTACAGTGAAAATAAAGATTATTACTATTTTTGTTTAAAATAACATTATTAAATTAACTTTTAGTTTCAATATGTTAATGATATTGATAACCATGTAAGTAAAAAATAATAGAATGTTTCAATCACGGTTTTGACCGTTAAAATTCAAATGTAAAGAAATGTAACTTTTGACCAAAAACACGTTATTTGCCCCGCGAAAAACGTTTCAAAACAAAAATTGGAATGGATTTTTGATTAAATTCATTAAATTTACTACTTAATTGTGCTTTATATTATAGTTTATAAATTGATATACCGATACAATTAAGAAATAAATCAAATTAGATGAAAATTTACGAAGAAAATGAACTTTTTTGAAAAATTTGTAACGGCTTTAAAAATTCAATCAAAAAAATGTTCCAAATTTGGACCTAATATTTCTACGTTGAAATATTCTATTATTTCTTGCATGTAAGTATGTAAATAAGTAGATCAATGTACCTTATTGACCTGATGTTGTCCCATCCATTGCTGTTGCTGTGCACTCAAATTGAGTGCATGCATTTGTTGTCCTGCAGGCAGTTGACTATAATCACCAGCCCATAACCTTTCCATATTTAGTGCATGCGGTGGTCGATTGATAGCTCTTGCACGATTCTAAATATAGGACAGAAGGAAGTCAAAAGAAAATTTTTTAATTTACTTGAATATAGAGCAAAAATTTCAATAATTTTACCTCTAACATAGGTCGAACACCACCAACACCTTGTCCTAAACTGAGCAACAAATGAGCAGCTTCTTCATTATTACTTGAAGAATGATTTGAGCTGCTTGAATGATTGGAGCTTTGCGATGTTCCTGGTGGGCTTTGAATTGGCGAATTTGGATTATTTTGTACTTGCAAATGTTGTTGCTGCTGTTGTTGATGTGATGGATTATTGGCAGGTTCAAAACCCCATACCATTGTCCGCACACCACATGATTCGCCCATAATTACAGTAGGTGTTGCTCTCGAGGGTTGATTATGCTTTGGTGAAGTCTGTTGAGGCGATGATTGGGGTGAAATATTTTGCCTTAATGGTGGCAATGGACCTCCAATTACTTCTGGTTTGACACCATTGATACGTGACTGTGGACCCCACATCATTCGCTGTGGTGTATTGCTAGGCATGAATGGCGGTGGAATTTGCATTTGTGGTTCATTCTTTATTCGGAACAACATCGTCGCTTCTCTAATTCCTTGTGCAGCTGCTCTCATTTGTAATGGTGTGCCATGAAAGACAGCAGCAGCTGCAGCTGTAGTAATTGGTATTTGGTGCGGTGACATTTGATGATTTGAAGGAATAATCGTGAGTCCTTGATTCGGTGATCGTTCACGTTTTATTCTTTGTTGCAGGATAGGCGAATTTGCATCTGATGCTCCATAATTGTTATGATTATTTGGTGAAATTTGACCAGCTTGATTGCGTTTAAAACCTGATAGATTGGCAGTGGCAGTTGAAAATGGAATTTGCACTTGATTGATTTGATGATGATGTTGCAATTGCGATAATCCTGATAATGGTGCATTCATTGGCAATGAATTGTTATCAAGTGAAATATTTGAGGCCGGTGGTAATTTTCGAGTCATTGCATTCATTAAATGATGAGTTTCGCTCTTAATTCGTGGTGGTGTCACTAGCACTGTAACATGCTGTTGTGACTGTTGCGAATCATGAATGGATGGATTCTGTTGTTGATGCTGATGTGATGGTGCACCTTGTGTAAGTGTCTGTTGCAGTAAAGTATTCACTGGTGAGCGACGAACTGGCGATGATGGTGCTGGTGAATGAGATCTTGGACGATTTTCGATTATCACACTGATTCCAGTACTGGAACCGTTTGTATTATTACTACTATTATTATTGTTTTTGGCTTGAGCCTGATCATCTGTTTTAGTTGTTGTCGATGGATCGTCAATCTCGCTTTGTGAATTAACAATCTGTGGCGAGACACGTTTCATCGATTGAGGCTCATGATGATGAAGATGAAGATCGGGTGGAGTCACAGACGATGGTGGTGTTGGTGTCGACTGTTGACTCTGTGAATTTAAATTCGTTTGATTCCCTTGATTGGTAGTAGTGAGGTCGCAGAGCTTTGGTGACATTGGTGGCAGATCTGGTGAAGATGTGCTTGTGTCAGCTAGTGATTCGCCATCACTGCTGCAACGAGAATCAACTTTACGACGCTTTAGCTTTAAATCCTGAAATAGGCTCATTTTATCGAGCTCGTTGTACGGTCCACGACTTAGTGTCATAATTCCTATTAATAGAAAAAATAAAAAGCAAAAATGTCCATTAGTGCCTGGTTTTGTTTTCTTTTTGAGGTCACGGAAGTCATTAAGTTTTCAATTTCAAGAGGAAGCTTTATAAGCGATTTGCTTTTTTTGTTCTTTATCAATTGGCCTACAAAATAGTTGTTTTTAACTGATTTGAGAATGACTTTTTTGACACAAAACACAACTCTCAATTCAACTGTTTAGGGAAGCAAATTGCTTTGCTCCACTTTTTACTTTATCTAAATTAACCAGAAATATTTATTTTTCATTCATTCTCACACTTTTATTCGACACTTCTACTGATTATGAACGATAAAATGGAGTAGGTGAATTGATGCTTTTTTAAACTTTTTTTAGCACGTTTTTAAGGTGGTAATGGAAAATTTCATCTTTAGGGAATTTTAAAATTCTGACATTTTTTTATTGCTTTCAACCTGAATTTCTTTTACTTTAAAAATAGATTAAAGGTAGAATTGGACAATATTTTAATCGAGCATAGTCAGACCTAATTTTAATTTTATTATTTATTTATTGTTTAAAAAAAATTTCCAAAAAACGTGATTTCAATTTTCTGATAAAATTTTTACTTTCATTTACTATTCAAACTTCTTTTGTCATTGAACTAATTAAAGTTCATTTTTAAAAAATTCTACCGGTATAAAGGAAGAAATTTTTGCTGTTTCAAATGAAAAGAACGACTTTAAAAAATTCATGGTGAGTTCATAAACTATAGAAATAAAATATGAAACAAATTTTATCAAAATTCTTCAATAAAATTTAGGGTTCATTTAATTTTTTGTTACATTTTGGTCTATCTTAACAAATGACAAAATTGAAACTAAAAAATGTATTTTGTATCAAATTTTCACTTATTTCTTTATGCTTCATGTTTGATTTTAATCAGATGCAATGAAAAACACAAAACAACTTTCAATGTTAATGATAAAAAGAAATTTCATGAACACTTCAAAAATTAATAAATATTGTAAAATTACGAAATAAAAATAAAAATTCTTCAATGAAAAATCATTAAATGAAAAATAAGTGATTGACCTTATATAATGTAGTGTATTATCTAGGGTTGGGCAAAAATAATATACGTATATATACGTATATAAATATACGAATATTTAAATACGTATATATACGTATATATATAGCGTATATGGATTTAACAAACTGAAAATATACGTTAAAAAACATGTGAATTTTTCATGGAAAAACACATTAAAACTCAAAGAATCTTTATAAAACTGTATATAAATGCAATTTTTAATCTACCTAATGATTTTATCATGCTAATAAATTGTAAAAACAAGTGTTTTTAATAAATTGGAAGTGAGAATTCATCTTGTCAGTGTTTTGTAAACAATCGAAAAATTCAAAATCTTTTATTGAAAAGATTTTTTTAATTTCATCGTAAAGTGCAGTTTTATTGTTTCAAATTCATCAGAATTTGCTTATTAAATGTAAGTATTTGTGATTGTTTATGTTAGCTTTTTAGCTATAAAAGGATTTTTCTGTTTTTTAGATGAATTCAATTGTCATATCAAAATATTTGCGTTCACCTTATAAAGGAAGAGGCAAATGCCGAAAATGTCTCAAACTATGTCATGGGCGAAAGAACCAGTTGCAATGCATCTTCGTAATTGTGAAAAATCAACAGAAGATGAAAAGAAACTATATCTAACTCAAGCTAAGTCAATACAAAACAAATACTCTTTCAATTTTGACTCTGGAAAATCATCACAACAAAATTCAATTAATATTGATCAATCTCCATAATCAAAATATCTCACAAGAACTTAAACATGCGATTACAAATTTCATATATAAATATTGTGTGTCATTTCATTGTGTTGAATTGGATTGCTTCAAAGAAATATTTGCTGTAATTGATCCTGATTTGATAGATGCAATTCCTAGTTGAAAATAGCTTTCTAATAATTTATTAGATATTGAATATAATACAATTCAACAATAACTACAAGATTATCTCCTCAAATTCAACAAATCTAACGCTTATTACAGATGGCTGGACTGATGTTTCAGGACATCACATTGTCAACTACTGTATTAAAGCGTTTAGTCAGCCTTCGGATTATACATTCAAAATTACGAAATAGATTAACAACTGTTCGAGTAGAAAAACTCATTTCAATCTATGTAAATCATTTAATAATTAAGCAAGAAGGTACATTTGAAAACATTTTTGATGATGACTTAATTTTAAATGAATTTACTGAATAAAAAGCTGTGTTTTTAATCACTAACCTTTATATATAGGACGTTTTAATTAAATAAATATGAATCTTTTCATGAAAAATTTCCATGTTTTTTAACGTATTTTTTCAGTTTTGTAAAATCTATATACGTATATATATTCGTATATATTCGTTATTTTTTTTTGAATATACGTATATATACGTATATATACGTATATTTGCCCAACCCTAGTATTATCTACACCTTATCACGATTAAGAGAAATGAAAACTTCATATTTCAAGGATTGGTTTTCTACATTCTCTCATATAATTGATTAAAAGTCACGATTTTACTTATTTTATTTCTGAACTTGAAATAGTTCGAATTTAAGTCATTAAAAATTCCTTAAAGTATTTAAGACTTTTTTTGTTCCAAAAATGATTTTTAGGTAAATCGTTTATCACGATTTGCTCTCTTTAATTGAATTAGACTAAAATTGAGAGCATAAAAAAGTTGGTTAAAGTCATACAAAATTAAAATAATTAAAAAGCTGATTTTTAAACATTTCCTTCCAAATTGCTTACTCTGTATGTTTTCCTCCTCATCACCACTATACAAAGTCACAAACACAAATGCTAATAAAAAACATACAACGATAGATGATAAATTACGTAAAATGTTGTGCTTTATGCATACGAATTTTTCATTGACCTACATATAGTTCATCGAACTTTTAGATTTTCTTTTCTCATTCGCTCACCGAAGCTTTTTTCTATTTCTCATGCTATACACAGAGAGAAGCTTTAATGGAGAGAGAGAGCATTTTTTTCATTTATACATAAACACTGCACAAGTACACACAACTGTTGTGTGTGTGAGAAAAGTCAAAATATATTTTTTTTTTCAAAATTGCATAATGTTGAGCTATTTATAATGAAGATTACTTTTACGAGTAGACTTACGAAGAAGAGAAGAAAACTTAATATTTTTATTTTTCACTTTCAATATGTGAAAGACTTAGAAGGAAGTGAAAAATAAAGTTGTATGTAATACATTTTTTGAATTCTTTTGAAGCTTTTTTTCAATTTTAAATTAAAAACTTTTGTTTTGGTCGAATATTTTTTTATTGAAATTTAAATTTTTTTTAAAATTTAAACAAAAATATAAAAAATAAAAAGCAAATATGAAAAATTTTCTAAAACTCAAATTTTTCTAGACTTTCTTTGAATTTCGTAGAATAAAGGGAAACAGATTTTTTTAACGAAATTTACAGAATATTTTAAAAACATTAAAAAAATTGAATTTCTTAAAAAAATTTAATTTTTTAAATTTCAAAAAAAAAATTTTCTTTTTAAGAAATAGAAATTTAAAAACTTATCAATTCTTTCAAATGTTTGATTCAATAAAAAATTAAACCTTATTTATTACCGTAATTTCCCAATGATGCCATGTTGATAAATTCTTTGTATTCTTTTATATTAATTTTGAATATTTATTTATTTTTCACATAAAATTTTCTAATAAATTCATCAAAATCACTTTCTAATTTAATGTTTGAGCACAATTAAAAGCAGCAGCTTCTTATTCCTTAATAATACATTCTATGAATGAAGCTTTAATCCATACAATGCAATAGTTTTAATATATTTTTTTCATCTACAATTTACTGTGACGGTTCTTGAATATTTTTAATTTCTTATCACAACGTATTCCGTCGTCGTCGTCGAATTGTTATAATTTAGTGTGTAAAAATTTGTTGTTTTTTCACTGACCGACTATGACGTTTATTCTTTTACATTTACGTGATTAATAAAAGTTGAGTCATTTTTGCATTTCTTTTTCTCTCAAGTCTTTCTTTATTCCATTTTCCACATTGTTTCACTTTTTCTTTCAATGCCTTTCGTTGCTGCTTACTTTCCGACAAAAAATCATCATACACGAAAACGTAGAAAAAATATGTAGAAAACTTTTTCTTTTACAAGCTCGATCGCAATCACGGAAATGAATATGAATTCAGACGCATTCTATAAAATAATTCCAATGAGATGAACACGCACACAAGTGTCAAATGTAGAAGATAAGTTGTTGTACAAACAGAAGCTTTGAACGTAACATAAAGGTCAACTAATTGATTCCGTAATGAGCTTTTGCTATTTCAACTGTATTTTTGTGATCATACAATTGCATTTTTATGTGCCGCTAACTAAATATCCTTCAAATTCTTTCAATGTAGTCGCACAACACATATACACGTTTAAATTCTTAAAAAGTTTGTTGTAGTTTTCTCATAACTATTTTTTTCTATATTTTTTGAGAGTATTGTGTATAATCACTTCCTTATTTCAATCTATTTTTTTTGTCGAATGTTAAATTCATAAATCACATCAACATAAGGAAGAACTAGCACCACTAAAAATTCTCTCTAATTTTTTAGTCTTTTAATTTTTCCATTTGCAGTCTTTCACAAATAATTTTTTAATTTAAGAAATTTTAAAAACATAAAAAGTCAAAAAATATTTTCTTTTTTCCTTTAAAAATTTCTCTCTTTCTTTTTTAAACCGTCAATGCCGCTGATGAGCTGAAGACCGACTGAGCTCATTGAGGAAAATTTATTTTTTATTTTCATTCTCCTCTCTTTCCGTCTTACTCTCTCACTCTTTCTCTCATACAATGTTATGCTCTCTTTCTCTTTCGCGCGCGTTATATGAACGATATTTTTTTTGACAAGAATAATTTGGACTCTTTACCGATCACAGCAAAAAAATTCTTTTTTTCTAATTTCCGAATGTATTTTTTTTTTCTTCTAATTCTTCACTCGCGTGGATCACACTCGTGCTTTTACTACGAGCGAGAATCGAAAAAACACACGCTGTACACACTTTATGTTAAAAATATATAGTTAAAAAAATAACAACAGCAGTGTGTCGACTGAATGAAACGAAAATCCGTGTAGTTCGGACCAAAGTAGGTTACTAAATGAAATGAAAAATATTGTAGTAAAAACAGACGTGCAGGCAAGAGAGCAAGAGCAGCAGCAGTGTTGGAAAAATGAGAAGGGTATGAAATTTTTTACACATACATCTGCAACATCTAAAGCTCTCTCGCTCACATCGTTTGGGCTTAGATGAGAAGAGATGAATGAAAGAAGAAAATGATAAATCAACAGCTACAAATGGCAGTAATGAAAAGGAAAGCATGATATTGAGAGTGAAATGTGTTGTTTGTATGTTTCCTATAAAGCAACGTCAATGAAGAGTATGAAAGAAAGAGACACGATGATATTATGTAGCATAATTCAGCATTATAGAAAAATGTAAAATAAATTGCATGAGAAAAAAGCTTAAGCGAAAAGAAAAAAAAACACAGAGAGAGAGAAAGAGTGAGGTGGTTAGATAATCAATTTGGCCGTGCCATTTATTTCCTGAGTTCAATCACCTCGCATAATGTATTTCACAATAGTTTGCCATCACACAAAAAAATGTATATTAATGCCATGTTGCTTTCTGCTCATTATTGCAGCAAAAAAACTACGAAGAAAATAAGTTATTATTGACAAACCATTACAAGTACAGAAAAATAAATAATAATAAGTTTCTGGGTCATACGCAAAATGCCGAATGATTCTCGTGTTTTTCATATTTTTTTAAAACTAATTTACTTTGTGCTTGTTCTCAATGAGAGTTCTATAAGTGAAAATAGGAAATTCATATACATTAGAGAGTGTGTAACACATATAAAGGTAGAAATTAGGCTAAGACGATTGACTGAAATTTGAATTTTTTGTTGTTTGTTTAAATTTTAAAAGAAATTTTTTTTATAACGAACATTTTTTTATTAGACAAATTTAAATTTCAAAATACTTTTAGAATTTAAATTTTCAAAAATCGTTAAAACACTAAATTTTCAGAAAATTATTAAAAATACATTTATAAAATTATTTTCAATTTTACAGAGTTTTAAAATTTTATAGTTTCCAATCTTTTACAAATGAAAAACTATCCTAAATAAATAAACACATAACATCAAAAAACAAAAATTGTTTTTAGGACAATATGCATGAAAAATGATGATGACAGAAAGTCAAAGTAAAAAAAGAAACTTTCATTTTGACAAATGTCCGCCCACGTATTATTACACATTTATTTGTATCACATTTACTGTTTTTTATGTCGTCATTGTCATTCATTGTACAGAGAAGTGAGAGAGAGAAAATAAAATTAGAAAGTTATGTAAAAATTAAGCAGAACCACGAATTGAATTTTATTATTATTTTTTGCAGACAGCAATCACACATGAAAAGGAAGAAAAAGAGATTTAAACTTTAAACCACAAAACAGAAAGATAGGAGAAATGCTATTGAAAGTGTTAAAGAAAGAAGGAGAAAAAAAAGTTACACCAAGTTGAGCAATATGAAGAAGAAGAAGAAGAAAAAGAGAATATCCAGGAAATGAAATTTTTATTTCGCAACAACAATAGATAAATATTCTCAAAGTGGTGTAAGTGTAAAATAAAAGCGAAAAAGCAAGAGGAAAGAGTTACTTTCAAATGATTGACGTTGCTTCTCTCGATCAACACAGCACATCGTACACATTTTTATGCGCATGCTGTTATTTTTTTGCACAAGCCCATGAAAACCGTTATAACTTCTTGTGCATATTCAATGTGCCGTTATAAACATACCAAACTTCACTTCACTTTCTTCCTACCTACAACAATTTTACTTTCTTTTATGGTTACGGTTAATGTGACGCAGACACAGACACCGACTGAGTGTTTTAATATATGTATATGAGGAAAAAGAAAGAAAAGAGAAATGGAAGATTTATCACTTCACTGTTTCTTGTAAAACCGGCTTTGATTAATAATTTCTATGTAATAGCATTTAATATTGCGCAACATCATTATTTCTCATTGTGTTCAACTGTTGATAATTATGTCTATTTTCGGATGTCAATATCAAAACTTGCTCATTGATTTAGGTTAAATTTGATAACGCACAAACAATTATCATTGTTCTATATATTTTTCTTATTTTATTAGTTTCGTGTGGCAAATTTCTGCCAAATTTATGACATTTATAAAATAAAGCCAACGATAAGGAAATATAGAGCAAAGCAAAAAAGTAGCAATTAGGCTGCTTTAGACTTAGTTAGTCACTATATTAATAAGAAGTGCAGAATTCATTTAAAAGTCAAGAACTTGGCCTCCAAAAAGAGACTAATAAGACCCAAACAAAAATAAAATTCGTGGAGCTGCTGACTGACTAAGATCAGAGCTTGTTGCTTTATAAGCGAGGTCATCAAATTGTGTAGATCATGAGATCTTTTTTCCTCTCGAGAGAGAATTCTAAAAAGCACCAAAATGCAAATCTAGCAGCAGCAAAGCGACATTTTTAAGCAATGATGATGATTAATAAGGAAATAATCTTAATAATTAACACATGTACATAAATAGAAAGAAAAATCATCCGTAGTGCTGTGTAAATATACATGAAAATATTGTGCGCGCGCACGCTCACATAAAATCTATTTGCGAGAGTATAGACTCACACTATACGAATGCACTAATGAATGAGGAAAGAAAAGATTCCGACGCTAGACGGAACAGGGTCAACAACAAGATTTTTTGTCTTTTTCCCACTTCTATGCTTCCTTCTATTTCTCCTCCCCCAAATTACGCGCGCTCTAACTTTAAAAACATTTTAAATATCAAACGTATGACTAGAGTAACTGTAAAAGTTGTAAGAATCCTCACTCACATGTCGTTGTATGTCACTCATAAAGCAAAAACAAAAAACTCGAATCCATGAAAAAAAAAATGTATTTTATTTTTAGCTTGTTGATCAATAGCAAATTCTATTTCCTCATCTCATGGTCTGCGGTTTCAGGAAATTTTCAAAATATTTTATGCAGCAGCAAAAAAAGAAGAACATCAGAACTTTATGAATAAAGATAAGATTAATTTTTTTTCTAAAATTCTGGTTTGTTTGTGAGAATGTTATTGACTCTCGGAAGTTTAATAAAGCTCAACTTAATTTGATATTGAAATAAATTTATTGAAGAACGTTGAGTTTAATTTCCTACTTATTTACTTACAATTGATAAATAAAAAAAAGTTCGTGAAACTTATTCATAGAAAAATGTTAGAATTGCGGTCATCTAATGGAGTTCCTTAAACTTTATAATCAATCATTAAATGATTAATGACATTTATTTCAATAAAGAAGGAGATTTCCGACAGATTAGTATTTGTATCATAGCAAAATTCATAAAGGATTTATACATATTGCAAGAATAATCTTAAAAATAGTCAATTTCAAAGCCACACTTGTGCTGGTGTTTGCTGCCATTTAAAGCATCAAAAACACAAAGTTAACCTTAAAAGAAACACCTACATATTAAGACACACCAAACTTGCGATCATCGTAAATAGAATGCACTACAAGTTCCTAGGTAGCAGTAAAGCATATATATCTAAATGTCAAAGGCATTGTTAGTTTAAAAAAATTAAAAGTTCAATTAATTAGTAAATTGATTTATTGTGAGATAAAAAAATTGCTTGTTGTTTTAATATAGAACATTTATTATGACAATGTTGAAGTCAACTTTTTTCAAGGTAAAAAAATAAGATATTTTAACAATATTGATCGAGAGTGTAAATTAAAAAAGAGAAAGAGACAAAAATTGAAAGAGTGAAAGATAAATATGAGGAACTCATTCACAGTAAATATCAACAAAACACAAGTCTTTATAGTTTTCATTATTACAGTGCTTATTTCGAAGCGTATAATGCATAAGTGTTATTATTACTTTGCTTTACCTTGACAGCAACCCTGAAAAGCTTCATTCGAAAAAAACCAGCTCGAAGCTTTATAGTTTTCAATTCCATTACTTCCTGCTAGTTGTTATTTCTTATATTTATTTTTCGTAAATCCAAAAGTGTGACTTAACTGTCTGTCAAAATAATTAAAGTCACAGTGAGACTCATCTTGTTGTTCATTCGTCGCATAATAATAATATCAATTTTCAACTTCTTTGTGAAATAAAATTTCACTTTCATTTTCACAGACATTCAAAAATATATGTATAAAGATCGTGAAAAGAAATTGAAATGTCGTCGTTGTTGCTTTTGTTGAAAGAAAAAAAGATTAAGTGAAAGTAGTCGCTTGTCTTTCTTTCTCATATTTCGATGTGTTTTTTTGGTAATGCGTAAAATAAAAACAAAATTATGTAATTGTCAAAAAGTATGGTTTATAAAGGTAATAACAATCGCACGCAGAGAGTCAAGTTTAAAACCATCATCATTATCATATTACTTGTGTTTTTCTTTCACAACACGGCTGCTCTTGAAAGTTTCTTGCTTACCTCTCTCTCTCACACACTTACTTTTTATCTCATACACAAAATGAATTAAAAGTGAAAGTTTAAACTCCCGCATTGACAAAAACTTACTTAAAGTACAACCTCTAATGTACACTCTCAGCAGCAAGCAGCTAATGTGCCGTGACAGCATTAAGTCACGACTAACTACGCTTCCTTTATTTTATAAATTTATAAAGTTCATCGACAATTGATGTTGAGTTCATATTTTTTAGAAAGTTTTCTCTCTCTTAACATTTTTGATCTCTTAGCGTCAATGATGCTTAACAAACTCGTAAGCTTGAAAAATGTAATCTTATATAAGTTCAACTATTACTTAAAAGTCTATCAATTGCTAGATGCTCTTTATTTAAAGATGAAGCAGAAGAAAGTGAAAGGAATTTTTTAAAAAACATGAGATAGATCATTGGCAGTTAAAAAATTCTTGATTGACTAGGAAGAAAATTATAATATTGAAATAGCAAACAGGAAATTGAAGACTTTTAAAATTGAAATTTGTTATTCGGATGACATTTGAATTTCAGCTTTTAACCTACTTGTTGCTTTTGTGAGCTTTAAATATTTTGATTAATGAAATTCATCAAAGTTTGAATAAATCCACAATATTATGCCTAAATTGAATTCGATAAATTTTCATTTATGTAAGATTTTATGTAGCGAAAAAAATGGTCTATTATGCTATGATAGCCCTTCTATAGGTGATTATGCCATAGAAGAAAGAAAGAAAGTTTCATAATATTAAAAACGTCTGTTGTGAATTTTTCTCTCTCCAGCATCTATCGTCTCTAACACAAGATGGATAGATAATTGGCTTCAATTCATTTTATTCCATTGTTTCTTTTTTAAACTGCTGATGCTGTATCTGTCGGAAATTGTTAAAGATTTGCAAATATAGTTGATGCGAGCAAAATGTAAGTTAAAATTAAAATGCAGGAAGTAAAACTACTCTCGTTCAGTTGTCTATAGTTCGTCTATATATGCCGCATGTATAGAAATAAAAAATTTACAAATACAAATCGACCTAAAAATATAGTTTTAATAACATGTAAACACATAGTGAGTTACAAGAGAAAGTAAAAGTGATCAAGCGCTGTTTCTACTGAAAAAGCTTAGAAGAATAAAATTACAAATGCATGAGAGCTAGAAAAAAATATGTGTGTATTCAAATGCATACTAATGTGTCTCCATTAAGAATTCTATTTACATGAAAGTAACGACTAGAGTTAAAGCAGCAGAGGGCGAGAATATATGTTGTTTAATCATGTACAGGCTGAATTTATATATTAAACTAACACATAACCTAGTTTCTCCCTCAAAGTTCATAGACCCCAAAAAATGAGCTGTATAGTATGTATGAGCTTGTAGCGATGTAGATTTTATTGCTTTTCATACGAATAAAAAAAAAACCTAATAGACTTCATAGATTATTTAATTGCAAGCATTTGTGTGAGTGTGTGACGAACTACGATAAATGTATTGAAACGACGGCACAAAAATGAGTGTGATTTTGTTATTTCTTTTTTAAAGGTTTGTGCTTGATATTGGACTTTGAATATAACGAGCGTTTAGCAAGATTTTCATCACACACAACTTACATTACATTGGCAGTCAACATCTACATTCATATTTCTAAATGTGAAAGCACTGATTGTGTAACATTTATGCTTGAACTTTGTTGCGATAGTTTGTTTTTTACTACTTTTTTTCTCAATAATTTCAAAGAAAAAAAAAATTTTTTCTTCATAGAGAAAAACAAATGCTTTTACGAAATGGAGTTTTTTTCTTTCGAGAACGTGGCTTAGTATGGTATTTACCTAATCGAACTAAAATACTAAGAAGAAAATGAAAAATTGTTGTTTATATTCTTTGAATGATGAAATGCATACACATCTCTATACAGAAAAAAATTGAGTTTAAATGAACTTCTAAAAATTTTGTTTCGAAAGCACACTGATATTTTTTGTTAAAAATTGTTCACTTTTGAAATTTTTGTTTACAATTTTTTGTTTTGCGCGGAACTGAAAAAAAAAAATTAAAAACTCAAATAATCGTTATATTATATATTTGTAATATTTAAATGAGTAATTGATCGTTACACTAGTTTGTGTTTCTACAATTAGTTTATATTCGGAAGTTATATAGCAATTATAATTGTTTTGGGATTTAATGCATGAAGTTTTTTAATTAACTTAAATAATCTAAAAAACGAACTTTTCAAATTTAAAATATTATTGTAAAAAAATTGTCTTTAAATATTAAATTTTTTGCAAATTTTAATCATAAAATACGCCTTAACCGCAGAAATCCGCAAAAAAAGAAAGCTACAGCTAATATAGAATTAAATTATCTTTAAATTAGGATACAAATTATGGCCGGAACGTGCCGGAATCAAAACAATTCTTAATTAGAATTTTTTAAAAAATTACGAAATAGCAATGTAAAATTCAATATTTTACTCAAGTTTAAAGCTTTTACTCTTATCATTGCTAGATTCTATGATTTATGAACTACATTTTGATATACACAAGTCTCAGAATAACTATGACTGACTTGAGAAATATTGATTTGAAAATTTGGTAGTAAAATGTAAACAAAAAATATGTCAACTTTGAGTTGAAATATCTCGATAATTACACAATTAAATAACAAAACATTTCATGAGAATATGCATTAAATAATGCTTTATCGATTGCAATACAAGTCAAGTGAATCTGTGAATCAAGCTTTTTTTTCAAAAGTGAACAATTTTTAACAAAAAATATCAGTGTGGAAAATAACAAATTTTTTACAATTTTATTTAAAAATTAGCGAATATCTGAAATTTAAAAATTTTCTAGCGGACAAAAAAAAATAAAGCACAAGAATGTCTAATGAATGAAAATGAAACTAAAATAATCTCGTGAAAGAAATAAAATTACGTCAAAGAAAATCCTAATCTCTATTCATGCATGAGAGTGAAATATAAAAGTAAGATTATGATGATGTATCGTACAAAGAAAGAGAAAGAAAGTCGCCAGTAACAGAGATAGAAATATGAAAAACAACAATATGTTGTGTAACTCTTTTTTTATGCTGCTACTGCTGCTGAAAAAAACAACATTGAAATGAGGTGTGCGGTGTGTTACGTATACGCATAGAGTTGTTGGAGGCTCAAGTTGAATGAACCTTTGCAACTTTCAAAAAATTCAACATTTATTTCAAGGACCATGGCCCTCTCTTTTTATTTTCGGTGAGCATACATTTATACACGTAAACAATTTCATTTAATCACATTCCATTTATGAACAAGACTTTTTATTTATTTAATTTTATATTTTTTGGGAGAAAGGAAGAAGATGAAGATTGAAAGTGAAATTTTAGTAAAATTATGAAAGTAAAAGACAACATTGACTAAGAGAAAGATAAAAGTGTGCTTTTACCATGCTCTTATTTAACGAGGAAGCTATCTGGTGCGCAATGGAGAAAAAAATGTTGCTCATAACTGGGTGAATGAACGTTATCAAGGTTTTCGTAATTTAGTTTTTTTAACTCATTTTTTTCTCTTTATCGATTGCAAAATAACGAAAAAAATGTTTTCTCCTTCGGCCTTATAAGAAATATATCAAGAATTGAGAATGTATAGTGTACTAAATTATGTCTGGTGAAAAAAAGTGTATGAGAATGGAAAAATTTAAAGAAGTTGTTGGATTTTGAATAAATAGTGTGTGTATGTGTGCTTAGCAAGTGAGCACAAATGCTAGTGAAATGATTCTATTTTGAACATTAAATCTAGGTCAATTATGATCGCGGAGTAAATGTAAATGTATGTGCCACTCAGTTTCGTTTTCAATTTTTCTCTTCTTCGTTTTCTTGACTGCCACGTGAAAAACTTGAAGAAAAAAATGTTTTTTTTTATCATTTTCTTTCTTAGAAGGAGAAGAAAAAAGTTGTAAACTTATTCTATTTTTCCTGCTTGTGAAAAATAACAATTTATATTTTTTAAAGAAAATACATTTCCTACTCAATATCATGTGCTTAATGAGGTTGTTACTGTCTTTCGATGATGATAATTTGAGAAAAAGAAAGAATATGGGCAGATGGCTGCAAAGAAAATCAACCTCATGAACTCAATTCCTAATTTTCCTTCATATTTATACGCAAAATTTATCTTAGACTGTGTCATATTTTTCTGTTATTTTCATAGCGAAAAATGAAATTTTTTTCAATAAAAGAATATTATTAATTTTTATGTGGCAACAATGTAAACTTCAAATAGTCACATTAAATTTCATCTAAAAAATTGATGGGAAAATCCGCAAATTGCGAAAGATTTTTCTTTTTTGGTTAAAAAGTAAATTTTATTCAGATGATTCAGAAAATTATGTAAAAAACATTTTTGACCAGCATTGCAAATAAATCAACCCAATTTTAATTGTACTTAACAACACAGAGATTTTGCAAGAATTCAATATGAAAAACACGAGTTGTTTACATGTGATTAAATTCGTTGAAAAGAAAAAATGTCGAGACATGACAAAGAGATTTTCTGAGAATGAATTTAAAATTTTCATAAAGAATTGCCCTCGTATAATTTTTTATTCTACATGACTCATAACGAAAGTAAAAAAAGGTTGTTTAATGAGGAGTGAATTGAGTGACGGCTAATGCGGTAGTAATTTTAAAGAAGAGAGTTAAATAACTTTGAATAATGCAAAACTATTACGGCAATAAAGAGAAAGTTGTTGGTGCATAGCACTGTGCGAATATTCAATTGAAAATTTGTATGTCCAAAAAATAATAATAAACAGCAACAGAATGCAATGGAATATCGAGTCACGGTGAATTCATGCGAAAGAAAGCAGAAAAAAGGCACACTTGAAAGAGAGAGAGGAGTGTGAGCTCATATGTGTGTAATATATTTATTAATGCCATTTTGAGGTCAGGGCTTAAATATGAATATAATAAACATACACATAAAACAATCATCATCAGTTGTTTCATATAAAAATATACACATTTTGCACATACATTGACTCTCTTTGCTCTTCACATTTTTTCACTGCTATTGCTGTATATAAATTATTTTTATCTGTCTACTACCCTTGAGAGATAACATGCATAAGAAATTACCGCAAATAAAAGTCTTTTTTCGATCTGTGCTTGCTCTAAATTCTAATAAGTAAAAATTCATTACGAAATTGTTAGTTGATCGAAGCAGTGAGAGAGAGAAAGAAAGAAAATTTATTTTTCATAATGAATACTTAAAATTGAATTTTACACAAACACGAAGCATGCTTGCTTCTTTTTTTCTCTCTCCATTCTCTCACTTACTGCTTCGTGCTCTGCTGCTCTCTACAATAATTCCCGTTGAACGACGGAATATGAAAATTGGGTCAGCCATTGAACTCTCAAATACAGACGCAAGACAGCAAGGTTTTCAAAGTTTATTAACAAACACATACAATTGCAGATGCATATTTATACACATTTTCATTGGTAAACGTTTTTTTTATTTCTTCTTTCGCTCGTGAATGATATGTGTGTTATAAAAAGTCGATTACAAAATATTTTTTTAAGCAAGCAAACGGTGAAAAAAGCAAACAGGCAGCAGTGTAAGTGGTTGAATGAAGTTCAGGTTCGAATGAAGGGATGATGCATGTTGATATGAAATATTTAGCATTACATGCAAACATGCAAGAAAATTGATAAAAAATTAAACCAGAAAACAACTACAACAGCAACACCGACTTGATTTAAGTGCATACGAAAAAAAGGGTGAAAGTAGAATTTTTCCTTGATATAAGGAGAAAGGGTCAGAAATAAAAATCAGTTAAATTTCACACATGTCGGCATTAAATTTACAAGGTGTGCGTTGCATGATTTGTAGTTGAAAATGTCTTTTTCATTGGGGAATTTATAAATATGTCTGATTTTAATTTAATGCAACGGACGAATAATTTGAGAACACTTTCTACTCCATTTCCTCGTTTCAGAACTTTCCAAAAATTAATTTATTTATTTTAGAAAGTTCTTAACATATATGACATACTTTTCACAGCTTTCATTTTATTTCAGAATTGGCACAGTAAGAGATTATGAAAGGACAAGCTTGAAAATGAAATATTTACTCAACTGATCTGACGTTTGAATGTTTTATTTTCTACTTTTTGACTTGAACTTGCTGCATGCGAATATGGCTATGAATATTAATTGAGTTAATTCTTTCTCATACTCATTCAATTAATTCGATTCGACTAGACTTCGTCTATTCATGCTAATGTTTGTAATAAATACGATTATTATTGGATTAAAGTAGATTAAATTTTACTGCAATCTATCAATAAAATTAAATTCAATTTTTTTCACTCTCAATTTCATTTTACTACGAAATATTAGAAATAATGCTTTACTCAATTGAAAATAATTCACTTCTTCAACTTATTTTGACTTAATGTCACTTTAAAACACCTCTAAACTATAAGTTTTCATTATTTTATAAAATTGTTTTGTTTACATTCAAAATGTACAACGCATTTGTATATGAAAAATTTAAAATTTAACAGTAAAAAATTTATTATTCAATAATGATGACGTTGAATAGATTAAGAGAGAAAGAGAAGAAAAACTATGACTTAATAAGAGTGAAATGGAGAAATAAAAGAAAGAGGAGAAGAAAAATGTTTCATTGAAAGCGAAAGATATTGCGTAAGAGAAAGAAAGAAAAACGCGTACGGTTGAGCAACATGTTTTATGCATTTTATGTAGCTCAAGCTATACAGCACAGACATGCGTTGCGTGTTACCAATCAAAGAGTGAAAGAGTGCATTGTGCTACATTAACAGTTTCTAATGCCATTTTTTCGCTACGACTAGTTTTTTTTACTTTTTGCTCAAGTCAACTATCATAATGTACATTGAATTTGAAATATATAAGCGCAATGCATGACTTGTTACAAATTTTTTTCTCTCTCTCTTTCACTCACTAACGCTCTCTTTACGTAACGCAATTGGCAATAACATTGACGGAAGTTTTACAACGAGCACAAAAAAGTTTCGCAAAAAAAGCTTAAGCTAAATTGACAATTTATTTTTTCAACCGCAAAAAATAAAAAAAATGTTTTGTTGATGAATGAAAAGAAAGAAAGAGAGAGAAAATTCAATTCATCGCAGTTCGTCATTAAAATGCGAAAGTGGTTAATCAACGCGGGCCAAAATAAAATGACAATGAAACATTTATATGGCTTAAGTAGCCCTTGAGTCGCACTGTTAAACTTTCACTTGATTACATCATCCAACCATCTCTTTTTATTTTTATACTCTTTACCTCAACTGCCATTTTTCACTTCTTTCTTTCTTATAGTTGCTCTGTCTAAGTCAACTTACTTTGAACTTTTCTCTTTAAATCTATTGCCATAACATATAACACACAATAGCTTGCTCACGACACGAGAAAGTTGTAAAATGCAGCTGTTGTAACAGATCATGATGATAGATTTATTTAAAAAACCAACAGCAATTTCAATTTCATTTAATTTAGAAAAAGAGACTTTTACAGTTTGACCTTTATGCTTCTCTGCACATTATATTAAAATTATCATAGCGCTCTTGTTTTTGTTTTCATCATTTCACTCTCTCGTGTTGACTAATGACTATTGTTTAAATTTTAGATGACTTTTTATTTAGAACAATAACGGTATTTTTTTAAAATTAAACCGTTGAAAAAAAGTATTTTTGCAAGTATGTGAAAAATGTGCATTGTTTTCATAGTAAATTATTACATCAACGAATTCTATCTATCGTTTATTTAATGTGCATTAAAAGCACACGAACAAATGATGCAAAACAGAGCGAATGAAGAAGAAGCAGCTGAGAGAGTGTCGCAAAAAGTTACATCTCAAAGCGCAAGTACGAAATATAATTTTATATATATTGCAGCTTATAAATTTTCTACTAGAACACTCTCTAACTCTGTATTTATATACGTATAGCATAGTTTGATTTCTTATATTTTTTTCCAACATAATTCGGTTGCCATAGCGAGCTCTACATTTTCATTCGCATACACACACACGAGCTCAAGTCGAGAAAGGAAAAAGTATATCCTTGGAAGTGTACAAAACTGTTATTGTTCATAAAAAAGTTCATTCGCCTCTCACCTACTTTCTCCCTCCTCGCTTGCTTGCTTGACTCTTCTATCGAACATTTTGTATTTTTTTCTAATGTGAGGTCGAGATAATTTTTTTTCTTCGCTTCTCATTATTATATTTGACGACATACAGTTGCATATATTTTTTACATAACAAATATTTATTAATCTTTACTAAGCTTGAATGTGGGTTTTATTGCATTTGAAGAGCGAGAAAATATTTTATACACTCAAGTGAGTTAAGTTGTATCAAAAAAGTCATGGTCAAAACCAAAGTAAGAAAAATTAAGTAAATACACTGTAATTGCATGCACCGAAGCGTCTCATTTGTTTTGCATGTACATTCGCACATGAGTTCTGTGTTTTCGTTTCATTTATTTACAATTTTACTCTGGAGATAAAGAAAGAAAGAAAGCTTTTCTCTCTCGTCATAAATTCAACTTCAGGGTCGAAAAAACAGTTTTTAATATATTTTATTATCTACTTGCTCTTCATGGCGTTCATTCTTCGTATGTACTATACATTCATGAAGGAAATTCATTGATCTCAATTTCTTCTACTCTTCTTGCTGACGCTGCCTTTTTTCATTTTGATCGTGTGCACACAATATTTGAGTTAAATTTTTCTAGGTTAAATGAAATGAACACATTTACTGGCACACAAGATTCTTATGAAATGATAATGAAGAAAAGGAAAAACTATAGTTAGTCCAACTAATCGAGTAACAAGCAAGTCACAGAGTTTATTGACACAGAAATGAAAAAAATTGTCTAACACTCTCTACACACACAAAGCTATTTTTTTCTATTACAAAATATCTTCAAAGCGAAAAAAATGAAAGTGAAAAAAGCTTATTATGTAAGCATCGGGTACAAGCTTCATCAATGAATAACGGTAAAGTTTTTTTATACAATTTTGTTTCACTTTTAAATGCTTAAACTTTATTTGAAGGTTGCGCCTATGACGATTTTTTTCTGCAATATAAACCATTATGCAATATTACATCAATTAATGCAGTTTTACATATGTAATAAACATATGACATCAATCATGCGTAAGAGATTTTTTTCTATCTATAAAAAGTATGAACTCCCATGAACATTTGCAAATGCATCTATCAATTTAGTAAAGGATTGTTATTGATTAAATTAAGAGTCTAGGTCACAATAAAATTATTGTAATAGAGTAGAGCGATATTCAATTTGATCTGAATAAAGAATGAATTTATTGTAAGCATTAAAAACAATAAGATATTGTTCTATGACTAGACAAAAAAATATTTCAGTAATGTTTTAAGGAAGAAATTAAATTAAATTATATAGTAAAACAATAACAACTTTATGAGTCTATAAGTGCATCATAATATACGCTTTAAACTTTGAAAAATGAAAATAAAAATGCGGAAGCTTAAAAGAGTGCATTAAACTTCTTTCAACCACGATTATTCAATGACTATGTACATTTAAATGAAGAGTTGCAAAAGAAAAGACGAAAAGAAGGAAAAGAAAATTTCCATTGATTGATGAGAAGCATCCAGCATACATTTCCTATTGCATTTTCTGTCTATGTTGCATTTATTACATAACTATCATTTTGTTGCTTTGAAATTTTAATTTTTAAAGAGAAGAAGCATAAACACGCAATTAGAAGAAAATAAATATAATTTGAGACACCCGACAAATAAAAGCAAATGAATTTTTTATAATTCTTCTTGTTTTTCTTCTATTGCTCTGACTGACTCTGTATGTATGTTGAATTGGCAGGGTGAATAAACTTCACATTGCACTAGGTCGCGTTTTGCAATAGCAAAAACTGCGATAGACTTGCACACATAAGCAAATTCTAGTGCATGTGTCATGTGCAATAGCAAAAATTGCATCAAAGCTGGCATGCAATTTTACACTTGCACAATATTTTTTTCTTTTCTCACTCTTCTCTTTACACACATTTATATGTGAACATTTGCTATGGTTTTTATGTATATGTGCGTGCAAATAATCTAATTTTTTCCTAATATATTTAATAAGTCATTTACCTCAAAAAACTTGTATTGATTTTTTGAGAAAAATTGTTGGAAATTACAAGTTTTAACAATTTTTATGCTTTTCCTATTTGTAACTCTATAAAAACTTTTTTATTAATCATCAAAGAAAAATTTATTTTAACGGTTTTCAAAAATTTAAAAGTATATACAACTGTTGCAAGCACAAGACGTTTTTTGCAGTGTTGTGCAGACGTATTACAACTACAACAACTTTTTGTATTGTATTATCGATGTTGCGACAATGTTGCGCATGTTGTTCGTTATTTTGAGTATTTTCTCTCTTCATTTAAAATTATCAATTTAAAAATGATAAAATTAAACAAACAACGACAATTAAGAATTTTTCATTTACATTGTAGCATATTTTAATAGTTTTACCCGTTTTTGACATTTTCTGATGAAAATCAGACTTTCAAAAATTACTTTTCTCTCTCATTTGACGATTCTACTCTCACGCTCAAAAATTTGTTATTTTTTCTCTATAGGCAGTTATGCTTTATGTTTTATGCTTTTTTGGCGGAGATTCACGTGTAAGAGAGACGGGAAAGCAGGCAAGGAAGTTCATTGAACTCTCTATCGACCCTGAATTTTCAACTTGATTCTCTTCGAAAAGAAATTTTGTATTGTAACGTCAAGCAAAGAAAGCAAGGAATCTTCTCTTCAATCATGTTTGTTCGCTTGACAATTGAGTGTAATTTTTTTGATATTTTATGATTTTACGAAAATGTTGATGAATTATTTAAGATTAATTTTCTTCGCTATGATGTAATAAATTTTTTTATCTTCTTTGTTTTCGTAACGGGTTGAAATTTTTTTATTGCTGTTGTTGATGAGATTTTGTGTTGTTATAAAATCATTTAGATTTTTAAATACGTCATAAATGATGCTTCTTATCTTTTATTTATAATTTCTTACGTATTTTAAAAGTTAAAAATTCTAATTCAACTTTCTGCAACTTTTATTTATTTTTCTGTTCAATGAACTTTTCTGTGACACATCGTTGGAGATTTCGTAGGAAGTTTCAAAGTCAATTGAGAAAATTTCAAAAAAAAATATGAATGAATGAATGAATTATTTTAAACTTTTAAAAAAATTTTAATTAAATTTATTCTAATTATTCCCTACCTGCTCTTATTTCATACAATTTGCAATCTTTCGTAGAATTCAATGAATCACATAGATAGAAAAGAAAATGTTTTCACAAAGCAGAAGAGTCAAAAACTATGAAATACTTAATGTGTAAACTCAAGGTTATTGTAGGCCATTGACCCGAGCGAGTACATCGTTGTCTTATCGCTGCAGAAGAAAAAAGCCGAAAACTTGCCATTCGGACGACTTCTTCTGTTGTTTTTATTGTGTAGGTAATAACTTTGCGCAATCTTTTTTGATTCTTAGCAATGATGATGCAATGAAAAAAGATCTACATTAATTGGCTTCAGTTTAATGTCAATTATCGCTTAAAGATATTTTTTAAAAAAAGATTTATGGATTCAATAGGATTATGTAATATTTTTTTAAATTAAAAAATGTTTTCCATTATCCACCATGTGACAAAAACATTTCAAACATTGAATTTAATTAATCACAGAAGAAAAGAAACAAGAAGAAAACTTAAGAATTTAATCCGAGTGAAATTCTAAAGTTTTATTTTGTGTGTGTCTAAATCTGAGATCAGCTGTTTAAAATATCTCTCTTTCTTCGATGTATATAAAAAGTTCTTTATTTCGTCTATCGCGAAGTGCGTAACTTTTTTCATTTTATTTCTCTCTCTCTCTCTCGCTTGCTCGCTCGAAAAAAGTCAATAACCGGAGAGTGAGTGAGTGAGAAAGAGAATTCGCGGCTAGGCCGGTCGGTTATTCACATTTTCGACAATGTGTACACAAAAATAAAAAACTAATACATTGGCATTGAGCGATTTTTTTGCTTTATTTTGCAACATGAAGGTTTTTAATTATTAAAAGAGAGATATAGCATTTTAATTATAAGTAGCTTTCATGTTATGATGCCATTACTAATTCAATTATGGATAGAGAAAAACAAAAAAAAATCATTTTTGTTTCTTTCAAAAAAAAATATAAAAACAACAGAAAAAATTCAAGTTCACGTTCATGGTTGCCAATTACTTATAGCGATATTTTTCACATGTATACAATCAACTGAATAAGCGAGTGAGGAAGAAAAAAGAAGCGTGTGTTGCCGTTATTTAATATTTATTTTAATAATACGATGAACTTAATAGAAAAAATTCTTTTTATATTTTTTTTGCTCGCTCCTCAAATTTGTAATTGACGGCGATGGATGATGATTCTCAGTAGCAGAAGCAATAGTGATGATGACATTGCAATCGTATTTGTGTGTAATTCGAGGCAGAAAGCAACTGTGCTGCATAATGTGTAATAGGATCGCGCTCTTTTGTCAATACAATGCAGACAATGATTTACGTAAATTACTTTATTGCTTTCTGCACCCTGTTGCAATTTTTTCCTCACGAAAACAACTCATTGCAGATGGCAATGAAATCCTCATTCAGTCGCTTATACTGCACTCATTATATTATCCCGTATAGCATAAAAAGGGTCGTAAAAGCAGGCAAGAAAGAATAAACAATTTTTTTATGTAATCATCATCGAAAATGCAGTGAAAAATATGCTCAAGCATTACAACATACACATACAGTGACGTTTATGGCAAATGTTTTGAAAATATTCGGAGTTCATCGACCTCGAATTGCTTACTCTCTCTTGCTCACTGTTTTCTCTCTCATATATGAGAGAGTATGCTTGCTGCTTTCATGTTTATGTTCTCTCTCGTATTTTTTTGTGTTTTTGCTTCTATGTGCCATGCAAGATGTGATGTGCCGGGAGTTTGCGCGCCAAAAAACTCCTCGTTCAGATTTCTGAGTTGCAGTTTACAATACATATATTTTCATGTTGTTTTCATGACGATAACATTCGCTCATTTCTTTTGTATACACAGCAAACTGTTTTTCTTTTTAAAAAAAAAACTTTCCGAAGCCTATGATTACACGTGATGTCACATAGAGTTCATTAAACGCTTCGCTGTATTAAACTTTTCAACTCTATCCGTTTATATTATAAAAAAGTCACACACAAAAATTGAGAAAGAGAAACTAAAAATAAACAGAAGAAATACTTTTTGATACAACAGCTGATTCAATAAAATAGTCATTTTTTCTATACGCAATTTTAAATTTTCAGTTTATGAGTTAAATTTATGAATGTTTCAGATTCAGAAAAATTTTTTTTTATAATTCATGATTTTGTAAATATACAAGATTTTCTGTGTCAAATAAAAGAAGCACACAAGAAATCAATTAATCTTCATTTTTGCTATCTTTTCCGGAAGATCATCAAATGGTGAATGTCCTGGGAGATAGAAGAAGATAACTACTATCGTTCTCAGCCTAGAAAAGAAAATTTCTCATGAGTTCAATTACCTTTTTGTATAAGACTAAGGATCTTCGACACCGAGGCATTTTCTTCTATATTCTCATGTTATTGCTCTACATAGTTGGTGTGACAATTTCAAGAGATTGATAGTTTCTCATTTTCATCCCTTTCAAAGGTAATTTATACAATGATAATTGAATTTATTTCTTAATTTAATAATGTCATGAGAAATAATAATATAGTAATAAATTATTCTATCTAATCAACTCTTATTGTATGACAAGTAGTTCATTTAACGATTTATATGGATTCTTGAAAGCAATTATTATTAGATAATAAAATATATAAAAAAGTTTATTAAAATAGTTAATTAATTTTTTATAGAATTTTTCTCTTTATGTTAAAAATAATCTCAAAAGGAAATTATAAACTCTTGTAATTTAATAAATAGAATCATAGTAAATTTCTTGTGAAATTCTTTTTGTTTACTTTATAATTAGTAGCAGAATTTCACCAAAATATAAATTAATTAAATTTCAAATAAACTATTTTGGTCACATGAATCTCTATCTCATAAATTCAACAAACAATAAACAATTGCTACCATAAAGCCTCATTCATTCATTTCTTTCTCTTCATCAATCAAAAAATTCAAATGTCAACGACCCAATCAATCTTTACACACGCATGCAAATAAAAAGAAAGTCAAACACATAAAATTAAAAAAATTTCCTTCGCACTTTTTTTTTCGATATTTTATAAACACAAAAAAATCTTTGTTGCTCGCGAAAAGATTGATATACGCACATCATCAATATGGCTCTAGTATGCGTGATCATAATATCAATAAAATTTCTATCTTGTGTTTCCAAGTCTAACGCACAATGACGACGGTGACAGTATCAATGACCGATTAATAACTGATGTGAAGCGTTGGTGTTGCTGTTTTTTTTCGTGTGTGTATTCTGAGGTGCGTTTTTGTACATTCTGTATCTAATGTCGAGGTGATTAGATAAAAGGATTTTTTACTTCAACACGCACAATTATGATAAAGAGAAAGAAAAGAAAAGTTGTTTGTTGATAAGATTGCTGCCACAACTGGCTCGTGATTGCAATAGTCATTGCACGACAAAGTAGAAATACCAAACAACTTTTATAATAATTAAAAATGAAACTTATTATTCTTTTTTTTGTTTATGTGTTAGCGACTGTTGGTGAACGAAAGTTGAGAGTGTATTTCAATAGTCAATGTCAATGGAACCATTAAATAAAAGTGCAAAAAGAGTATTCTCGTGATGACATTAGAAGAAAAGAAAAATTGTACAGTTATGAATGTTTTAAATATGACTGAATGAATGACTATCACTCACTTTAATACAATTTTTTTTTCATTTCATTCTTGCAAACTTTTTTTTGTTCTTTTTCGCTCTCTCGTAAGCTCATGCCGCATGTAGCATGTGTACATTATGAATGGATGAATGCGTTTTCGTCTGCAATTGAAATTTCGGAAGTTGTTTATAACTGTAAATTACACATGATTAACATTAACATAGTTTTATAATATTTGTGTGCATTGCGAAATTCTTTCATTGCATTTCTTTCTAACGGTTCTTTTAGTTTTTAATAATTTCTCTTTTTAATTATTTTGCCAAAAAATTATAAATTTTAAATTAACGGCTTTTCGAATGTTTTAATTTTAGAAATTAAAATTCCGTTATTTTTTAGAATAAAATATCGCCAAAGCGATCAATTAAAATCTTTTTTGTCACAAATTCTACAGAAAACAGTGAAACATATAATAAATTTGTTTTCACAACAATTCTACTGATTACTCTCCTCGATTCTGTATAGTGTATAAATAATTTGTGCTTGCAATCAACTATGAAAAACAGCCGTCAATTAGTATTATTGTATGGCACATTATGATATGGCTGCAAAAGTTCATTGCCCACTCTCACTATTACCATTTTTTCATTTCACAATCTCTATCCTCATCTAAAGTTCTTCGTCACTATAAACAATGCGGGAAAAAGTTTTTTCTTTTTATTTTTCTATCCAACAAGAAAAATGTGATAATTTTTTCATTCATATACAAATAGTAACTATTAAAATGAGGAAGAGACATTAGCAATTATTTAAATAGGCAGTGTGTGTGAGAGAGAAACTGCGAGTGTAAATTTACAATTGTAAATTAACTTTTGCTCTATTTTGCATATCGACACACATATTATGCGAGAAAAAGAATCAATTTAAAAATAAGATTTTATCGATAAGACGAGTCGAGCGATTTTAATACATAAATTAAATTGCAGTCTTAAAATGCATACACACACAAAAAATAAAATATATTTGAATCAGGGAGTAAGCAGAACAAGAGAAATTACACACACATATTTCGAAGCCAACATTGAGAAAATTCACGTTCAAAGTTCAATGAACTCTCCAAAATAAAACGCTCTCGAGAAGAATTTCTCTCTGTGACGCTATGGAATAAATGAATGTTTCAGAACAACCGAAAAAATGAGAAAAATGAGAATTTTATTATATTTTTATTATTTCAGTTAAGCTTCTCTTTAATCCTGATTTTTAAACTTTGACAAATTTAAGTTCAAACACACAAAGCTCAATGCAGAGCAAGAGAGTAAAAAATTGAGCGAGAAGAAGCAGCAAGCAAGGAAAATCGATATAAGGAAGTACAATGAACAGTTGAAGAAGAGAAAAAGTCATTCACCGGCAGGCCAGAGCATGTGCTTGTGTTGGTGACGCTCTCTGACTATATTTTTCCACGCATTTCTTTCTTCTTTTTTTCTATTATCAATACATAGGAGCAAAAGATTTCAGGATGAATGAAAATCACTGTGAGCTTTTTTCCCGAATGCGTACAATCAACTTTTTTTGCAACTTCGTTAAAACACACGAGAAGAAAAATTATTATTGTGTGTGCGAGTGAGTGAGATTCAAGTTGAAGGTTGTGATGTGTTGTTGTTAATGATGATGAGATCCTTGATCCTTCAAAAAAATTTATTCACTCTGCATGGAGAAAGAGAACAGAAAGTAACGAAAATATACTTTTGCTCGCTATTTTTAACTACACGAGTGTGTGTGATACGATTACGTTAGTATTTGTGTATGTTTTTGCAGTTCTTTGCCTTTACTCGCTATTACATCATTTTTTACATAGAATGCTGCTACATAAATACACATATATAAAAATATGTTGGAATACAATGAACCCTTGAACTTACAGAGCAAACGAGTAAGAGAATCATCATTTAATAGCAGCAAAAATTCTTCATTTGTGAGTGATATTGAACTTTAAATCAGAAGAGGAAAAAGGTACTATTTTCGCTTAAGTTTTAAAATTTTCGCCTAGGTCATTAAAATTTAAATTGAAATTGCGAAAATAAACATACACACATTGCGACAGTGGCGGCCTTCTTTTGAATGCACTCATTAAGTTGCAATAAAATGATTATTTTTAAAACTGTGTTCTTGACACTTTCGCTCTCGCCTCTCAAACGTGAGTTTTTCTCACATCGTTTTAATTATTTATTGCCGGAATGTATATTTATAACATTGACTTCCTTATGTTCTAAGCATGAAATTTGTGCTTGCCCGATGAAGGAAAAGAAGCATTCTTGGCAGCCACAAAGTGCAATCTTCTAATTTGTTCAAACAAAATCATCTTCCGCGTTCTATTTTCATTACTTCGTGCACTCAACATCAAAGTCACGCCATATTATTATTGGCCTCAAATAAGATCAAACTTTTGTGAAAAAAGTTAAACATATGATTTTGAACTCAAGAAAACTTATATATTTTCGTGTAACTTACAAACGAAACAGTTATAAGCGAAAGTCTTTTTTTTCTTTTATTTCATTTTATGCTACTTAACCTTCCTCTCGCTTCTCTCCGCGCTCGCTCATTCGCGAGTTTTCAAGTTTGAAAGAGTTTTTTAACCGGTTTGCGTTTGCGTCAGATATAATAATGGCCAAGACAAGAGAGAGAGATAAATATTATGAAATTTTAATTGATTGCGGTATTGGAATTGATGCTGAATGCTAGACAACTCTATGAAAATAAATTTTGTCGCGTATGAGACGGTTCTTTGACTGTTTAAATTTATATTAATTTTAAGTTTCAGAAACTGGATGTAAAAATTGTTGAATAAAATTTTAATGCTAATATTTTAGCTTCAAGATTCAAATAACTTCCAAAAGTTTTATCTTTCTTGATAAGTTAGGAATTATCATTAATGAACTTGAAAATGAATAATAAAATAAAGATATACCGTCAAAATAATTAAAATACACTTTTAAATTTTTACCTAACTAAAACTAATACTAAACTATTTAACCGCAGCTTAACACTGAAATATTTAAATATCGAAATAACGGTTAACTCAAACCAAATTTATTTTCCTAAAAAATTTAAAATTCAATTTAAAACCATTCTTTAAAAACTCAAAATTATTTTTATGAGATCATAAACTAAGAAACTTTAAAATTTGCATCTCATTTGCTTCAAGATTTCATCATTTTTACTCTCATTTGAATTGTTGCTACGTCTCTCACATAAGCCAAAAAGAATACAATAACACGAATTCCTTCTATGAACGTTTTTTGACGTAATTTTTCTTAATCAAAAGCTCTCGCATAAACAACTACAACATTCTTTTGCAGCAAAAAATTATTTAACATTTTTTGACCATCGCGATAGAAAAATAAGAAGAAATCTCAAGTAGATTCAACAATTTTTCCCATATAAACAAAATTTATTCTTATGAGTCATCAATTGTGAGCAATTTCTGACATTTAGAATAATGTGATTCATGTTAGCACCTATTATAGGCCTAGGTTTAAAAAATTTCCATGAATCATTTAATTAATTAAATTTTTGGCATTTACGATAAGAGATTTTAATTACAATGATAAATTTTCATTTGTATTCGTGTAAATTGTAATTTAATCACTTGAAATTTTACCCAAAATAAAACTTCCTCTTTGTAAAAGTAAAAAATTAAATAATTTGAACTCACCTTAAATTCAAAATTTCAACCATTATCATCTGCCATTCTATATCGATGGTTAATAACATAAAAACAGTTCAACTCTGCAAAATCGATAGTTTAAAAGTCTCTTCTCTATTCACTCTTCACTGTATGTCTTTTATAAAGAAACTTTCAATTTTCAAGTTCAAATTTCAACTCCTCAAGTCTGCAAATAAACAATTAAAAGAAAGAGAAAATAATTAGTTAAATTGCAAAGCAAGCAAAGTTATAAGCATTCGTTAAAAAAATTTTTACCAAAAGGTACGCTGAACTTTAATAGTTCATTAACATCTCTCTCATCACCGAAAAAAAAGAAAATTGCTTAGAATCATTCTTCATTTAATCAAAAGCAGGCAGTGAGACCTCTGTGTATTTGTATATGAAAAGAGATGGACGCATAAAATGTGCGTAATATGAAAGAGAAAGAGAGAGAGTGAACGGCAAGCGAATGTCGAGGTCAATGACCGATTGTTGTTGTGCGTACTGAACGCACATACTGCATATCTTTTACAGCTAGTTCAATGCGACATTCTATTCTTTTTAGAACGCATTCTTAAATTTTACCACGTGCACGTTTCTATGCACATTTAAACGCAGCAGTAGAATGAAAAAGTTCTAAGGTAACGGGATTGTGTGTAGCAGGCAATAGCAAGTCTATCGAGATATGATTCTTTCTCGCTCGTAAGAATTTAACATGCCGAAGCGTTGCCAGACTTACACACGCGGAAATATAGCTCTTTTTTCGCTCAGAGCTCCATCAAAAACGCAATTGTGACTCGTTTCTTGCCTTGAATCTTTGAAAAAAAAATATAATAATTTTTCCATTTGACTAAAACAAACACCCATTGACAATAATCTCATGGACATTGTCTAAAGATTTTTTTTGTTTGGCTGTACCACGAGTTGAATTGATAAAGACTCGTTTACATACATACCTTAGCTATATTCGTCTCACTCTATTGCTCGTGATTATTTAATTATGTTTGTCAGATCGATTTTTGACTTTTTACTTCATGCAGAAAATTTCCACAAAACACTTTAAAACTTTATTTTATTATATTTATGCAACACTCCTGTTTGCTTCTTCTTGCATTTTTCTTAACTTCCGCATTTGAATCACTTAAGAAAAATTCTTTTTTCTCTTTTATGGCAAAAAAATTTTTTTCATATACACACTGAAAAATTCTACACTCACTCAGGATACATATTGTATACACATATTATATGATTTTCTTTCCTTTATTTTTTTCAGGACATTGATCCTTTTATGTATCTATCTATACATGCAATGCCTCTCTCACACAATTTCTCTCTTTTTTTCACTGAAGAAGCTCTTTTTATTATTGATAATCCTTTTAACACAATAATTATTATTTTATTAAATTATTTTTACTGGCCGTTAATATTTTTAAATTTTTTTTGACATAAAAATCCTTTCACGATAGGGGAAAAATTCTATTTATTATGAAAACACTTTATTTCGACTCTCAAACGTACGTGTTTTGCGGAGTACTGTAAATAACTGAATGATAGACAGAAATTTTTCGGAGAGCCAAACGGCAAAGTCAAAACGATGGTGGTATTGGTAAGGAGAGGTTAATGACCTCAGCGATGTTGTACAACAATAATAGAACATGCGACATTAAACATGCAACTGTTGATTCATGCGTACAACATTTACACAATATTACATCGCATGTGATTGTTGTCTAACCGATAAAAAAATTATTTTTTAAAAAACTTTATTTTTTCTCCTAGCATTGTTTTGTTTTCTATAAATGACTCGATAATGAAATAAAATAGAAAATTTAAAGTAATAAAAGTTTGAAAATTTTAATCTTGAACAAAAAAATTAACGGTTTTTAAATTTTTAAAAATTTATAACAAGTCAAAACGAATATAACAAATACATTGAAACTGACATAACAAACACAAAAAAAAATTATGAAAACATTGAAGCTTCTTAAAAAGTAAAAATTAGTAAAAATTTCATTAAAAATAGGTTTAAATCAGTCAAAAAAGCCACAAAAAGTTGCAATGGCTTCAGCAGTCATCAACCACGAAACGAGCGGCAGTGGTATGAGCGAAAATGTTGCCAGAAAGCAAATTAAAGTGGATTCGAGTCGTCAAACAAATATTTTGAGAATAAAAGCCAGGAAAGCCAAAGTAAGTGAACGGAAAAAAAAGAAAAACATTTTTTTCTTTTATGATGTATCAGATATTTTTTCTCAATGAGGCCATTTTGTGTTTGTAGATATATCAATTGCCACGGTCGCAAAAGCTAGCTAAAATTTCGATGTATTCACAATGCAATCAGCAGTGTGGATGCAAAGGTTGGCGTTTACCAGAAGAGTCGAGACATAAAGATGTTGAAATTGATCATTGTCCAAACATCAATGATTTGTGTCGTAATGCAAATTGTAAACACCCATTAGGTAATCATAAGAGCACAACTAATGTCGATGAACTGAGTCATTTTTTATTATTTATTATTTCGTGCTCAAATAAAAATTAATTTTTATTTGTTCACCTTGATATGGAAGAGATTTTTTTTCTCTGAGAGTATTGCATGATTAAAATGTTGCGCTATGTTTATTTTAAATGCTTCAATAACTTTTAATCAACTATTAAGTATTATCATATTAAATGTTATTTATTCTATTTCTAGAATCACATTTTGCTCATATTAAAAATATTTCAAATGAACAAATGGATCAGCTTCTCTCAATTATTGTTGATGCTGAAGTACTTTATACAACACTTGGTCTTCAAAAAGATAAATTTATCAAAAAGATTTACTCATTTCTGTTTACATTCTTACATCAATGTGTTGCTGAACGTAAACCAGCGATAATTCAAGGTCCCTTGGGTGATCCAGAAAAGAGCTTTGAAAAACCATCAATACAGAAAATAATTAAAAATTTTGTGGTTTTGAAGTATGATAAATTACGCGAGAATAATGAACCAGAATTTAAAGTTATCATGGAAGTTGCAAGAACATTTCTGAATTGTTATAATAACTGGGACTTTGAAATACCAAATGACTGTAAAGATGCAAATGCTGAAGAAAATTTTTATAAAATTGAGTATGTGTTAAGGTCAAATGAGCTAAAAATTTATGCTAATTATATTTTATAAATTGCAGTTACACACGTTGGCTAGTTTTTTGTTATGTTCCATCATTCTGTAATAGTTTAAAATACTACAATTGCAGTGAAATCTTTGGAAAGAGATTTTTGTTTTATACATTTCCTTTTCTTTCACAACAATTTCTCTCACATTATGAGATTGGTGAGAAAACACATTTTTCTCGTAAAACATTTTGCATTTTTATTAAAACTTTAATTTTTTAGAAAAGGAAAGTTTACCGCTTGAAAAACAAATTTTACTCGAACGTTTGCCAAAATTCCTTGAAACACTTCGTGAAGAGCTAAAAAATGACAAATCAGAAATTTTCAATCCTTCATTTAAACCACAAGCAACAACAGCTGGATATCCAAGAACAAAAAGATTTGCAGACAACAGCAATGAAGTGAGAATTGCAAAACGAATGCGAAGAGAAGTTGAAGATTTGCCTGATGATGTTGTGCTGAAGGCAATTAATCGAGTTAATGATCCAAATGTAAATTCCACTGATGTTATGAATCCAGTTGTCTCCTCAGCACGTGATGACATCCCAAAATCAGAAGAGAGACGTGGTGTGATTGAGTTTCATGTCGTTGGTAATTCCATGATAAATAAAGTCTCACAATTGCAGAAAAAGTGGTTGCTTGATATTAAAAATGTTTTTGCACATCGTCTCCCACGAATGCCAAAAGAATATATTACTCAGCAAGTTTTTGATGGTAATCACAAGACTTTGGCTTTGATCAAATATGGAAGACCAATTGGAGGAATTTGTTTCCGTTCATTTCCAACACAAGGTTTCATAGAAATAGTCTTCTGTGCAGTAGAAGATAAGGAACAAATTAAGGGTTATGGATCTCATTTGATGAACCATCTCAAAGATTATAGCATTTCAAAGCGCATTAGACATTTTCTCACATATGCAGATGAAAATGCAGTTGAATTTTTCAAGAAGCAGGGCTTCTCAAATGACATAAAACTTCCAAGATCAGAATATTTTGGTTATATTAAAGATTATGAAGGAGCTTATTTGATGCATTGTGAATTGCATCCTGGAATTATTTACACACAATTTAGTAGTGTAGTAAGAAAGCAAAAAGAAATTGTTAAAGAATTATTTAAACAACGGCAGCAAGAAATGGAAAAGGTTCATCCTGGATTGACATGTTTTAAAGAAGGTTTTCGAAGAACAATTCCCTTCGAAGCAATTCCAGGATTGAGAGACATTTATGGCTGGAAATTGCCAAGAAATACTCCAAAACATTTGAGATATTCAGAAGAATTGAATGATCCAGAAGTTTTGGCAATGCAATTTAGTAATATTTTGCAATTGGTGAAAAATCATAAATGTGCATGGCCTTTCTTAAAACCAGTGTCTGCAGCAGAAGTTCCAGATTATTATGATCATATAAAATATGCAATGGATTTGAAGACAATGAGTGATCGATTGAAAGCAAGGTGAGAGCAAAGTTCATATTTAATTCTTGTCACATGTTAAATTTTGACCTTATTTTAGATATTACGTTACGAGACATTTATTCAAAGCAGATATGAACAGAATTTTCACCAATTGTAAAATTTACAATTCACCTGAAACTGAATATTATCAATGTGCAGAAAAACTTGAAATTTATTTTAATAATAAGATGAAAGAAGCAGGATTAATGGAGTAAATAATTTAAAATTATTGTATTTTATTAGAATATATATATGATCAAATTGATCTTGAATGTTCTTTCCACTCAATTCCTTTTCATTCATTTTGATTGATTTTTTTATGTTAAAAATTATTAACATCTCATAAAAATTATTTTATAAAAAATTAACAAAAAAATTT
The DNA here is from genome assembly GCA_018290095.1 of Polypedilum vanderplanki. NCBI lineage: Eukaryota > Metazoa > Arthropoda > Insecta > Diptera > Chironomidae > Polypedilum > Polypedilum vanderplanki. Next base: position 16,115,618 of record CM031381.1, on the reverse strand, counting down.
TAAAATAAAATAAAATGTGCATATTTAAAGGAAGAAAGCATGTTTATAAACTTAAATGTTTCTTTTTCAGTTTTGTTCCAATTTTATGTGGATTGATGTGAAAAAAACATTTGTTTTGAAATAAAAGATTTTCAGCATTTTCAAATTCTTTTTTTTATTTCATAATTTCTCATAAATCGGGTTAAGTTTTAGTCTTTAATTGTATTATAATTGTTAGTTGACTGCAAAAGATTGATTATTTGTTGATAGTTATAAGAAAAGTAGGGTGTGAACTCGTGATTTTGTTGAAAATATTTTACTATTTCATTTCTGTCGTGTCTCTTTCGGTATAAAATGTCTGAGGAAAATAATAATCAGAGTAATGATTCATCTAGTGCTGGAGCGACAAGAGCGAGCAATATTCAAAAAATTATTGACAGGAAGCAAAAGATTTTTAGTTTGCCAAGAAATTCAAAGCTCTTCAAGATATCTACTTACAGTTTATGCCAATATGTGAGTGTTATTTCTTCTTCTTATTCCTCATTCATTTTCAATTTCAATGATTTTCATGAAATACAGGAGAAAGGATGTAAGTGTGTTGGATTTAAATTAAGTGAAGAACAGCGAAAAAGAGATGAAGCGAGTTATATGCCGCAAAACAAAGACCTCTGCTCTAATCCAAATTGCAATCATCCTTTTTGTAAGTCATCATCAATTTAAAAATATGTCCTAATTTCCAGCTAATTTCACACATGATCATCATCAACCTATTTTTCTCTCTTTTCACATATAGCAAAACATGTGTGCCATTTAAATAGCTTAACTGATCCAGAACTTAATAGACTTTTGAATTTAATTGTGGATATGGAAAACCTTTACATCTCAATCTCTCGCCAAAATGATTCTGACATTAAAAAAGTTTATATTTATTTATCAAAATTATTAAGACACCAAGTTTTGATGAAGCAAACATCGGTAGTAATACCAACTAATGCGAGCATGATCGGTTCACCACCATTCGAAGACCCATCAATACAAAGAATAATTTCAAATTTTGTATTTCTCAAATATGGTCACTTTAGAGATCATCCCTCTTCAAAAATTCAATTTCAAATTTTCACTGAATTAGCAAAGAATTTTCTTCATTGCGTGTGTACATGGGATTTTGAAAGTCCAAATGATCGCAAAGAGTGTTCAACACCGGAAGAAGCGTCTGCATATAAAGTTAACTATACAAGGTAAGAATTAAAAATTATTCATGTGTAACATGGGATTTATAAATTTGTATTTTCTTTCTTTCAACAGATGGTTAATATTTTCTTGGGTCCCAGCGTTCTGCAGCAGTTTACGTCAATATAAAACATCAAATATTTTCGGGAAAACTTTTCTCAAGTCCATTTACAATTTCGTTTCATCTTTGATGCTTCAAAAATACAAAGCAGATAAAGATCGAGAGAAATTACCAACTGAAAAGTTAATTGTTTTTGATTCACTTCCAAAATTTTTGGATGATCTTCGAGAGGAAATTTCAAATGATAATTCTCTCATTTTTGATCCAACATTTAAGCCGGTGTTTCCACAGAATGCAATTGGAATAAAAAGAGAGCTCGATGCAAATTCGAATGATGATGGTCGTGTGAAAAAATTAAAGCGTGAAAATACATGTGAAGATTTGTCAGATTTTACTGTTATCAATATTCTCGATCGCATTAATGATGACGATTATAAAATTAATGCTGAAGTACTAAGTTCAGTAAAATTGACAGCACGGGATGATGTAGCAAAAGCAGAGCAATCGAGAAATGAGATATCTTTTCATATTATTGCTAATTCATTTAAAAAACAACCGTCCACTGAGAATTTGGCGTGGTTATTAACATGCAAAAATGTATTTGCACATCAGCTACCAAGAATGCCAAAGGAATATATAACGCAATTGGTTTTTGACGGTAAACATAAAACACTTGCGCTAATTAAAAATCAAAAGCCAATAGGAGGAATTTGTTTTCGTTCATTTCCATCTCAAGGCTTTATAGAAATAGTTTTTTGCGCAGTTACAAGTAGTGAACAGGTTAAAGGATATGGAACACATTTAATGAATCATTTGAAAGATTATAGCAATCAGCAGAAAATTCGACACTTTTTAACATATGCTGATGAATTCGCTCTCGGTTACTTTAAAAAGCAAGGATTTTCTGATGAAATAAAACTTGCTCCATCAATTTATAGTGGTTATATTAAAGAATATGAAGGTGCTACACTAATGCACTGTGAATTGCATCCAGAAATAGTTTACACACAATTTAGTAACGTAATTAGAAAGCAAAAAGAAATTATTAAGGAATTAATACTTCAAAGACAGCAAGAGATGCAAAAAGTATATCCTGGAATAACATGTTTCAAAGATGGTTCAAAGTGCATATCGTTAGAATCTATACCAGGGATAAAAGATATTAATTGGAAAGCATTTAGAGCTTTAAAGCAAATTAAAATAAATGAAGAAGATGAAGATTTAGAGAAGCTTACAATGCAATTAACTTCAATATTAAGTGCTGTTCGTCAACATCAAGCAGCATGGCCATTTTTACAGCCAGTATCTGTTCAAGAAGTTCCAGACTATTATAATGTCATTAAATTGCCTATGGATCTAAAAACAATAAGCGATAGATTGAAAGCTAGGTAAGTCTTCATTAAATAACGATTCAATCATTAAATTAATTTTAATCATAAATTATATGACAGGTATTATCGAAATAGTCGACTCTTTCAAGCTGACATGAATAGAATATTCATCAACTGCAAGATTTATAATTCACCAGAAACTGAATATGTTGCATTGGCAAATAAGCTCGAAAGTTACTTTCAAACAAAAATGAGAAGGCTTGGTCTTTGGGTTGAAATATAAAGAGGGTAAATTTATTTTATTTAAGACCTAATAAATATTGATTATGTACCAAATATTTTACCACTCGTTGCGGAAATACTTCCATATTGCTGACTCACACTGTATACTTTGTTCATCATTCTTCCCATTATGCTTTGTTTTGAAGAACTACTTGACTTTTCATCATCTGATTCTTCTCCATTTTTCTTATCTACTAATAGAAATTTTAATAGAATTTCATTTAATTCTATGGGGTGTGTTTGATGAGCCCAATAATCTGCTCCGTCAATAACTTTTATTTGAGGATTCTCACAGAACTCAGAACTTTTTATTGCAGTATCCAATCTAAAATTAGAATTTTCTGTGCCAAAAATTAACATTGTTGGGCATCTGAAAAAATAAACATTAATAAATAAAATAACAAAAGGTTAAGTAATTTAGGATTTCAATGCTTTAATGTTTCAAATTTAAGTAATTTTCGTGTTTAACACTAAAAAGAAATATTCAACATCAAACATTAAGTGCTGAGCATTAAAACATTAAAACATTGAGTGCTTAGGACAAAAACACTGAAATATTGAATGCTCAATATGAAGGCATTTAATATTGAAGAGCATTTAACATTAAACACTACGTAGAAAACATTAAAAACAATAAAACTGCTTACCTAATAGAATAATTTGATTTGACACGATAAAACATAAAATTTCTATAATAATTTAAAGCACCATTCCAATCTTCTGTACGAGAAAAAATGTATTCGTATGTTTGCATTAGATCATCATTAATTTGAGATTTTTTCTGAGTTCCATTATTATTTAGTAAATGTTTGTGTGATTGATATATTATTGACTGATCTTTGTTAAATTCTCTTTCAGGTAATATGGGTATCTAGGAGCAATAGCAAAGAAAGATTTAGCAAAATGAAAGTTGTTCACATTATAACCTCAACACAATTATTTGAAAAATATCAGTCTAATGTAAACGCTTATAAAGCATCAATAAAAATCATTTGTGCATTATAAAAAAAACTTACTTGAATCATGTTTAGCCAAAAATGTGTAAGAATTGTTGATTCATTTGTTGAATTCCAGTATAAATTAGGATGTGGTGTTGAGATTGAGATAAATTTATTAACTGAATCGGGATATTTTAATGCAAAAATCCAACTGGAAAAATTTATGAAAGTAGAAATCCTTATATTGAATGAATGTATCAATCTTACCCTATTACTGATCCAATATCATGAGCTATAATGCAAACTGATTTAATTTTTATAGTTTCAATGAATAGTTTCAGTTCATAACAAATTTGATTTGGTCTATAGTGATATCTCATCAAAGGCTTATCCGAGTCATTGAATCCTTTTAAATCAAGTGCAATAACGCGATGAGTTTGTGCAAGAATGTTAATTTGATTGCGCCAGCCAAAAAAGCAATCGGGGAATCCGTGAATCAACAAAATAACACGATCATTTTCTTCTCCTTTCTCTACATAATGAAATCTCGTTTTCTACAAACATTTTGATGTCACGCTAATCATATGATTGAACGTAAATTGGTTTATTATACTTACGTTAATCTTAATATACTTGTGAACACCAAATTGTGACGAAAAAGTATAAGGAGAAATGATTTCTTTATCACTTTCGCTCTTTGATTCTGCTCTTCGCTCTCTGATGCTGCTGCTGACAGATGATAACACACGAAACTGCCTTTTAAATGTCTGTCGCGTAGCGTTTATTTGTTTATCACAGTAATATTTAATTGTCTGGAGAAAATTTTTAAGTAAAATATAAAACACAATTAGAAAACTTTGTAAATAAATTTTCACAATTTCAATACACGGTATCAATTCCAGCACATTTTCACTCTGATTACGTTTATGAATTACGCGAGCCATCATAAAAATAAATGAACAGTGTAAGACTCAAAAATGAACTGATTATGAAAATATTTTTGAAAAATACTCAAACCACTATTATCATCTGTAAATGAGAAATGAGAGACGAGAGATTAAAGTAGCGTCTCATTCTGTCAGCTGATTTTTTAGTAATCACAAATATTTTACACTATTTTCTCTCATATAAATTTCAATCTTTCTAAGTGAGAATTTCTTGTTTGTTTACTTTTTAGAGAACTCGCTGAATTTGAATTTAACTGACAAAATTTAATGAAATTTTCAGGGAAATTTTTGAATTTAAAATTTGTTAATTCAGTTTACAAATTGTTCATTAAAGTTTTACTTCAGTACATTATTTTCAATGAATAGAATTTTACCAGAATACAAAAAAAATAATGTTGAAAAATCTTTCATTAAAAAGTTTATGGTGGCAAAATGTAATAAAATTAGGTAGCATTATAAAAGAACGAGTAAATAATAGTGAAATGACGAAATAATTATGTTGATTCGTTCGATACGTGTTTCAAGACCATATCATTTCCTGTTTCTTTTATGAAATGTACAATAGCAAGGATTTTTTTTGCAAAAAAATCACGTAGAAATAGAAATAATGTTAATTTTGAAATGAGAAAGATATGAAAAAAGTTAGCAGTAGTAATGTATGAGTAAGGAAAGATCGAAAAAATGGGGCGTGTAAATGAGACGAAAAAAAAGAATGAATGGAATAATATGGTTTCCTTGTCAGAGCGCTTTTGCGCAATACGATACACATACAACAACGATAGTATACTATAGGGACGAAAAAATGGTGACAGAATTTTTATTTTTCATTGAAAAATTTAATAACAAATTCAAACAGCAGAAGTAGAAAAAAGTTTATAAATGGTACCGTCGGAAAATAAAATAATATATATTTTTATCATCACTCGAGTTTTTCATCTTAATTTTCCAACATCAATTATTTCTACTTCTCACGTTTCTCATCATTTCATCATCATCGTTGTCGTCTCTCAAGTGTCATTTCATGTTGACAAATTTTATCCCTAAAGTGTCATACAAAAAAATAATTTTCTGAAACTTCTCACTTTTTGCTCTTTCTCTATTTTAGCACAAAAACTCTTGAGCCTGTCACTTAATTTCATTCTATTGTCATTGAGGAAAATTCATGTAACCAATTAGGATTTCTTACTCTTCTGGAAACGAAAGATAGCATAAAAGAAGCAGAAACGAGAGAAAGAAAAAAAGTAATAACGATAATAATTTTATAACAAAATAAAAAGGAAGTGGAATTTTTCAATAAAATGTATTTTCTGAAATCAAGAACGTGCTCAATCTTTCATGTTCAGAATTTTATCTCTCCCTTCTCGCCTCATGCTCCTTTTCAAAAGATAGACTCCATTGAAAAAGACTCAATATTATCAATAGGGAATAAATGTATTCGAATAAGAATAATGTTCGATGATATTTCTTTTACTGCATACACATGACAATTCTTTCACAATATAATGCAGCAGTTTTCAATGAAGCTGATGTTTCTCACTAGACTATTTTTAAAAAATTATGCTGTCATGTCTGAATTGCAGTGCTTTTTATAAATTAAAAATAATCTTGAAATATTCTGATAAAGTTCGATTTCATTTTAACATCCATAAAAAGTGCAGAATATAAAAATTACTTTTTAAAAAGAGAAAAATTTCATTACTAAAATTATTTCAATTTCAATAATGTAATTTGTCATCAACATTAATATGATAACTCTTCTCTCGTTTCATCAAACTTCTTAATGGCGTCATTTTATTATCACCATGATATATTCAACATTTTTCTGGCATAAAGTCATAGCAGAGTAGCACAGCAGGAAGAAATTGAGAGTCGAATGCTAAAAAAATACTTTGACTATGCGTCAACTCACAATAGCAGCGAAATTGACAATTTTCAATAATTTGATTTTCCTCATAAATGTATGCATTGCAATCGACTTTTTCCTCTATTGCATTCAAGTGTCGTATTTATTTTGTAAACGACCCTTCTCTCTAACACGTCAACATAAAAGAATTGTATAAAATTGAAACTCGTTACAAGTCATCATCATCGTCATCACCATCACTCACACTCAATGCATGCTTCATTAATATTTACGAGGCAGCTTCATAGGAATAATTTTGAAAAACATTTTTACCTAATAAATTGAAATCACTTTTTCTTTTTTAAAAATTTAGTTGATAAAAAATGCTTCTTGATCTACACAAAATTCTAGATTCTTATTAAAACTTGTTAAAGCATACTACTGAAGTCAATATCATATATTGTTATAGCATTAACAACCCCGTTTTTCATCGATAACTGCTGTGATACAGCATACACCGTTATTGAAAATTTCATTACAATCCCTCTTCTTCTTCCAACCATCTTTTTTCAACTAAGCGCCCTACCCTAGTATTAATATGCGTGTGACATGATTCCGCCATTGTTATTTTCCTCTTCTTTCTTACTTGTTCGCCTTCTCTTCACATGTAGGTTGAAAAGTTGAAATTTACCATATGATGTAATTTCATGCAATGCTTTAATTTAAATGGGTTTTTCTTCTTCTTCCTACTTTTTTCACAGTACATGTCAGGCAATATATTTATAAGTAGAGGGAAGAAGGAAGACTTTTATTCACATTGTTGTAATTATATTGCTCGTAAAATTTAATTTGCTACAATAATATTGATTTCGTGGTTCGTTTGCTTTAATTTTAATGTTATGTAATGAAATGGAATTTATTTCAAGAGATCTTCAAGTGAATAAATAAATATATATGGAAATTTGAAACAAATGACACATTTCTATTTCTTTTCATCACCATTTTGAAAATCGTCATATCTTTAAAAATTCAAAAAGAAACCGTTATAAATATAAATTTTGATTCCTATCATAATTTATTTTCATTTCTCATAAAATCATTCAAACCTACAACTTCACCTTTCATTCTTTATTTGAAAATCTTTTAAAAGATCTGTAATTTGATTAAAGAACTATTTTGTCAACCACAAAAAGAAATTCTTTCTATTTCTCTTTTCATCTAATTTTAAAGTTCTTTTTTATTTCCTTCAAGAAAAGAAATAGAGAAAAAGTAGGCATCACATTTCAAGGTGTCGTATAAATGGATAAATGGGATATGTTAGTGTTTTGTATTGTCAAGATATTTTAATTCATTCCCTCAAACATGACACTTTTTTAAAACCACATTAAATCACAATAGAAATTAATGGATCTTTTGAAATTGATAATAAAATGAAATACATTTTTTTGTTAACACTGTTGTTAAAAAATTTCTTTTTATTCCATTAGTGCGTTGCTTTTGAAATTCATAATGTCATTTGTTATTTTTATTCAAAGATTGAGACATTACATTTTATAAACAGATCATTTCGCGTGTATTCTCAAATTTTTGAGTTTATTTTTGGTTTAAGGAAGTACAAAAGGAAGGACGAAAGGAATTTTCCATCTTAAATAAATGAAATTGCTTCGTCATTGGTGCTAATGATAGAAATATTTTCTAATTTTCAAAAACTGCTTCTGAAAAGGCGTCGAGTATGAAATTATCATCACCATAAAAACATAATTATTATGATGTATGTTGGGCAAGAGACTTAAGAAGTCCAACAGGCAAATAAAAATAACTCCTTTAATTATTCCAAAATAAAACACTTTATGAATGAATTTTACTTTAAAAATATCCTTGAACTTCTAATAAAACTGTGAGATTATACCAATTCCTGATATATTTTTAATCAATATATCCAGTGAATGAAGTTGCTCGATTCTGTTGGTATCGTCTCAAGTATTTTATTATGAGCTGTCATGTGTAGTCAGCATACCAGTGTTATCATTATATGACCAGTTGGACATTTTAAAAGGTATGACAAGTGTTTTCCATAGATTAAATTATCAGTTTTATTGCTGAATTTTTTTGAATTGTTAATTTTTCCAGATTTTTCAATAATCTTCATCATAAAAAAATAGGAATTTTAAATAATTGTCGAAATTGATGATCTTTGTAAGCTTAGAAATTGTAAAAGTGATCTTAAAAAGAATATTTAAATTAAAAGTTTAAGTAAGAAAAAACTTTTTGACATCTAATTTATCCATTGCTTTAATCACATTGACTTTATTCCACTTGTTACAGTGATTATTTTTAAAATATTTTATTTTACATATATGATAGCATATAAAAATAGTCTATAATTATATAAAATAAACAACAATATTTGGAAATAATTTCCAGTTATCTTTCATCAAATTCATTTAGGCTCTAAAATCAGAAGCACTTGAAAACACACTATACAAAAAAGGTAAAATAATAAGTGATTGTGTGGTCGAAAGTGTGTCTAGACTATTTAATCCACTTAAGTGGTCGACATGTGTCTGAAAATGCATTTATTTCTATTGTAAAGTATCTCTAAAAGATCAAAATTGGATGATGATTGTGAAAAACTTCTTAATAATTGCTAATTTCTAACAGTAAACACTCAATCATTTAAGGTATAAATTATGCCCTAATTGATCACGAAAAAAATCAATGGTCCAATTTTTATCCGGATGTTTTAAGATGTGCAATAATAACAACAAATTCATAATTAGATGTTTTGTGTTACGGAAGGAATTTTTAGAAAATAAAATTTAAAGAATTTGAACAATGCTCATCTTCTGTTGTAATCTAGTACTAAATATTGTGTCTTTGCTATAGCACTCTTAAAAATACACAGTAAGAGAATGATTGAATTTGATGGGGTTGCGTTCAAGTAGTTAGAAGTCAATGAGTTTTATTTTCAGTAGTTTGATGGAATCAATTGTAAATTTTTGATGATTCTGTAAATTTTTTGTTATTCAAATGAATGTTTCAGAAAAGTTAACAAAAATTCTTTTTTGCAACATCTTCATCATCGTTATTTCAACTGCAAAAGATCAAAAGAAACAAAAAAGGAATAATTAATTATGTGTACGCAACTAATCGACAATCACAGTGTAAAAATGAGTAAGAAGAGAAAAAAAAGAATCTTTCAAAATAAAACCATTAATTATTTGCAATTTTTCTTTTTTTACAAAAACAGTATGTTTTATGGTGCTTTGACAGCGGCTCTTTGAAAGCGAGGCTTTAAACATTCGGTTTGAGATTTATTAAATTCTTACACACTTATAAGTATAAACTTTCAAGTTTTTTATGAGAATATTTCATTGGTTTTAGAAGAGAGAAGAAGCGTTAAGCATGCGAATAATTTAAACAGAAGGAAGACAAAGACTAAAAGAGAATAAAGTTGCAAAAGCATATAAATAAAAATTACTAGCTATAAAAAATACATAAATTGTATGAGCATAAAAATGATGATAAATTCCACTTTCAGTTTTAGTTTTATTTTTCGTAAAAGAGTTGCAATATACAGCAGTGCATTTGTATCATTTCAACCTTTGATTATAAAACCAATAATTACCAGAATGAATTCATATATAAAAAGACTTAAATGACTTAATTTCTTGCTTTTAAACTCATATCGATTGCTGAATGTGCACAGGTTTTGTATGAGCTTCAAGCTAAATGCATGCTCTGCTGCTGCATACCAGTTGTGTATAAACAGCCACAAGAAGGTGTTAAGAAATTTTAAAATCTTTAATTACCTTCCTTTTACTTTGTTTGCCCGCAGGACGTCAATAAATTTTAATTTTTCAACATTAATTTTCTCAATATCTCCTTAATGTAAATAGAAGAAGCAAACGAGAGAAAGAAATGCACAGAGAGCTAGGCTTTTTCCAATTCTCGAGAATCGAAAAAATCGAGAACGAGAACGAGAATGAGAATTCTCGAGAATTCTCGAGAATTCTCGATATGTTTTATGAATAGATATGTTCATAATTTATGGATAGTTTTTATACTTTTTATAAGCTGGTTGAATATATGATATTAGGATAATAAGAATGCATTGATTAATCTATTAATTGATTGTTTTATTCAGTTCCAAAAGTATTAGAGAGTATTAAGTAGATTTTAAATGATTTTTGAAAATCGACTTTTGCCAAATAGTGAAATATTTGTTATTGTCAAATTTGAGCGTTTCTAGTTTTGTTTCTAGACAACGTAGATACTTCCGGTTTGCTGCTTTAGACTTATTTTGACTCTAATTATAAGATTCAGTAATAAAATCTACATGGTTAATGAAGTTTTGTAAAGAAAAATGTGAACAACTAAAAAATTGTGCACAAAAATAAGCCATTTTTAGACTTTCAAGCAAATATTCTTAAAAATCTCAAACCAAATCTAAAATATCGATATAATATTTAACACATTTCGATTATAGGTCTTTGAATGAATGAGCAATCGGTATTGGTTCATTTGCTCAAAAGTTATAGTCATTTGTTTTGCTCTTGGACATTTTATTCCATAAACAAACAAAGAGATTAAGCTGGCTCTTGAAACTTTAAGAATCTATTGATATTGAATATATTTAGATTGTAACAAAGTTTGAGTTCTATAGATTGTCTGGTAAAAAAATTATGAAAATTTATTTCAAAAATTTCGTTTTTAAAAAAGCCTCATAAAACTTTTTATAACTGCTAAAAACCTTTTATAATTGGTATAAAAAGTTTTATGAGTCTTATAAATTTTTCTTTTTAGGACTCATAACAATGTTTTATTGGCATAAACTTTTTTGCCAGTTAAAAAACTCTTTTCTCTGTGTAGCTTTTTTCTATGCTGAGAAATTGACAAAACAAAAATATTATAATCGGTTGGCAACATACTTTATAATTTGTCAGCTTTTTCTTCATTGTTTACATTCTAAAACAATTTAGATATTATTGTATAACGCAATATCCATTTACAATATTGCTATAATTCACAGAATTTAAAATTAGTATCAAAATCAGGAAATAACAACAGTTCATTCTTTTAACAAGTACAAAATAAAGAAACTATTAGAATTTTTTTACGTTTTGCACCACTGGAAATTTTGTTTTAAAAAAACACTAATTTTAACTCAATTAATTAAAAAATCATATATAAGAAAAGGTCTTAAATAAATAAATTTTTTGTGTAAAAGTTACACTGCAAGTCACTTTTTTTTAAAAATCTAAAAATATGAAATGTCTTAAGATGGTCTTAAAAGAATTTTATTTTTTTTTGTGTGCTGAAAAAAATTTTTTAGAAAATTTTCTTAGTTTTTCAAGATTTTCTTAAGAATTGATTCTCGATTGAGAATTCTCGATTTTTTTTCGAGAACGAGAACGAGAATGAGAATTTCTCCGTCTATTCTCGTTCTCGAATTCTCGAGAATATTCTCGGTGGGAAAAAGCCTACAGAGAGCACTTTTTTTGTGCCCGTAAAGCATCATTTAGCAAAGAAGTGAAACAATGATAAAGGTAAATATATGTAGTGCAAGTTTAAACGTATAAATGCAAACGAATTGTCCTCGAGCGCTCACTCCATTCAGTGGCATCAGTTATTTTTGCAGTACTCAGTAAATTGCATATTACACGACGAGCAATTAATGATACATAAAAAATATGCGAAATATCAGGTTGTTAAAAAAAAAAGTAGTCACTTTTTAGACACTTTATTCAAGATGCTCGTTCTCAAAAACTATTTACTCGATTGACAAACGGTGAAAAGTGTTATAAAGTTCATATAATTAAGCAGTTTTTTAAAATACATTTATTTTCGATTTCATTTTGTTTCCAGCTTCTAATTTTGTTCCAAAAAATTGGTCAAAAGTTAAATTTTTTTACTCAAAACTTTAACAGCGTTTTTCTCGAAAGTTTTCCATTGACAAAAATCAGCTTTAGTTTTGTAAATTAAGTTTATTTCAAGTGGTTTCAAGAACTTCAAGCAGAATCTTTTTATCTTTTCTAGATAAAAAGGTATGAACAATCAAAAATATCGACTTAAAAATGAAGACTTTTTCTAAAATGCTCATATCTCGGAAAATACTCAACTGATCGAAATGATTTATATACCATTCGATTGGTCTTAAAATGAACTAAATTATGTTTTACAGCAAATGGTTATTCAGAAGTTCATGAGTTCTTCATATATTTCAAAATTCTTTTGTTTACAACATGGAAAAAATGTAAACAAACAAATTGTTAACTTTCATTCGCTCATATCTTTTCAATTATATCTTCCAAACTCAAGTTGATACTTTAATCGTTTAATTATAATGTATTTTAACTAACAAGATAATGGTGTTAGTTTGGAACGATATAATTGAAAAGATATGAGCGAATGAAAGTTGACAATTTGTTTGTTTACATTTTTGCCATGTTGCAAACAAAAAAATTTTGAAATATATGAAGAACTCATGATTTTCTGAATAACCATTTGCTGTAAAACATAATTTAGTTCATTTTAAGACCAATCGAATGGTATATAAATCATTTCGATCAGTTGAGTATTTTCCGAGATATGAGCATTTTAGAAAAAGTCTTCATTTTTAAGTCGATATTTTTCATTGTTCATACCTTTTTATCTAGAAAAGATAAAAAGATTCTGCTTGAAGTTCTTGAAACCACTTGAAATAAACTTAATTTACAAAACTAAAGCTGATTTTTGTCAATGGAAAACTTTCGAGAAAAACGCTGTTAAAGTTTTGAGTAAAAAAATTGAACTTTTGACCAATTTTTTGGAACAAAATTAGAAGCTGGAAACAAAATGAAATCGAAAATAAATGTATCTTAAAAACTGCTTAATTATATGAACTTTATAACACTTTTCACCGTTTGTCAATCGAGTGAATAGTTTTTGAGAACGAGCATCTTGAATAAAGTGTCTAAAAAGTGACTACTTTCTTTTTTAACAACCTGATATTTTCGTTCTTCATAATTTGAAGATTTTGTAAAGGAAATTTTTTATTCTAACGACTTTTAACAATTTAAAACCCCTAAATTTCTAAAAATACGTTAAAATAAAAATCTTCAATTAATTGTCAAAAAATGCTTTTAAAAATCTAAAAGTAGACTTTAATAATTGACTAAAGAAAAAAGTACTTTTTCTGCTTGCCTCATCGTTTAAAGAAACCCATCGTCATAACTCAATTACGACTATACATGTACACTTATGTGATGCCATCAAGTAAGAAAAAATAATAATTCTATGAAAATGTACACTTTTATGCCACAATTCATCATTTCTTTCTCTCTGTCTTTTTTTCCCTACCAATACATAAGTGTTTATGAAGATGTTTAAAATAACTTATCTCTTTCTCTTTCAACAGCAATAAAATCCCTTCATTCTCGCCTTTTATCTTGTAAACTCTCGAGAGTTCCCAATTTGAAAATAAAATTTCACTGTGTAACAAACAAAAGAAATTCCTGAAGAAGCAGTATAATCAGTATCGGCAGCAGCATCTTTTGGCCCTGCATTTTTATGATTAATGGATCGATATTTTGAACTTTGCTGGCTCTTGATTCTGATGTTTTTATGATGATGGACATATCGATAATGTTACCTTCTCCTCGGTTAGTGTTACATATGAATGTATGTTATATGGTGTCTTTGACACAGCGCGCAACAAATTGATTGAAATTGCTCTCCTCATGTGTGTGCTATGGTGTGTATATAATGCACTTTATGGACACTTTAACTTTGTGCTCAAAAAAGAAGATTAATTGCCTTTCCAAGTTAATTGCATTCCCTCGTCTCTTGCTCATGAAAAAAAATTATGAATGATGTGAATGGTTACATGCTATAGATAGATTGATTGGTGATGAAATTCACGATTATCATTCCTTTTTTGGACACCTGCAGTGTTCTCATTTCTGTAGAATAAGGATAGATAGATAGAGAAAAAAATATTCAATTAGAGATGATCTCAATTGTTTGTGTTGATGTTACTCACACCTTACTTAATGTTTCACTTCCGTTTTCCTCTCTTTGTTGTAATTAATGGTCATTATCAATGGCATTTAAAAACATCACGACTAATGTGCTTCAAATTAGCTGAATTTAATGAAAATATTTGAGGAAGTTTATGATGTTGATTAAATGAACTATCAAGGTGATGTGGATTAATTAATTGTTATTTTTTGTGATAAACTTTAACATCTGCATAGCGAAAATATGTACAATAATAATAATTATTTTGACAATGACATTGAAGAAATTTATACGCAAAGGAAAAGAAAGCAGTCGTTGAAATGACAACTGGCTAGTTCACAAAACACTTGAAGTTGTTTGTATATTTTTAACAACGATGATGCTGCTAAAAAATGTGTATAAACTCAACTCGCTGTCTTGCTATTAAAGTAAAAGAATCAATGAATTTTAGTTTTCATTTTATTTCATGGTGAAAAGTAAGTAAGATGTAACTCATGACTGATCAAGCAAGTGACAACGAGAAATGATAGAAGAAAAATAGTAATAATAATAATTATATCCTGTCTGTCAGTTGGCATTACACATGTTTTTATCATCTCATCCATACAATTAACTGTTGTGTCGTGTATTATAAAAACAAACCACGACTGGCGTAATGAACATTTCCGCTTTTGTTGGCTGCTACCTTGAAATATGATAAAAGAACACGAGCAAATACACAATTTTTACATTCATTCATTAATAGTCCTTTTGACGCGATATCATAATGAGTCGTAAGTAAAGGACAATGCAAAAACAAATTAATATAGCGAAATGAACATATCACATTTCAGCTCATATAAATTTCACGCAAACTACATGACATTTTTCTCACAATAGAACTCCTAATTTTTTAGTTGATTAGAAAACAAAAGATTTTTTAGCAAGCATCTGAAAAGGCAGGATTTCCCATAATAATAAAAATTTATAATTTGCGGGTAATTTTTCATACTTTACATTAATAGCTGGCAATAAACTGTAAGAGGGGTTAAAAAGAGTTTTCTATTTACTCTTCATATTGATGATTTTTGTTTTATTTGCGTAAATTAATATTATTTATGAAAATGAGCAGACAATAGAGTGAAGATTCATTCATTTATTGTTGATGAATGATACTCATGAATGTGCAATGGGATTATTAAAAAGACAAATTGAGCAAATGGTTAAATACTTAATAAGAGGGAATAAAAATTTGACTAGAAAATTGCCTTGGTTTGATGAATTTGAAGGATTTCTAAATTGGCTAAAAAATAAAAAATAAACTTTGTTAATTCATCAACTTTTGACACATCCAATCATCACTCATCGATTTTCCTATTTCGTGGCATTAATTAAATCGAGATTTCACCAGAAAATCGTCTCAACAATAAGCCTCAAGTGCCATATCACAGAAATGAAATCTCTCTAGAGATAATTAAAGCAATATTATGCGCACATATAAATCCAACAGGTATTTGAAATCATAGATCCGTTGAAAATCTATACACAGCCATTTTGGTATATTGATTGATTGACTGACTGATGTCTTTCATTCTTTCTCTTTTTCTCGGGCATTAACCATAAATGTTTAACGCACATTGTATTGAACAAGTCTAAATATTTTTATATTTTTCTACCTTTTTAAGCTTCAATAAAAATCTTCATCAAAATCATGCTTCAATGCTTCAGCTGTATGCCATAGAGTAAAGATCTTATCGAAGTAAAAGTTTCTTTTTTCCTCATCATTGATGGCAGAAGCCCCTTCTTTTGCTGATTATGATTTCACTCGAATGTGTATAATGTTATAGATTGAGTGCTGAATAAACTCATTCAACTATTGATCTGAATCATTACCAAAGTAAGTGCCAGTCAGTCAGCAAGCTAACATACAAAAGAGGATAGAAGAAAAAACCGAAAAGCTGTGAAAATCGTAATGCAACAATAGATAAATACAAATATAAAGGTCTACACTTCAACAACGTATTTCAATTCGGTTGATTTAATCCAATACATTACAATTCAATCATTTTTTGCTGTTGCTGCTGTTGGTTACTACTTACATTCTCTCAATTTTTATTACAATGACAGCAATATGGAATTGATTTGGTTTTTGATATATACTCGCAGATAGGTAAATGCATAGTGGCAAAATTAATTGAAAATAAAATATTTTTTGCTCAATGATCACTCAGCCATATTGTGTAGTAGTGTCACATTGCTAATATATAATTTTCATCATATAGAGATTATAAATTATCGACCTTCTGCTTGCCCATACTATCCATTAATATTGTCCATTGTATGCCTTGCAAATGATATCTCAATACACATTTAAATTCCATTTAAAACTCAACTTTTTTGTGCGTCTTAGAATCCAGGTGAAATTTGAAAGAGATGCTAAAGGAAGTATTTTAAATAGTGTGGTGACAAAACAGAATCAAAGAATGATCAATAATCCCTAGATTATCCCTTAAGTAGTAAAAATAAATAGCCCACAAAAAAATCTATTCATTCACAAAATCCCCTCAAAATTCTTTCTTGATGTTACGATGATCATCAATGTCTTGTGAGATTCAAGTTAAAAAAATTATTATTTTTATTTCTTTCTTGTGAAAAAAAGGCTACCGAGTAAGTTCTTAGTTCTTGCTATTGCTACCTTCTTTAACAAAAGAAGAAAAATATATTTATGCTCTCGCTGCTTTGTATTTGTGTAAAAAAATCATAAACTTCTTAACGCCCCAAATAGAAGGTCATGGCAGAAAAGGTATTTTAATGTGTTTATAAATAAATCATGAAACGATATTTTTATGTTCTTGCCAAAGCTGCTGAATACAAAAAAACTTTTTCATAGAATTTGCCTCTTTTTAAAAAATAAATTTTTTATAGTAATTGATCATTCACTCGCTTTTACTTACCGGATACTCGGTTTATGAAGTAAATACTAGCTTAGCAGTGAGCTCAGTGGAGAAAAATCAAACCTCCATCGCTTTTATTTAATTTTCATGCTTCCTATACATTTCTACATCATCATCGTATCAAAGAACACGAGATTGGCTTACACATAGAACGCTTAATTGAGCTCAATTTAACGGAGCTTTGATTAAATCATCATCGTCAATTGCCGTTTCTGAGACTTTATCTTTCTAACTCTATATATATTTTTATCAATTTGTCCTTCACTATTTATTAAAGCGTTATTCATATGAAATTTGATATGCAAAAGACGGTTCAAGTAAGAGCAAAAAAATTATGTAAAAATCGTTCTACAAACACCCGCAAAAAAAAAACGTGATATAAGGGTTAGACTAGGCTGTGTGACGTTGATTATTCTTGATTCAAAATGCTCTAATATTTAAAGAGCAAACATAAATTAGGAGAAAGAAAAACACACTGCAATAGCGTCAACTTCTTCTTTATCCTGAATACATACACATTCATATAAACTAAATAGAAAAAGAAACATGTCGGAATTTAATAAAAATGCAAATTTATGAAGTCAAAAATGGCACAAAAACTCGTCTCAATGCAAACATTGTACAATAAGGCACGCACAATTGATTGCGTAATGGAAGGGAAAGAAAATTCATGAGAATGAGAATTATTTGCTATAAAGATTATTAAATAACGAGAGAGAGTATGAGAAAATTTGAATAATTTTTTTTTCTGAAACCACAAAAAGAAACAATCATAATCGTCGTCATCAGCTATGGTCTGGCATATTAATTATAACGACGTCAATTTGTTTGTGAATTAATTAATCATTTTTGTTGGCATGCGCACCATCTCTTTCTATCTGGAATAGATGCGAGAAAGCAGGGAAGTGTGCTATAATGAATGAATTGCTCGCAAACATGCAATAGCTCGATTTAAAGAAAATCAATCAAATTTCATATCATAGGAGTGAAAATGAATAATGTTTCATCACACTGCTTTGTTCTTATCCGAATATGATCAAGTATACACATGAGGCGCCTTAAGATGCACGTGGAATTTTCATTGGAATCATGATTTGATGGAATGGAATGCTTGACTCAAACAACTCACTCAACATGCCATCGAAATTGAACATGAAAATTTTAACGCCATTCATAATATGTAGAATAGTCGATGTATCACTTCATTGGAAATATGAAATATAAATCATGTATATATAAATAATTGATCACTTTGTCAAAACGCAGAAGCGTAGTCGAGTTAAAAGCGTCATGTCATTGCTTTAATGTATAGCATTATGTGTATTTTGTAACAATTTTTTATTTTATTTTTCTTTCTCTCTTTTTCCTTTCTATCGGTCTGGTATTTTTGTTAAATTTATGTGTATGTGCTGTTTCAGGGCTAACAAAAATATGAAAGAATTGTTTCTGTAATTTTGTCAACAAATGAATTGGAAATGGCTGAAAAATTAAATATTATTATATTTAAACCCTGAAAATAAAATTTTCTATTTTGAAATATGTATGAAGTTAAGTATAGACAAGAAATAATGAAATCTTTCAACTGTTAAATACTCAGTTCAAAATTGAAGTTTTGAATGTATAGACCATTTAAAAGTATACAAAGAATAATACTTGCAATTATAATTCAGTATTAAGCATTATAAAATCAAATATATCTTGAAAGTAATCATATTCATATGCGAAATATACAAACTGCTGACAATCGACGCCATATAACATATTAAATTCTACAATTGTAAAATGCAAAATGATCTCTCTCGTTGATGGATCTTAATTGTAAAATTGTATCTCTATCCATACTCATGAATATTTTTTCAATTTTACATTCTCTTTTGTTTCACAAACTCTTTTCTCTGTGTATTGTGATTGTTTGTTTATTTTGTTGATTTTCGAATCGAACAAAAGGGATCCATAAGTAACAGCAGCAACAGCAGTCAAAAGGCAATAGTGAATGAGTAAATAAGAATAATAAAAAAAGAAAGAGAAGAAGAGATGAAATATAAACAATATTGAAATGGACCGTGGAGGAAGAACAGAAAAAAGAATTGAGACGTTAATGATGATGTCAGCAAAATATGAATATGAATTTTTTTCTTCTCCATCTGCGATTATTATCGTTCAATTTTCTGATTACGAAGAGTCAATCTGAAGTATCTTTTTTGCTGAGTTGGTGTGTGTGCCTCTGTCCATCTCCATTAAATGACCATATTTTTGTATGTTTAAAGGGGAGGAATTTAGAAAGAATTATGTCAGTTAAATTTGAGACAGCAGCTGCAGTCATTATCACCTTGTCATAAAACCTATCTCACCAGCTCTATCTTTCAATTTTTTTTCGGTTTCATTTTACAAATTCCGATTACAGATTTCAATTTCAATGTAGAAGAGTAACATTGTATCGATTCAACATTAAAATATATATAAAAATCACCCTAGCATGAAACCCCGAAAAAAGAAGAGAAGCTTATGTATACTTTGTATATACATCAAAAATTTTTCCTCTTCTTTCTATCATGGATTTTTTCACATTCAATTTCGAATGAAACAGATTGCTTTCTCGCTTGTATTCTCTTGGATTGGCTTAGAAAGAGAAAGAAAGAAGATGAAAAGAGAGAAAGAGAAAAAAAGTTTTGTATTGTGCGTTATATATGTATTATGTGTATAGACACGCCTCATTTGATTGACATTATTATTATTATTATTTATCGTCATTGTATCAAACGAGCACTGTAGTGAGTATTTTTTCCTGAAAGTCACATTGTTTTCCCCCATTCGTTTCAATGTCGAATGAATTTAAAGAAAAAACAATTTTTGTTGCTTCGATATATATATTTTGTTATTATACTTTCATTTTTATTTTTTAGTAATGCTTCATAAAATATTCCTATTATAATTTTTTACTTCTTTTCTGTTATAATAATAATTCTTTAGATTGCATTTTTTTTGAGTGAGTTTTTTTTCCATAAAAATTTTTTTGAGTGTTTTTTAATCATATAATTATTATATTTGTGTAAGTGTTGTTCTTGTACTAATAACTCTCTGCTCTTAGATTGAATTGAAACTTTTTATTCATTACGATCTACAAACGAGAGCTTTTTTTATCTTCATCTATAATTCATCAATGCGCTATTTACAATTACAAAAAGAAGATAATTTAAGCATTAACTTCTTGCGGTAGTCACGAGCTCTCTTTAGCCGCTCTATTTGATTGCACTGCTGACAATGGTGGCGAGGGCGATTCAAAAGGACGATGAAGTTGACTCATTTGTGACATTCTTGCTAAATGACCTCCATTTAGAATTAGCGAGTGCTTGTGCGACGGCAATAATGTCGTTCCGGGAACAGTTGGACTTGATGATGTCGTTGTAATGACATCATTCGACGACGCTTGAGATGCCGACGATGTTGAGTTGATTCGTGTGGGTGAATTTATTCGTATTCTCAATGGAGATATTTGCGCTGCGGCAGCTGCTGCTGCTTGTTGATTCAAGTGATGTTGAAGGAGTGTCTGATTTGGACTTCCATTCGGTTGTTGACCGTTGGCGACACATGCTGCTACCATCGCGGATATAGCGGCATTCTGTGGCAGTTGAGGTTGAGGACGAATAAGACCGACTGGTAAACTGTAAGCTGATTGAGATTGTGATAATGTTGTTGAGGTTCCAGTTTGTGATGTCGATGGTGTAACGCCAATTGGTGGCGAATGATTTGGTGGTGATGTATTATCATTCATACGATAAGGCATGCTCGGTAAAAACTGTCTACTGAATGCATCTAAACGAACAACAATAAGAATAGAAACAAAAAAAAAGGTTAGATAAAATTTAATCAAAAAATAAAATTCTTAAAAAACTCACTTGTAAATCCAGCAACATTTAGATGTTCACCGAATCGAAATGATTGTAACGATGCGAAATTTCGATAATCTGCCTCGCCACGCGAGTCTCTATGTTGTTCAGCAAGTTGTTCTAGATCACGATCATTTAGACCAGAGCTAGAGTTTGGACTATGTTGTGATGCCATTGACGGAATTGGTGAATGTGTACCAAGTGATATATCTGAGTCACTATCAGAATCTGTGTCGGGCGACAATGTGGGATGCAAATGACGTCCACTCAGATTGCCTGAATTGCTTCCGGACATTGGCGGTTGATTTAATCTGTAATTATACGAAATAAAGTGTACATATTAAATATCAAGGTCAATTTGCATATAATAAAATTGATTTTTCTCTCTTTCTCATATTACTACTGATGCTACTGCTGATAATTCGCAATGCGAGAAGAAAATCGATACGAAATTGCTACCAGAAGGTATATAATTTAACGCTATTGCTGCATGTCTACTATTTTTCTATTTGACTAAAGATGAAAGGGATACAATAAATATAATAAGCTCACAATTCACTCACACTACCTAATCAAACCCCTTTTTATTTCATTCTTTTTAGCTAATACATATTGAGTTGAAATAACAAAAATATTTACTAAAATCATTCTCATTCTGTTTAATCAACTGTGTACAACTGGCTAGAAACCTGGTTAGTTGAAATGATGAGACATTTATTTTGAATAGAAAATGATACGTTACGAGACTACGATGATGGTTAATGAACGAAAAATTGAGTCCCGAGATAGGGTTATAATTTGATTTCTTCCTCTCCTCATTCTTACCGTCAGTTGAATGCCGATATATGTGTATATTCGGACTACCTGATGGCGACAGAATTGAAATGATAAACAAATGGCAAAATGCAGAAGTGAATACACCACAAAGATGTGAGTTTGTCTTGCAATTAAATACTTTTTTCTATTCTTTAACAGATGATGTATTCTAGCTTCAATGTGTAAATATTTACAGGTTTTTTAGAATGAAAACATTTATATTCTTTGTGTGTCGCGTATAGAAGCATTAAGTGGACTGTTTTTATGTATTATTTGAAAACAATAGATGAAAGAATCACTTCATTTTCTCTCTCTTTTCGTTCAAGTGTACAATGTCAAGTAAATAATGTTGAATTGACTCATAAGTGTTTGCTTCCTTCTACTTTTTAAACGCCATTTACCTGGCCGTCTACCTTCATAAATATCTTCATAGTTCTTTTTTTAAGACGAAAATTGGCCAGACATCTTTGAGTGTGATCCTTCAAGACGACGACGACTTATTGGTGCAACAAAAATCATCACAAAGATAAAAAATTAAAATTCATCGATTCAACGAACCAAAGAAGAGGAAAATGAAACGAAAATTTAATATCAATTAGGAAACAGTCTACCCTCATAAAAATTTCTATCTATATGCATGTAATGTGATAACTTTAACATCAGTGAAGTTGAGAAATCACAATTTCCCTTGTTGATGTTGTTATTAAACTCTAATTCTCCTAAATTATTCTTTTGGTTCAACTATTAAATAAAATTATTATTCAATTACGAATGCTTCAAATATGTACGCAGTGTAATACGAAACTTTTTTATTTCTCTCTGCTGCTCTTTATGCAGGATATGATTTGAGTAAGAGAAAAAAAGAACAAATTTTATAATTCCTGTGTTCAATGTGCGGTTAAACAAACAAGATTGTGTAATGATAAACCACGTCAGAAATATCACGGATTATGTTGAGAGATTATTTTGATATGAGTGAAAACTAGATGTTTGGTTAAGATTCTTAAAATATTCATGTTGCATCAAATTTCTATAGAAATTAAAGAGAAAATCTTTAATCTTGTTTATTTTCATTTTAACGAATTTTAAAATATTAAAAAATTTAAAGTTTTCAAATACGTTAAATATAAAATTTTATTTTTTTTACTAAAACTCGCATTCAAGAGCTATTAAGGAATCTTTTGTATTCGACCACTCAATTTTTCTCCTTATACTCAAGATTTCTTTTACTCTCCTCTATTTCATTCAAGAATAGGAAAAGAAAACATATTAAGGAATAAAGTGTGACATAAAATAAATTTAATTTATTGAACAGCAATCAATTTCCTGTGTCATACACTCAAGACTTCCCATATATACACACATCAATTGTTGATCCTTGTCAAGTATAATGTCGTTATTGTGGTAGCAATTTTGCAATATTACTACTTCTAGTGTGAAAATCACATTCAAACATAATTGCATTGCCCGAAAGTCGGCTATCGATTTAACATTTTGCATGTATTTTCATCGATACAATTGTTCCCTAAAAAACATTCATAGAAAATTCACCTTCAGGGTAAAAAATTATAAAAGAACAATTTTGGTTGAAAATTTATTCAAATTTTTTTATTATCTTCATCCTAACCTCATTACGATGTTTCATCCTTTGTTCCTATACCCATTACAAATTGAATTATTACACATGCGTGACGTCCAATATATAAAATAGAGTAAATCCCGCAAATGAAAGTATAGATTTCGACTCTATTAAGTTGTTATTAAATTTTTCCCATCAACAACATAAAAAAGTTTTTTTGTCAATGAAAGGAAATTTTTTTTCCTTGAAATGAGTTTATACATAGAGAAATTCAGACATTCAGAAGATTGAAAATGAGAATGATATAGAGAAAGAGAGGAAAAATTGAAAGATCGCCTAAGGCTGGAAAATCTCGGTGATTCTATCACAATGAAGAGAAAATAATATCCTTTCGCATGAGAGGTCACATTAGTATGTTAAATCAGACAGTCTATGAATATTATACTGTATGTAAATGGATGATGACGATGATGATAAAAGACAAGGTTATTCTTCATGTTACTTCAATTTGATACAAGCTATTGTTTGAATAAAATTGCTACATTGTAGTTCATGTTTCTTTTCTCTGTGTACTATTTAATTACAGTTATCGCGCTTTTCGCATGATGGATTTTTTTATTCAGTGACAAAATTTAGAATCAAAAAAATTACTGCTGCGAAATTTTTCAATTTATTCACAGTATGTTTGAAGTTTATAACATCATAAGCAATAAACTTCACTAAATTGAAAAAATAAACTCTCATCCAAACAAAGAAAAATGGAATCAATTGTTGATCTCAAAGAGCTAAATTCGATTTTCAAAAAGATTACTTATTGTATCTTATAATGATGATGAAGTTCTTTCTTCTTTTTGGGTGGCTTACGAGAAAAAAGTATAAAAAAATTTTCAATTTAAACCGCATGCAGAATTTTTATATTTCATGTAGTCGTCTTTAATTTGGGTCAGAACTCACGTTACTTACACATGTATACACCCTCAGAACTTTTTGAAATTTGATTTGAGTTCAGTGTAAATAAATTTGTGAGAGAGAAACGTAATGAAGTCACTTCGAACACATAATTTACACTCTCTCAAATATCTCGACAACACAGAGAGTAATACCACCCTATGATTATTTTAAATATAAAGAGAAATTCCGGAAAAAGGTGAGGAACTAAATCTCTTTCACTCTCTCAAAGATAGAAGGGATTGATATCTTTATGTCATGTCAAAGCCTATACTTCTACCCTATAAACTGCTTCTGTTTCAACTGCTGCTTAGGAATTAGTATGTAGATCTTTTGAACAAATATTTTGCTTCAATATTATTTACTTCGCTTCATTCACTCTATCAATTTTTTATATACAACATTCATTCGCTTACTCGATCCGATTTCACTTTGTAACAATAACAAAACTGCTGTCACTGCTTGTATCTACATCTACTCATCATCGTCATCATCGATGTAGTCATTTGTAACGCGAGAGAGATAGAGTAAAAAAAGACATACACTGTGTCACTTGGCAGCTTAAAATTACACGCTATTTAACCCTCAATAGATGAAAATTGAAAATAGATATTCAGAGACATACATATATCGAGGGTGGAAAAGAAAAAAGGCACAAGAGAGTGAGAAAAAGATCAAAAAATCTTATCGAAATTGCAAATCAAATTGATTTCAAATTTCTTTCAATCTGAAGGGAATCAAAATAAAAATTAATAAAAATGTGTCAAAATGTATACAATCTTAATTTCTCTGTTGATGAGCGATAAATTTTTCATAATTTGTCCCCTACAATTACAAACGTCTTTTTCACCCTCGCACACCTTTAACAATACATAGTTTGTGTTCGCTCATTCCACTTGTAATTTTTATTGTGTAACATTTTAATCTTTTTAAGAATTCTGATCTTGTTTTTTTGATTATTCTAAATTTGATGTTTGTACAGAGGGTTCAAATCATCATCAGCATCGGCTGAGCAAATTTTCTTATTTCTGTTTTTTGCATCTTTTTATTTGTGAAAAAGAAAATTTTATACCGAAAGGATTTTTTCTTGATGCCGTATAATGATGGGTTCAGTTTGAAAGGCACGTGTTATGTCTTAATATTACATCACCAATAACATAAAATGAACATGCATGAAGATACTGATGAGGGTGGCAACAACGATGAGCATTACATTACATTTACTCCTTTCATTGTTGCCTTTTTGATGTTATACGCATGAATAACTAACATAATGTATATTTAATCGCATCTTTTACACCCGAAATTACTAAATAAAAGAAGAATGAAATTAGTGAGTTTGGATTGAATTTTTGAAGTTATTAGGTAAGACTTTTCAATATTTTTCATTATAAAATTAAAAATAAACTCTATTTTCTGCTATTTAAGTTTACAAAGAAATTGCAAAACTTGATTATCATATTTCAACAAAAAAGCAGCAGCTTCTGGCAAATGATGTAGTCGTTTATAAAAATCACTGATTTATAAAATAATAGTTTATGATTTCTTTGTGGCATTTGCAAACAAATGTGCTGCATAATAAAATCTGATACTTTTTCAAATATTTTTTTTAAAAAAGGTTCCTCTATCAATATGCCAGTTCTAATCTCTCACTTCGAATACCAGGTGGTCGTTTATATATGTGTGTTTCTATTCAATTTACTCTTTTGAGAAAGAAGCTTACTGTAAGAGAATCAGTGATTTGATACGATTTTTCACCATCATCCTCTCACTCTTTCACTCATAAAATCGATTGTTGTATAGCTATTAAAGATTTTTAATCTGACATTAATAGTTTTAGTGTTATGTCTCCAATGTGTTTAACTCCGAGTATTCGAATGATTAAACTTGCATTTTGAGAGCACAAAGAACAGAAAGAGAGATGAAAACAGAATTAAGTCATAACTTGATATTGATGATGTTACAGGTTTTCAAGCGAAAGAAAAGACAAAGTAATTTTAGGACACTTTCAAGGTTCTTTTTAATCCTTTTCAAATATAAAAGATATAACATAATGAAAATGATTTCTTAACGGTCTTTAATTAATACTTTTTTTACGTTTTAAAGTGTGCATCCTCATTGTCTACATTAACAACAACCTGTTAATGATCATATTCGATTTGTCATGGTTAAGGAAGAATGAGAGAGGAAATCGATCAAGAAATATTGATTTTTTATTGCACTCTCATTTAATTGTGATTGTAAAATAATTGTGAAAACAGCACAGAGAGTTGAGAAATGTTAATTTGTTATCCTCCAGTGCACACTCATAATTTTTTCGTGTGTGTGTTAAAAGCACAACAGAAAGCAATAAATTATTATGATATGTTGTGTGTTATTTTGGTGTTTTTGCTACCAAAAGAATTTTTGCTTGCTTGCTGTGAACATGCAACTGCACAACTTTTTATTTTACAATAAAACGGTAGCAAAACAAAATAAAGTTGTACATATTTTTTTCTCTCTCTTTCTGTTCCTGCGCACGTTGATCAATTCAATTTATGGAATCGGAAGAATAAAATTTTATATCACATTTGCGCTGACATATTTTCAACTTATGACGCAGTGCGTAATGAAATTAATGTACACAGAGATGCACTCACACTCAATGTCATAATCAATTTAGATCCGAGTCAGTATCTGAACGCGCAATAAAAATTAACAACATTTAACTCATGTTTAATGTCAGCAACAACAAAGAATATGTGAGAGAGCCATAATTAAAAACGATAATTGCAAAACAGACGACAAAATCAATAAAAATTTATGACTTTAAAACTATTGCACATAAATGTGTTTCGGTATAGTTTGTCTTTCTTTTTTTAAATTTAAAATGTTCGTTCAATTTGCTAGTTAATAAAAATCAACCTCGAAACTAATTTTTCTAGCTCTTGAATGGTGCCGAGTTTCTCAATGCAATACATTTAAAAAAGATTAATTTTTATTTCACCCTCATATCAATGTGAGCTCCTTTTTCGGTAATTTGAATCATAAAATGTAATTTGTTCTCTTTTCTTAAAAAAGGCAATTCGTAATTCTTCATTTTAATGTGCTTTAATAATGTCATACACTTGCTGTCATATCATTCAACATGATCACATGAATTGAAAGTAAAACTTTTTTTGTGTGCTGTACGGCGCATAAATTCATTGAACTTGATGTCTTAAATATAAAAGCAAGTAAGTGAGAAAGAGCGAGCAGCAAAATCAGCGGAAAGAGGTAAAATTTTTTCGCGTCTCAGATAGAGGTATACAGATTGTTAAGTGTTATTATTTGCCCATATAATATTGCATTTAATTGCTCAAGCGCATAACATTTAATATTTGTATAATACATACAAGTTTCCTCTTAACAACCTTTTTAACATTACAAAAATTCCTGTTACGCGTCTTCAAAGAATCTTCATTCATTTGAACATATTGCAGACCTTTTACTTACTTATGTAGGTCTTATAGTAATGAAGCAATCCACAACAAAAGAAAAAATATGAAAAATTATTTTTTTTCTTCATGCCGATTGCAATATACAAAGAGCATAAGAAAGAGAGAAGTTAATGAAGACATTAGCGGTATAAAAGGGCTTTATGCTTTTACTGATGTTGCTGCGTTTTTATTGTTGTTGCTCATCAACACACAGCGGTGATCATTTTCAGCATTCCTTAGCGTACAAATTCCTTTGTCTCTTTGTCTTATCAATTCAGTTTGTTTTTCGCTCTTTTATTACATTTCTGTTTATTTTTACAATGTTGTTGTTGTTTTTTGTTCTCAATATTAAACTTTAGTAAATTTTCATTTTTAAGATAAATTAAGTCATCGGAAAATTTTCTCTCTCTCTCTCTCTCTCTCTCTTAATGACAATTAATACCCTTAATATTTATGATAAATAACGTGAGAAAATAACAAAAATTGTATAAGTATGTGAGAAAACATGTTTCACTTTCTCAAATAGCAACTCGAGTGTTCTTCACAGAAAATTCAAACTCGCATTCGCTTGCATTCAATTCATAAATCGATATCGTCAACCCTCTTGAGTGACTTCTTTGTTATTCCATTATTTTATTTTTCAAGCAAATTTTCGACAATTGCTTTGAAATATTTACATTTTCAATAAAAAGCAAAAGTAGAAGAAAGGAAATTGTGACTAGAAGGCAGAAATGCAAAGAAATAAGAAATAAAAACGTAAAGTCAATGCCATTTGTTGTGAAAATATGAAACAATATTGCATTTTTATGAGAAAAGTCAACAGTTTTGAGTTAATTTTTTATTATTTGATTTTTTTATTTCTCTACAAGAACTTGAGTTCATTAAGAAAAAAAGAGGAGGGAAATTGTTGACGGAATTTAGAAACTCAGAAGTGACCTAAATTAAAAAGTCAGAGTGAGAAAGAAAAGTCGGCTAATCGATTCCACCCCTTGAAACATTAAAAATTGAATTTAAGAGTTGCTCACAGCATCAAATATGAATATTGATTTTCTCATTCTTACAATTTGGTCAATTTATGATCTCATGCAAGTAAATATTTAAGTAAGACATGGAGAAGAAAACAAATTTGCAATTCAAGTGTGAAATTAAATGAGTATGTAAAAGTATTATTGCGTGAATATAATTCAAACGATTACTGGAATAAATTAATTACTCAAACTATATTTTCATCAATTTATATCTTTACTTCGATACTTTAATTTGCCAACACAAATCATTACTTCATTTAGATGCGCATAAATTAATTTTTTATTTTGCAAAAGAAGAATTAAGATTTCTTTTAAATTTCTTTTCGTGTTCAATGTGAATTGAAGGAAAGTACTCTGTCTTAAGTATAAATGACCCAGATTCATTTTATTTTGAGTATTTTCAAATTTTCATCAAGCTGTGCATAAACATGTTGTTTAAATATCTTTGTTTTAAAATCTATTAGTTGTAGGATCAATTATAAAAATACAGCAGGGAATAAAGCGAGTGCTTATAACATCAAAAAGTGAATTTTTATTTTTTTTATCGCGAGTTTGAGTGATTTTATTTCATCTTTAAAGTGTTTCTTCTCTATGATTTTTTTCTTATATTGATTTCACAGCAGGAAGCAAGCTTTTATAGTATAATCTACTATAGTAATTTACACGAGAGAGGGAAGAAAAGGCAATTTGTAAGATTCACACTGCAAATGAGTTATTTTAGTACATTAATTATTAATTTCATTTTCAACCGAACAAACAACAATCAAAACGAAATCACATAAAGATTACGATGATGAAGTTGATGGCAAAAAAAGAAGAGGGAGGTGGTTGATTTATAGTGATAATAGAGAGAAATTTCATTGCACCACGTGGCGGAGACAAGTATTCTATTCAAACAGTAGAATGTAATCATTTCCTATTACTTTTCAAGTGGAATGAAGAATGTTCATCAAATATATGAAAAACTGAATGAGACACATCACATACGGTTGTCTTTTCTTCTATTTCTTTTACTCTTGGGTGAAATATTATTAGACACAGAAAATTGCTGCGTTTATTCTCGTTACTCCTTGGAATGAAAGACAGAAAAAAATGTTATTACTGACTACACACAGACACTTTTTTTTCGAGCGGCAATGGTTGATTTTTATCTTCATTCAAAAGGGAAAAAAATCATTGCTTCGCTTCCCATTGAAAATGATAAATTGGTGTCGCTCACAAATTTCATTTTTATACGTTTTTAATTCATTTTCTCACTTGCTGACGCGCGCGGTCGGTTTAACTCGATAAATGATCGTAAGCATCATTATAATATACCAACAGTAATAACAACAGCACTTTTTTTTAAAAAAAAAGTAAATCAAAAGCCAGAGTGAACAAATTAATGTGAATAAATATACATAAATATATTATTGCTATGGAAACATGAACAAATAGAAAATATATTGTATAAAGCCAGATGTGACGAGGCAGAAAAGAGGAAAGAAAAGTGAGAGAGAGATTATTATCTTGACAAATGTATAGATATGTATGCATTCATTGTGAGATAGATTTTTTTCTCTGTTTTGAAGTTTTAATTTGTTACTTTTCTGTCAAAGTATTGTTATTGTTTATTTTTTTGTAAAGAATATTTTTTAAAATTCATAAGAAAAGCAATGATTCAATATGTTCAATTAAAATGAATCAATAATAATCATCATTTCATACCATATTGAAATAAATTGCAGTTTTAAATCTCATCATCAATCTAAAGTGAATGAAAATAAGTAGCGAAAAAAGTGCATTAAATTAAGAAGATACTTCAATCTTCGTCAATGTATCTTTTTACATTCAGCACATAAGCTAACGGTTTTAATTGAGATTATCGAGTGTGTTACTGAAATAATTGAAATGTATAATGAGACAGACAGAGTGAGAGAGAGAGAGACTGGTAGTAGTTGTTAAGATTTTCATCAAGTAATGTTGTTGATGAAGAAGGAGGCCAAAAAGTGAATAATTTGTGAGTAGTACAAATAGGGGTCTGAAAGGTTACAACAACTTGATACTCCCACTTTGCTACTTTTTTCCTCTCTCTACCATACTATATTTATTTTATTGACTAGTTACTTATCTTCTCGCCTTATACCTCAACCTTTTTTTTATGACTTAATTAGTCAAAATTTTCTTTTCCATTCTTCTTCGCATTGATCATTGACGTTGTTTAACACACACACTAGCTTAACTCATTCATCAATCAAAACATCACCATACACAAATTTGTTGCCTCAAAACTGTCTTGAATTGAATTGATATATGTCTATCATGAATACACATTTCATTTTCAATTTATCATCAATATAAAATCTTCATCTCTCACTTTTAGAAATAATACTTATTTGAATTTTGATGATTTAATTTTTTAAATACACATTCACACACAATAAAATGAACTGGGAAAGAAAGAAAATGCACTTTATATAATCAAATGGCATTTCAATCATGAATAAAAAAATGTTACAAATCACTGCATCAACTTCCTTATGGGAATGATCAATAATAATAATAGTCTATCAAAGTTGCTGATTCATGACTCATTTACTTACTCTCTCAATCGCTTGCTTGTTATATATGATAGAAAGGAGAGGCATGATAAGTAGAGCTTCCAAAAAACCACACATATAATATATAAAATAACACAACACACAAGACCAATTATCGATTTCGACATTTGAAACCCAATCAATCGCCTATCAAGTGGTGGAGATAGAAAAATATACATATTACAAGCAGCTAAAATGTTTTGATTTTGAATGTGGGCAATTATGAATACCTGTCGAATGATTAAGACGTTGTGGAATGTTTGTGTGATTTCTTAATAGAATCTTCAAACGAGAGCACTTGAAATATTTGATAGTAATTATCTACAATAAGAATTGTAACAAAATATTTCTCTATTTTTTTTTGCTGCTATACAGCTAACTGAGTTTGAATAATACACAGGAAGTATTTATGGAATTTTTTCCGAGTGAGAGAGAGAAAGAAGCCCATCATCATCGTGGTTCCGAATAATGACTCGAAATGCTTACTAACTCCTTTGTATGTATATCTATATAGTATAATTATTATTTAGTCAGAAAAAATTCCATAAATTCCGATTATAATGATATATATGTGAAAATGTATGGTGTTAATTTAACAAAATGTATAAAAAAAAGTAAGCAATTTTCATTTCGAAATTGAAGCTTAAATGATTTAGATCATCACAAGAGCAAAAGCAGCTACGCGTATGTAGACAGATTGTGATGATGATTGACCGTCTACCACCTGATTTTTTTCTTCTTCTCGCTCGTTCATTTCACATGTATGTAAAGGCAATTGAAATTCGATCTTTTAATTGAAAACACGCATACCGTGGATAAAATTCATTTCAGACGAAAAGCGCTGACTCGGATTCGTTATTGAGTCGATTATACAGAAATAAATATGATTTTCTGTGTGTGCTACTGTGGAAAATTTTAACATGAACATTCACATATGACAACTGTTCTCCCTAACTCACTTTTTATTTTGCAGTGATTAAAAAAAGTAAATCGATTGATCAATCGAAAGAAACCAGTTTTCACCATTTAGTTGGACACCGAATGAAGTGAGAGAGAATATAAAAAATTCAATTAACCTTCATTTATTAATATGTGTATTTAACAAGAATAAAGTATGTGTGTCTACTGATGTCTACATCGCATATCAATTTTCATCTGATGTGAACATATTGAGACAAGTAATCGATACCAATATCTTTTAATCGCGTTACCTCTTTGTCTATCATTCACTCTCTCAAGAGTTTCAAAGCTGCTAAAAACAAGAAGGAGTTAATAATTTTTTTTACATATGAATAAGTCTCTTTTCATACTATGTAGGGTAAAGACATAAATTTCGACTTATTTCAGAAAAATTTTCTTTAAATTGAATTTTTTCACTTAATAATTTGCCGATTTCAATTTTAATCAAACTTTTGCATGTAGCTTTTCGAGCACTTTTATTTAACACTATTTAAATGTCTTCATTAAGTAATTAATTCACAATTTCGATTTAAATAAGGAAAGTTTTACTAACGGAATCTAAATTCTGACCTTAATTTTATTTTGCACATATTCCTAATCAACACTTCACTATTTTTCATATCTCTCTTACTTTTCACATTCGACTATCTAACTTTATTTTCTACAGATGGTTTTAATTTGTCAATATGAATAAAATTGAAATAATCAAAAAAATTATTTAGAATTGGTAGCACAAAATTTTTTTTTTCGACTTTTCTAAATTTCGAAAAAATGTAAACAAATAGGTAAAAACTTAGATTCGTTTTTAGGTTGAAACCTATATCCTTGTATATTTTGTATTATCTAGCTTTCAAAACAGTGTTAATTATTCGCGAGTGATAGTAAATATAATAGTTTTGAGTGCTAAAATATGTGTAAAGTAAGAAAATGACCAAAAATAGATCAAAAGAGTATTAATAATTGATTTCATTTTCGACCTATTTTTACTAAAAAAAATTAAAATAAAGATAAATCGATATTTAGTGCAAACTAATGATAATAGAATAAAGATTATGTATTGAAAAGTATTTAAAATGATTTAAAGTCATTAGTTGAATGAACATAAAGTGTTTAATAGATGAGTTATCAAATTTTCAAAACAGGTCAGAAATTATATGCATTTACCCTACATTAGAAACAATCAGAGAAAAAAGATTTTCGCAAAATGTTTCATCAGTGTAATGAAGTGAAGTAGATAAAGATAAATTTACACACACGACCTATATCAGATTTCAATTACACGCTTCAGTTTCACATGAAACAATTTTTAAGCGTGCATTTGAGATTGTCTTTCAGCAATAAAAAAAATTTCTAAGCAGTCCAATATCAAACGCAAATTTTCCACGAAGTATAATAGGCACAGCTTGAGAATACATCAAAATAATTTTTCTGGTCATTATGCATTAAATCATGTATGAAGTAATTATATGTGACATTGATATTTTATTCCTAAACCGCATCACGTTATGACCACATCTATGTTCTTTATTCATCTCTCCTTTTTTCCTTAATATTTATGGGAGGTGTGCGCCATCAACATAATTTGTATATCTAATGTACGGACAAAGATAGACACACAGTGGCAGATTCTGTGTAATTTGATTCTTTTTTCAAATTGAATTAATTGTTGCGTAAAAATGTTATTAGAAACCCAATATCATTAACCAAATGTGCTATTGTCCATTCATTCGCGATAATAGCAGTATTGAAAGCCCTACATCATTTATATAAAACCAAAATCCATTTCATAATCAATTCAAGTAATAATTAATACATAATTAATCATATCAATCACATATATGTATGTACAATTGTGCCAAAACACAATAGCTAAAGCATATTTTGTAATTATCACTCCGAAAATATGGTCATTAATTCATGCTTGCGTCTATATGTGCACACCATTAATTTTCCATTTATATTGTCTTTATAAATATTATTATAATGAAATGAACAATTCATAAGCGCATACTCATAACAATAGAAATGGAAGGAAATGAATTCTGAAATGTATGTCCTTAATTTATATATTTTTCTTATTCTCATTCATTCATGCTATATTTGTATTAATCACATTCATTATTCTTATACTAGAATGAAAATGAATGAACAATGTTTGGCAACTAACAGTTTAAATTAAAATAACGGTCAAATTTTTAAAAATCACTCTCGAAAATTCCCATAGCTTGATGCATGTATAAAATTCCTATTACATTCTTGTTGAAATGAATGATTTCTAAGAAAAAATAATATTAAATGTGATGAAATTGATTGAAAAAAGTTTAAAGTCATGTATTCCACTCTCTCTCGGGAGTGTAGTGATGATGAAGACACAGGGAGACACAAGGAATGAAAAGAGTTAACAAGCTAATAAACATTTCTTAGCAGCACGCTTTATACCTTAGTTTTTTTTGCCTAATACATGCAAGTCATCATGTCGAAGTACTTGTGGAGAAAACATACAAGACTTTAAAGTGGGATCTGTCTGGACATTTGATGATTGAGTATCTTTTCGTTTCTCATCTCACTACTTCACTCCACTGGTTATTATTATTATTATCGAATTTAATCGCATGAAAATATTCAACACACATGAGAAGTAATAAAAAATCACTATAAAGTATGTGCATGATAGCGAAATGGGTAGAAATGTAATTAAATTTTTTGACAAGGTCATCGTGGTATTATTATCACCTACTAGATAGGCAAATAAAGTCAATGGCGCCATCTCACATAGTTTTAATGCTAATGAGAAAATATCTCTAATCGAAAAGGGCATGAGAATAGCAGGCAAATTGATTTGAGAACGTAAAAAGACTCAAGAGGCCAACAACTCCTCACTTCAATTCATTTTACTTTCAACAAATATTTCGCGTTTTATATTTCAAACATTTATTGTTTTTATAATTCTACTGAGTGGTTTTAATGTACTATGAGTGCCACTTGTGTGTGAAATAACAGGGGTTGATGATGATGATGATATTCCCTTAAGAAATAAGTGTAGGCCAGAGCAGGCATATTTCAACTGTAAGTAAGTAAGTCTCTTTATCTTTTTATGCATACATATACATAGTAAAGCACAAAAAACAATTGACACTACTTTCAATATAAAAATAAATTCTACTCAAGTGCCAGCTTCTATTATTGGCATTCAAAATAGCAATACTCGTTTCTCTTCTTCGCTCTAAGAAATTTTTATTTTTCATGAGAATTTCATTTCAACTTCATTATGTCAAAAAGAAACTGAAACATATTTCAAAAAATATATATTTTTGTGTGAAATGCATTTATTTTGGTTACACAAGAAATTACGAAGCAGAAATAAAAATACTGAAAATCTGTCAAGCAGAGACAAGCAGCGGCAAGGGTTACATGCGTCAATTAGAACATTTCCTTCTTGACAAATTTCATATGTTCACTCTACTCATTCGAAATCAATTAGGTTATCTCAAAAGTCGGATCACGGTCGACACAAATGAGTACGTAAATGATTCAGTTAACAATAATTTGTCACTTTATTACAAATATCTTGTGCGAAGACAATTTTCTTCGCATTTCACCGCAAGCCACACACATTTTCTTGTATGTATGCATAAAAGTTGTTTTTAATAACGAACATTTGAAGAAAAATGGTTTTTAAATGAATTTTTTTTTTATTCCTTTTGTTTATTTCTTGTCTTCATTATGGTAAAAGATTATCGTTACTTATAATTAATGTGAAATTTCTTATGATGTAATTACTTTAAGAATGTTTTATTTCAATATGAACTTTAGGACTTAAATTTGTATTAAATTTCACACAATTTAACCTTTCAATAATTTGCATAAGAATCAATATGAAATATTAAAAATTTCTTTATCACAATTTTGAAGCCATAAAACTCAAAGCGAGGTCTATATGTATATTAACACATTAATCAAACAGTGGGGTAGAGATACATATGTCTTTCATTCAATTCATATTTTTGAGTATTTAAATCCATCAGATGATTGAGATGTCAGTAATACGAAATGGATGAAGTGATCGAGTGTACAGGCGACCGTGATGTGGTATGGTTTGTACTCTCCTTTTCGTGAGATTACTGACTTCTTTTGATCGTATAATTATCATCCATTATCATTTCTTTTCTTTAAAAAAGAGCAGTCATAATGGAAATAAATCTCAGAATATCTGTCTGGTGTGATTTTAAATTAACATTCAACAATGAATCGATTGGTTTCAGATTATTTTAAAATATATTTAATATGTTTTGCTTCTTTGCGGAATATCATAAAAGAATTGATACAGACCAAAATCTGCATGAGCAATCTAATTCCAATTGAGTAAAATTAGAAAGCGAGAATTGTAAAAAAAGATATTTCCAGTAGTTTAATTGCTCAATTAATTCACATGTATATGAATAACATAGGCCTCTAATCAGTCTTAATCGTTATTCGCTCACTTCAAATAATAAAAAAGAGTTATTCGAACTTGAGCATGAGATTCGCTTTTTTGAATTGCATGCAATTAAAGGCAATTAATGAATATTTTTTGATTGAGATCAATTATTTGTTCTCTTTCTTTAGTTAGATCTTTACATATTTCATTCACTCTCGACCATAATCTCCTCTTTTCAAAATCCTTAACAATAATATAAATAAATTATAAATCAACAGCAATAGTAGAAGAAGAAGGCAATAAGAGAATTGTCACTAATGCGAAAAATATTGCATGTTGTTCTAGATCAATGTCTTTTGCAAACTACTACTACTCTTTTATGATTTTGGTATTTTTTGATGTCAAGAATTTTTGTCATTTCAAGAAAATGTGAAATTTCAATAGCCATACACATTTTTTCTCATTGAAACTCTCATTCTGCATATGTATGTATATATAATAATCCGGAAATCAATAAAGCTCAATGCATTTTTTGTTTTGGTTTTCTTTAACTATAATCCAACGTAAATATTATTTTAGGGTCTTTTAAGAGTGCAAAATAGAGAACGAAAAAGAGAAAAATCAGAACAATTTCGCCTTTTGTGGCAAGTCAGACAATGTGTTTGTGTGCATGATTTAAACATTGAGCCCTATTGTTTTGGACTTTCAGTTGACAAACATTAAAATACGATTATCGGACTTGTTGCAAATGCTCTCGTCTCTCTCTGAGAAAAACTTGCTTTTTTCTACTCGATTTAGTTCGAAAGATGAATTTGGCGCATTAGTTAGTAGTAATGATGGTCAGTTGACGATGAGAAGGATGTTTACCAATGTTTACAGTAATGTAAAGATTAAAGTAATTAATATTTCTTATTCTTCTTTTTCTCTTTCTTGCATTCACTTCATTCATTCATTCATATTTTTTTCCTCAAATCTCGTCCGTTTCTAATCTCTTGGCTAATGATTTTTAAATACATTTTCTCAAACAAAAACACACTTTCATTCTTCTTGCTGCATTGCAGTGGACATTTATGAATGCTCATTAGTGTGATTATTGTGAGTTGAAGAACAACATTGCGATATTTATGAAAGGGAAACAGTTTACTGTAATTAACCTAAAAATCCTTTTGATAAAAGTTTCTTTGTGTAGTTCATGATCGATTTTCGCGCAATATTAACTTCACAAATGGCAATTTTTGTAATATAAAAGGTCGGACTAAACTGTATGAAACTTATCTTCGCTTTCTTCTTTCATTGAAGAAGAACAATAACGGTGAGCCGTATGTGGCCTCCAACAAAGAACTATATTCAACAATAGGAATCATAAACAGCAACATCTTATATAATTTTAGTGTCCAAACAAAAGGATGAAAATAATGCTCTCTATACTTTGATTATTACCATTCTATTGAACCGCAATTTTCACCCGTTTTGATGAAGCAAACCCGAT
The DNA here is from genome assembly GCA_018290095.1 of Polypedilum vanderplanki. Taxonomy (NCBI): domain Eukaryota; kingdom Metazoa; phylum Arthropoda; class Insecta; order Diptera; family Chironomidae; genus Polypedilum; species Polypedilum vanderplanki. The sequence continues at coordinate 16,076,912 of CM031381.1, read as the reverse complement.
TGATTATTAATACATCTCTGTTTCATTCAAGAATGAATAGATTCTCTCTATTTTTTTAAATAAAATAAAGAAATTTGTTGATGCCTCGATAATTAATCAATGAGACGAGAGAATAGAGACGGGAAAGAGTAGAATAAAAAAAAAAGTTGTGATGTGTGCGCACAAGTTACAAAGAGCCGCGCCGCATACGTGTGTAATTATACACCAAACTAATTAATTATTATAGTTCTTCTACTTTATACAATCGTCGGCATCATCAACAGCAGCATGTGAGTAATTGAGATATATCTCTTGCGCGAAAAAAAATAAATTGTGATGAAGACATTAAGAGAACAAAAGACTTACCCATGACTTCTATTTTTCGCTGCTGCCGCTCTATCACGTTGTCGTCGATTTTTAAACCAATTGCCAACTTGTGTCGGTGTTAGGCCTGTAGCAGATGCCAATTCTCGTTTCTTTGTTGGATTTGGATATGGATCTTGCAAGTACCACTCACGCAATAAACTACGAGTTCGTTCCTTGAAACAGTGCGTTTTCTGTTCACCATCCCAAATTGTACGCGGTAATGGAAACTTCTTTCTCACACGGTATTTATCGACGGGACCTAAACGCGAGCAAGCAAGGGTGAGAAAAAGAATTATTATTGTCAATGGGATTAAAATAAAGCAAAACATATTCTCAAATTTATTTACCGAGGGGTCGACCACGCAATTTTTCTGCCTCATGATAGTGTGCCTCTAGCCACATCGCTTGTAATTTACCATGCGAACCTTTTGTAAATTTATGTCGCTCCAAAATTGCATATAGCTCTCTATTGAAAAGAAAATTTGATTTAGTCACTGCCCATTTTTAAATTAATTTAGCAAAACGAGAAATAAAAAATTTACATTTTCATGAATTGCAAAAAAGTAATAAAAATAAAATTATGCAAAAATTCCATTTCTATCATTGGTAAAAATTCAACTAATTTAAATAAATAGAAAATCAAATTTCATCTGTCCAAAGAAAGAAATTGATAATTCAAATCTCGCAATATCATCATCATCGACGTGCGCAATTATCATTAAAATAAAATCAATCTAGTACAAAATAGAAAGGAGAATAAATGTAAGCTCATTAAGCTACTTGAATTTTTATTCCAAATAAATATAAATGTATAGACATGAAATCTGTTTGAAAATAATAAGATAATGATGGCTTACGTCTTCATCATCATCACAATAAGTCATTCTACAATTTCATTCACTTACTAACTCACAAAAATTGAATGAGAGGAGAAAAAATTTGTTTAAAAAAATTGAAATGAGAATCTTCCTCAAATAAAAAATTATGGAAATTAATATAATCATCATGAAATCAAAAATTAATTTTTTTTCTTTATACTACGCCTCGTTTCGACAACCGTATTTTTTCTTTCATTGTTTTCAGTTCCTTACACTGACCAAGGAATTTTTGAATTAAAAGAACAACAATTATATTCCATTTAGTATTTAATTTGTGGCAATTTCATTCAATTAATGTTTTTTTATTTCAACTCTAAGAGAAAGATTGCTCACTCATATCATTTAATTTGCGGATGAAAGCATTGAATTGAATTTCTTCTTCATAATTCAATTTTCTAATTGCACTAGATTGATTTCACTTTCACGATAGCAAAAATACTATTTTTACCTAAAATGTCCAGTATGGTAGGCAACGACAGCACGAGCACGTAGTACAGCTTCTGATCGATCCAATTCAGTGATATTCTGTAAAATTTTACATTTATAACAATTTTTTTTTTTCACTTTTAGCGTGATTTTTTTTATTACCGGATGTGCAACGGGAAGGCTCCAAAGAAATCTAGCTAATCGCTCAATATCACCTGATTCCTCTAAAGTTTCACAAACTGTGGCAACTTGGCCAGCGGTAAAATTTAAAGTAGGTAAGGCGAAAAGAGGACTAGGTGCTAGAATAGGATGATGCGGGTGACTGTGAAAATGATGAGGCTGTGGATGTCCATGATGCCCGTGATGGTGTGGCGGATGACCATAATGTGGATGCATTTGAGGTGAATTTGCTATTAAATTGTTATTATTCACACTAGGCGTATTATTATTATCATTACTATTATTATTATTATTGCCACTACTATTTTGTCCTAAATTTGTTTCACTATGCGGCGGCGGTGAAACAGAAGAGCTCGGCGATGTCGAATTCAATAGTGTCACAGACTCCTGAATAATCGACGGCTGTGGTGTTATTGATCGCCTGATTGCGGTTGGTATGACGATTCCGTTATTGGGCCCAACCACGGCCATGACAATTTTTGAGTTTGGAGCTATTTTGCGAGCGAATCTCTTCAAAAATCTCTTAACTTTTGTTCCACTTCAATTGACAAAAAATCCTCGTTAGTTGTAGTACAATTAAAAATATTTTTTTCACTAATGCTAATTTGTCATATTAAGTATGTAAATGACCTAGCTTGTGCTTGAGGCTATGTATGTGTGATATATGATATTTAATTACACAACATCACTTCTATCTTGTTCACTTAATTTTTTTTATATCATGATCATTATTATTCATTCGAATATCACTTTACACTCGAGCAGTAGTAAAATTTGCTGAGCTCAAGAGCAGTCGTTTGAATTATTCACGCTAATTAACAAATTAAGCAGTTAAATCACCGTTGTTCATAAATTTTTTTTTTCTCTCTCTATTTCACTAAGTGTGCAAAAATTGTGTTCAAAAAAATAAATAATTAGTCATTAAAAAATTTCAAGATTTCAATTCGCGAAATTTTTAAAAACTAAAAAACTGAGATTTATTTGCTAAATTTTTCAATCTCAAAAAATTGTAAAACACAACACGACAACGACGACGATGAGCACTGACTTAGCGGAAGGGTATTTTTCTACTGAACTTCTTTTCTCTCTTGTTTATTTACTTTGGATATTTTTTCTTTTCCATCGAACAGTGCTCGCTTTCTTTCTTCTCGTTCAACATTAAAACGCCTCCTTCTTTGTTGTTAGCAAGTAGAACAACAACAAAAATATTTTATTAGCTACAGCATGAGAACGCCAATCACCATTTTGATGGGTGTAGCCATCTACTCACGTTAACTTGTTCTCATTGGTTGGCATCGGGTATAATATGCTATCTCTTACACGCAAAAGAGAGAATTTTTATTTTATTTTTTTGTGTAATGTATCGCATATCGGGAGAGACATGTATATGGTTTTGTATATGATATAGGTGTGTATATTGATACATACAGGGATTTGAAACTTTGTCTTTGATTTTAACTAATTTTTAATTAACTATAAGAAAACTTATGATTTCTTTAATTATTAAAATAATTTTTATTTGCTTGTTTTTTAAATGATTAAATAAATATATAAAAAGAAAAGAAGTTACTTTTGGGTATCATTCTATAGTAAGGTAGTATAATGGTTCGAATTTAGATAGAGATACCGCCGTCTCTCTTGCACACATTTAAAATGATATGGGCAAAATTATACTTTGTTGATCGCTATATACTTTTTTCCATTTCATTTTCTTCTTCTTCACAGTATGTCGAGATTTTTTCTCGTTCTCTTTCTCTCCTTCTCTATGTATAAAAGAAAGCTCTTTTGCACACACAGTGAGAGCATAGAGTTTTATGAAAAGAGATCTCTCTACTCTATCTATATATTATGTTATATTATTACTCACTTCACTGTATGTATCAACAGCATATCGTTTTTCGTTTCGTTTCCATTTCGATATGATGATGTTATTATTTTTAGGCGTCAGTCAAACAGGAATTATGTCATCAGTATTTTTTCATTTAATGGGATTTTCTCTCTCACACACCTCTCCTCGCCATGTATACCTTTAAATTGAACATATTCTCTATCTCTCGAGTATTTTTTTGATTATTGTTGTGATAATGGCATTTATATCTCTCTTTTTTTGTTATTGTCGTCGCTTTCTGTGAACATGTATAGTTCGATTGACATGCACATATTTGTATTTTTTTATATTTCAATGAGAACGCGTAATTTGAGACATTTATATTTTATTATTTGAATAGAATTGATAATACATAAGAGGGAAAATATTAGAAAAGTTTGTCTATGTTTGATTTTGAATCACTTGTTTGAAAATTTATAACGTTAATAATTTGTAAAATTTTATAAAATTGTTTTCTAATTTGTGACCAAAAAATTTTTCATGTTCATTAAGAATTCCCAAAATTACAGTTGATTATTCTACATAGAGCAAAAAGTTAAACAGAAAATATCTCTCATTAAAATCCAACTGTATTTTGCTTGAACTAAAACAAAAAGCATAAATAACAACAGTAAGAACAAAGTTGAGAGTGAAAGAATAAACTTTTAACACAATTAAAAATTCACAAGCGTTGAATAATATTTACAAAAGTGGAATTTTCTCTTTCTCTCTTGTGTTAAAAAGCTCTAAAACAAAAAAAAATTTTCCACTCTCGCATGCACACACAATTCTAAATGAAAAGTTTCAATATGAACATTGGAAGCAGAGGATAAAAACTTTTTTCTGCCTTCTATATACTCGAATCATCACGTTCATTTAAATATTGTTTCGAAATAAATGACAATAATCATATAATCTTGAATTTGAGATACTTGACGATTGTCATGACGATGATGATGATGAGGAATGGAGAAGGAGAAGAAAATCTTACCTATTCTCGCTATGAATAATTTAAATCATAGAGGCGAGAGGGAAAGATAGAAGGAAATAAAAAATCTACCAAACCTCTAATCATCGAAAGAGAGAGAGAAAAAAGGCAAAGAAATCATGAAATTTGAAAATAACACATCAATCAGAAATTATCCAACTTTCTGTGCTCTCACTCGAAAGCCAATTTAACGATAAGTAATAATTTCTCGTGCGATGAATGGAAACAAGCCAATTGATGCCTTTTTTAAACAACACAAAATTGGGATTGTTATGTGTGTATACATATCTATCATGATTCTATTGGCATCAAACATCAAATCATGGTCTCGTTCTCTCTTTCTCTATCTTTTGCTTTCTGTAGTTTTTCTGTTAAATCATTCTGTTAATTTCTCAAATGTTTACTTTGTAATGCCTATATATTCTCTCTATTGTGTATTTTCAATTATCCAAAACCTCAAAACAATTTAATTATACATACTTTTTTGATTTCCATCACGAAGTATGAAAAGAAAGAGATGTGTATACGTTATACACGGAGATTAAGATTAAAGTGAGATTAGACTGTGATTTTTTTCTTATTTTGAAATGTTAAAATACTAATGGATTAATGGTTAATGATATAAATATAGGAGTGATGTGAGTGAGAATTTAAACATGTTTTTTTTTCTTAAATGAACAATGATTTGCATCCTTTATATGATAAATAATTTCAAAATTTATTTCACCATAAATTAATTTCTTCATCAAAACTGTTTAACAAATTTTCCAAGAAATTTCACTTGAAAATAATTTTTCCAGAATATTTCATGACACAGTAAAAATTATTGTATAGAAAACAAGTAGAAAAAAAGACTCCTTGCTGTTGTTTAATATTTCTGAATTGAGTTCATTGAAATTCAAGAATGAATACAAACGCTCAACTGTTTCTCAACCAATTAAGTTGTTTGATATGCATAAGAAATTGAAATGTTAACTAATAACTTAATGCCTGTTTCACATACCTCATCATCGCGGCTATAATTCTTTTTTTTGTGAAATGGGAAGAAAAAGAAATTGAGGTTTGTTGAACGCCATAAATATCTTACAAGTCATGTTTCAAGTAGAACATTGAGCGCTTAGATTTCAAAATGATATAATACACAATGCATGAAGTTTATATTTGTTTGGAAAGGCAGAACATTAAACAATCAAATAAAAGAGTGAGTGAGAGAAAAGAAAAAAAACTACACATCATAATAATAAAACAGACATCAACAATTTTCTAGGGAATCATAACTCCACATAGAAAAATCATCTAATAACTTTTCATTGTTCAACGTAATATTTTGACAGATGCTTAGAATGAGCAAGTAAGATATTTCTTCTCTCTCTTGCTTACATTCAGTTGACCATTAAATAAGAAATGAAAGAAAAATATGTATATACACATGAAATGATAATTGAATTGAGCACACACAAAACCCATCATCTCTAACAGCTAGCTACTGAATTGAAGTTTTTATACAATTTATGAAGACTTCTTTTTAGTTGAAAATTTATTTCTTTAATAATGGATACACACATGTACAAGTACGAGTCTATTTCTGCTTTTTCTTTGATTGAATAGCTTAATTGACATTTGAAACATCTTAAAAATGCTCCGAATGGTGGATTCATATGCTCTCTAATTGATAGTATCGCTAAAATTGTTTAAATCTTTTTAATTTTTGTATCATATGCATAAAAAACTCTACAGTCACTCCTATTTCACACAAATTTCCTTTCAATATTTTTCATTCTTGTCACATCGCTATCTTCTACAAATAGAATTGAGAAAATGGATTTTCATTCAGCAAGAATGTTTTTCATTTCATATTTCAAACTTATTGAATAATCGTGAAGAAAAGATGAGCGTGAAAATTGAAAGAGCCACACATAGAGAGTGAGAGGAATAAAGTAAAGTAAGCAGTTCCTTAGCAAGATGGATAAAAAAGAGTACTTTTTAAAAACCATCAATCAAATAATCCTGAAGATTTATGTAAGATTGTATTTTATTATGAGCATTACATATACTTTGAATTTTGAATTTGTTTAATGGAGTTTCTACTGACTTATATGCAAGAAATAATAGAATTCAATTGAATAATTTTGCCATTTGTTAAAAAATACTTTTTAAAGAACATTGTAATTAAATATTATTGATCTTTAACACTAAAAAATTTAATTATAATGACAAAATTATAAATTATAAATTACTTTTAAATAGGGTTTGGACTTACATGCATATTTTACTTGATATGTGTATTTTTTTGTCAAGTTGATTTCAAGTTGACTTACACAAAAATGTTTTTTATTCATTTCAGATTAAATTTAATTCGATTAAAATACATAGTAAATTAAAGAATCATCGACTTGAATACAAATTTGCTAGATTTCAAATGAAATAAATAAAATTTGGATGAATAAAAGACATTTTTGTGTAAGTCAACTTGAAATAAACTTGACGAATGATGCATGCAAGTCTGAATCCTACTTTAAAAACCCTAAAATAAAATATTAAATTTAAATAAAATAAAAAAAACTTTGTTTAGTTTAGGTTAACAAAAAGTAAATTTACTTAAATATTCTATTATTTCGTGTATACATGAGTATGAAATGTATGTGTAACCGACGGATATTTCAAAGTTTTTCTCTTTCCTTTCCTTTTAGCTGTAAGAGATTTTTCATCGATAATTTTTTTTTGCTCTTGCATAAAATCGAAAGAATAAGAAAGGAGAGAAAGAAAGCATTGTCAAAAGACGAAGAAAAAGAGAAAAGTTAAAGTAAACACGCGTCCTGGCGCCTTAGATTTGTTATTTTAAGAGTCTCATGAGAAAGTTAAATATGAAAAAGAGAAATTGAGGATCTAAGCAAAAAATGTGTCTTATGTCATTTGAGAACAGATTTAGAAATAGAAGATTCTTGCTATGTATGCTCTATAAAGTGAAATTTCCTTTACCTATTAACCATAAAACATTGTAATTTGATATTGCAATGATGTCATGATCATTGACTGACGGGATGACTTAATTTCTCTTCGTGGAAATTTACTACACTTAATAACATGAAACCACATACACATAATATAATATGCATTAGCGCTTCCTACTTATTTTTATCCCTTAAAATTAATCCCTATACACATTTGTTCTATAACAGAAAGTGAACACAGTAAAATCTGATGATATTCCCATAACACCATCATCAGCATCATCAAAATCGTGATTATGTGTGTTTGTGTATGTTTTAGAAAAATAGACAGAGCGTGTATTTAGGAATTTACGTCAAATCGACAAATCAAAACACAAATGAACTTAAACTCATGGGATTTAATGCAAAGGGTGGATTGATTTTTTTTTATAAAATACGTTGGAATTTTAAACGAAAACAACAATTGATATTCTTTTTCTATTTTACTCTTTATTTCGCTTTATTAATATGTCATTTCATTTTTTTATTTGATACAGTTTTTTATTACATTTAAATTCATAAGAGTGCAATTTTTCTCTCAATAAAATATGTGTGTGTATGTGTAGATATGAATGAGTGAATCTATTGTGGAAATAAGGAAGAAGGAATACTTTTGCAACACTTGTAACTTCTGTATAATTATTGGCTAAAAAATTTGAAATGTCCTGATAAAGTACATATGTTAGTTTATTTTTCTGATTCTACAATTACTTTTTTGTGATTATTCAATTTTTTTATCAACATAGTCTTGTCTTGTTTAACTATCAAATACTTTCAATGTATAATTTTATGAATAATAAAACAAAGTTTTACCTTTTTAATAAAAACTAAATAGATTGTATGACGATTGATTTTTTAACACTTTTATGAATAGTGATGTGTGGGAGTAAAAATCTTTTTTTGTTAAACACCTATAATATTATTTTTTTGAAAAAAAGTTTCGTTTCACTCACTTTCATATACCGTTTCATTTACTATTAAAATTACATAAAATATTCTCATATGTATTGTATAAATAAATAGTTTTCAATAATATGTATATATACTTCTCATTTTAATATTTTTTGTTCACAAAAATGATATGATACGATATATAGTTAATATAGTTCGAGCATCATCCTCTCATTATCATAGTTTTTTTTGAATTTGAAAAAAGCTTTTTAAAAAGTACTATATTATATCCAGATAGAATCCAATTAATTTTTATAAACTTAAAATAGGTACATTATTGAACATTTGTTTATTGCTTTAAATGAAATCGATTTTTAGATACTTTTAAGTTTGTTTTTTCTCATTTCAGTTTCTTACGCCAATCATTAGCGATTTATTTAAAAATAAAATATTTTGATATTAAAGCAGCGCATTATCTATTTTTTTCAACTTCTAACTGTCAGATTTTTATATTTCATTTTTTAGAGATTTTATCTTATCTACTTAATCTTACTTTTTTAATATCATCATCATCATCATAACGCTTTAGATTAATTAGTGCTTAAAAATAAGAGTTATTTTAAAACATAAGTTGAATGAGAGTGAAACAACAGGTTTCAGCATTAGAGAGATATAGTTAAGAACCAAATAGAATATTAGCGAGAGTTTATATCAAGAGAACAAGCTATTAAATCACTAGATTTAATATTGATTTTTTTAAGGTTTTTAAATTTAATAGTTGCTGCCATATCCATTTGTTGGTTGCTGTTGTTGAGCGAACGGATTACTACCTGGAACACCTAAGTTACCACCAACTGTTGAATAGGTGCCATATGACTCATTCTGATTATTTGTGCCCACTTCATTAAGACGAGAACTCGAAAGGGCTCCTAAAAAATTTCATTAAATTATAAAAGTTTCCAATATCATAAAAGTTAATCAATAAAATTTACTTGGAATAGGATTTGAAGGAACACCGTGCGGAGCTAAATGACTTGTTTCTTCAGCCACCTAAAAGTTATTTTTTCAAAATTATCTTTCAATATATAAAATAAAATTTAATCTCACTTGATGAGGATCTTCAGTTGTTGGTATGTCTGATATGAAACCCTGATCAACGCGATAAAAGTTAATAAATACGAAGGCTACAAGAACGAAAAAACAAAAGACACCATATCCTCGGAATGTGAGTTTTGATCCAAAATAAGTCACAAATAAGCCTAAAATGAAATTAATAAAGACGTAAAAGTTAAACTTTTTGAAAAGCAACTATTTCATGTAACAATTATTCTATAGTTTGTCTATGATGTGCGGATTTTTGCTGTTACTTCTTCTAAACTAACCTCCAATAACAGCACCACATCCTCTGCCTAAGCCATGATGCAAACCTTGAAGTACGCCCTGTGCACTTGTCCTCAGATGTGGAGGAGTATTGTGTGAAATGTAAGAGCAGCAAGCAGCCCAGCATGCAGCATGTGTAATACCTTGCATCAATTCGAAAGGAAGCACCCACCACGGATGACTGGAATATCATGTTAAGATGAAAAATGTATTCTTTTTATTTTAATGTAATCATTTACCTTATCCATGAAATATAAAGGAATCGAACAACATTGCCTGAAAGTCCTAAACATAATACCTAAAAAAGAAATATTGCGATTAGATTTCTTGACGTCATCAAATCAATTACGAAAACCTTACTTTTACATGGCCGATTTGAGTGATGAGTTTGAAACTGAAGAAATAAGCAAATATTTCGCTCAAATGATTGATAACTGACGCAACGCCAAAGAGAGTTGGACTGCCGCCATAATCTTGCAAATGCCAGAAAAGGAAAGTGAAAATCAGCCCAATTCCAAAACCCATAAACCATGCAACAAAAAGAAATGATGCACATTTAAGGTCTTTAAAATGAGTAAAAACAAGCATCCATTCTGGTGTTTGTGTGGTCAGACGTTGAGCAAACATTTTTGTCTGTGCACCAAGTGATGGTTGTTGTGGTTTTGGTTTTGCAGTTGGTAAAGATGGACCACCAGTTGATACAAGTGATGGAATTCCCAATTGTGCAGCCAATTGATTTTGCATTTCATCTTCACGAGACAAGACAGGTTCTGCTGGTTTTTCTTGAAATTCCATATCATCAGAATGCTCTGGATATTTGAAATTAATCTGTGATGCAGCAATAAGTGCAGCAGTCATTGATACAGCAAAAGTTGCAAAACAAATTGTATAATTTTTCTCCAACTTGTTTGGTCCACAAGGATGATCAGGAAATGATGTTGAATGATCTAGGGCAATACCGACAAAAAACATTGCAACTCCCCAACCTAATGAACCAAACATTCTCTGTTGTCCATACTGATCCGAGTCTTCACCAAGAAGTGTAATTACAGCAGAATCAGCAAGTGTGATTGCAGGAGCCGAAAAGAATTCACCAATAATGACAAGTAACATAAGAAGAAAGAAAGCTTTATGAATGTCATCAATTCTGTATACAATACTGCTGAAAAGTGGTGAAACAAGATCCTTATGAAGACGTTCATTGAAGTTATTGACATAGTTCACTCCTAATGGCGAAATGCCAACTTCTGAAAAAGGACGAATTGCGCGTCGTGTACGTATATGTGTTTCAGCATTTTCGTCATCAATCAATTTCTGTAAATTATCGACACTACGCTTCAAAATACGTGGAGTTTCAGGTGTTCTCAATTCATAATAAGTTTCGTTGTATCGCTCTATGCAGGATGTAGCAGGTGGTTGAATAAAACCAAGTGGCAGTGTAAAGATTATCCATGCTGAGAGCGATGCAAGCAACAAAAGCTTTCCTTTCTTTGATCGATCCGCATAACTTCCCCAGAATGGTGCCGATAAAAATTCCACAAATGGACGTGATCCAACTAGCAAACCACATTGAAATGGATTCATTCCCATTTGTTTAAAGTAAACGCCCATTAATGGAAATAATGAGCCGAATGCGGAATAAAAGAAGAAGTAAAATGTCTTGACAGTGAGCAGCTCTTGATCCACAGATCCAAAGAGCATTTCAATGAAATCATAACGTCCTCGAATTTTATGTGTTGATTCTTTTGCTTGAGGATATCTGAAAAAATGCAGAGAATATTTTTAATTCATAATTCATGAAATAAAAACAAGAAGACCAAGATAAAATTTCAAATGATACTTTTTTGATTACCAAGAATTAAAAATAAATTATCGATCAATAAGAAAATTTATAAATAAAATAAAGAAGAAAATTTTTCTTTATGTACACTAGTTGATTATAATTCTAATATGTAACCTCGTTTTAAGAAGAAGAAAAATATTAAAGCTATATTTGTGTGTGCTTCAGTATCTAGGCACTCAGTACATAAATGAACGACCTTCAACCTAATAAAAAAAGATTGATGTACTTACAAATTGGGATCAACTTCTCCTTCAGCGTCGGGATCAACTATGGGACGAGGTTGTACACCATAATGAGATGGTGGTGCACGTTGCTGCTCATCATATCCATACTGATTTTCATCAAAACCACCATATTGCGAATATTGTGCCATAATTCAAAAGAATCTTATTTAACTATTTTATTTAAAATTTCAATGTCTTTTGCTATCTGGCTTTAAAACTGTTTTTCTTCAATTATATAATTTTCTTCTTACTAAATTTTCATGTTTCGCTTTTTTTCTACTATTCTCATTTGATTTTTGAGAGTACTACACCTTAATATCAATATATGATTATCACAATGAAGGATTCTTCAACTTTTCGTCAATTTAAATCACATTTAAAACCATTTAAAAATGTTTTTTCTGATATGAATGAAGACTATTACCAAAAACGAGTTATGGATTTTTCTTTGAAGTGAAAAATTTCCTTTACGAATCCTTCCAACAATTGATTTTTCTATTGATATGAATTTTGTATTGCAGCATGTAACATAAAATTTTTATGTTCTTGCGATATAAACACTCGTGTATGACAACCCAAAAGTTGTATAAAAGCTTAGCGCGCAGGTGCAAGGAAATATACACACACACGTTTCAAAAAAGCGGCGAGAGAGGATGAAGAAGAAGAAAGAAGTATGAGAGATGAATTTATTCCAATATTGTATTAAAAGCACGTGCATTTCGGTTGGAAAGTTATTCTTATACTACTTTCCATTTTTGCCTTGTAAATTCTTTAATTGCTGTTTCGTACTCTCTAGTCGAGTTAACAACTCTGCTTTAGCATTTTCGCATTGTGCATTCGCCTTTTCTGCATCACGCAAAACATTCTTTAATTGATACTTTTCTTCCTCATTAGGAACAATTGAACGATATTCTTGATAACAAGTAGCAAGTTCTTTCTTGATATTTGCATTATTTGCTATGACTGTATTAATAAAGCTATTTGATGTGCAGTTGTTATTGAACATAAATAAAAATCTCATATTTGGCAGTTTATCGAGTAAAACAGTTGAAAAGGCAGAAATTTTGTTGTCATTTAAATTCATTCCATTAAGATTTTGATTTTTCACAAATAAATTTAAGGAAATTATTTTAATCTCATTTCGATCCAACCAAATCCATGTAAGACTTTTAAGAGGCTCAAAAGTTTGCTCATCAATTATCGAAATTCGATTGCCAATTAAACTCAATTCTTTGAGATTTATCAACCCTTTAAATGCTTCCACATTAATATTTGTAATTTTATTTCTCGAGAGGTCGAGATACTCCAATTTACTTGCCTCTACAAATGAGTAGGCGTCAAGTGATGTAAGTTTATTCTCGTACGCATGGAACACGCGTAAATTAGAGGCATCTTGAAATGACGAGGGAAAAATATTTCGTAATCCCACCTGATTAATTTCTAAAATTTCAAGATTTGAGAATGTAAAAATCATATTTGGCACAGTTTCAATATTGCTCTCGAGAAAAGTGACTTTTAAATTGTCATAGGTTATTTCATTAGTAGAATTTGCTAATCGAAGTCCTTTCCCAGAAATATAATTTATATTTCTCAATATGCATGTCGTAAATTTTGTGTCAAATTGTGCAAACGATTGATTTCTTTTCACTTCACACTCCAATTCCTTTTCATTTGCACATGAAAAGGCAATTGTGCACCAAAAAATGACGGCAAGCAAACTAGAATAATTTTTTTATTATGAAATAAACGAAAAAGAAATTAAATTTTCACTAAAATTCAATAAAAATTAATAAATTTTTCTATTCTTACGTTTGCATATTTTCTTTCTTCTTGTTATCTCGTCAACGACACAAATTAAACTGAAATGGGTTCTTCCGAAAATTTAATTTAGTCTGATAAGAATTCGAGAGATGTGTATGTAGATTGAAATGACCCTAAAGCATAATTAAACTTCAACTACTACTTCTTAGTTCCGTCGCATCAGCAAACTTCTTTTCTTTTTGTAGTATAGAATAGTTTCAATTATTTATACATTCACAAAGCTTCTTCTGTGTTCTAAGTATATGAAAACAGTATGACACAAATTGAGTTATACAGAGCGACTAAAAATATTCACTTTGCCTCATGTATATAGAAAGCATCTGGTTGTTTATGCAAATAAAAAATTATACACTTCCACACTAAGTATCTAATCCTTTCGGTAAGTATATACACTAAATATTTATTTAAACCGGATAAAATAGAATAAATTGAGATGCAACTCTCATGCAAGTTCACGCTCACATATCGTAAATACTACTGCTTTGATAACTCAATAAATGCAAAAGCAAAGAGCGTTCATTCTGACGAGATAAAAGTATGATGAGATACTGTATTCACAATTGTTTAATGAAAGTGAAAGATTTATAGTTTACATTTGCGCAAATCAAATCATAGTCAAGTATAAAAACTAGATGAAATAGAATTATGCACTATCATTTATAGTGTGAATATGAGTCAAGTGGGTGAAACAGTAGTAGAAATTGCGAGCAATGATTTTATCATTGAAAAAGTCCATCAAGTTGAATTGAGTAAAGATGATAATAATGATTTGGTTACTGACAATGAAATTCCGGTGTGGTTAACAAAGGATTTAATAAAAGATGCACTATGTAAACACTTGAAAGATAATGCGATTGTAGTAAAGGATTTAAAAGTTTACCATCTTGGAGGAAAAGGCGAGAGTTTTGCATCGAAAATGTACAGAGTAAGCACGTACTACTATAGTGAAAATGCTGAAAATATTCAATTTATCTCGTGCATTCTTAAGACATTGCCACAGAGCAACATGGCACTTGAAAAGCTTGGTGTTAATCACTATAATGTACAAAACAAAGAAATGATTTTTTATGAACGCATCATACCTAAGCTTGAGGAGATTTTAAAAACAATTGAAGAAGATGAAAAGACTTTTCCAACTGTCATGGCTGTATATTATGAATTAGATCTCATTGTGTTGGGAGATTTAACTGAAAAGAATTTTTTACTTGCCAATCGACTTAAAGGATTGGATATGAATCATATTAAAATGACTTTAAGATGTCTTGCAAGAATGCATGCAGCTTCCGTTATTCTTCATGAACGAGATGAGAAAATATTTGAAATTTATGATTGTGGATTTTATACAACAAAAACTGATGCATTTAATGACATGTTCTTAACATGTCTTGAATCATTTACAGATGAGGTTGCTTCTTGGAAAGAATGGGAAGATTATGAATATTATCATCAAAAGTTGAAAACAATGCAAAAATATGTTATTAAAAATGGTCGAAATGCATTTAATTTTGATAGAAATGATTTTAATGCATTAAATCATGGAGATTTATGGACAACAAACATCATGTTTCAATACAACTCTTGTGGATTTCCTATACAAGCACTTTTGATTGATTTTCAATATAGTTTCTATGGCTCTGCTGTTCTCGATTTGCATGTAAATATAAACTAGTTTAATTTTTTAAAAATGCTTATCGTTTCTATAAATTACAGTATCTTTTATATTCTTCGTTACCTGATAAATTGAGACTCGAAAATTTAGAAGAGCTAATACAATTTTATTATTACGAGATTAAAAGTTTTCTCGAGCGTCTTGATTACGATATGACTAAATTCTTATCGCTACACAGTTTTCAAATACAAGTGCAAAAAAGAAGTTTTTATGGTATGATTTATATGCTTATTTATTTATGATAAACCTCAGAAATCAGCTGATTTTTATTTATAGCATTCTCCGCATGCATGTTGAGCTTTCCTGTTCACACAACTGAAAAAGATGAAGATGCGAATTTTGAGTCTTTAATGGGAAGAGATAATAGGTCAATGGCATTCAAACGAAGAATTTATCAGAATTCTCGCTTTAAACAAATTGCAATGGATTTTCTTCCTATTTTTGATAGAAGAGGAATTTTAGATTTGAACTGAAATTTTTGTTAATTATTGAGAGGGTAAAAGATATAATGTAATTTAATTTTAACTTTTATTTAAACTATTTTCTCCATGTTTTTATTGATACACATATACATAACACAAGTCGCAACATTTGACTAGTTAAAACACATAAATTTCACATGAAATAAAGTAACACAATTTTATAGTTTTTATAACACGGTATAATGGCTATCAAAAAAATCACTTTGAAAATTTTGTTTTTTTCTTCACTTTAAATACTTTCCGTTCTCTATTAGATATTTTTTGACACTTGATTTTTTTACTCAGTCAATTTGAAACATTGCCTGAAAAATCTCTCCAATGAATGATACAAATGTGGACGCACACCAGCTAATGAATGATCTTCATCGGGATATGTTATTTCTTTAAATTGAATGTCGCTACGCTCTAAAACTCTTGCTAAAACCATGCCTTGTTGGAAGTGTACATTATCATCTAGTGTTCCATGAACTAACATGTATTGTTTATTATATTTCGTGATGTTGTCAACGAAGTGTGTCATTCGCGAGACATTATAAGCTCTTTCATTTAATTCTGGTGTAAGCATGTAACGTTCAGTGTAAATTGAGTCATAAAGCATCCAATCGACTACTGGAGCGACACTTGTGGCACATTTGAAAACATCGTTGTCACTCATTAAACTCATACCCGAAACATAGCCTCCGTAACCTGTAAAATTAAACAAAAGTATTTAAATATTTTGAATTAAAATAAAATAATAAAATAATATCTTACTCCAACCCCAAATCCCGGTACGTGATTCATCTAAGTACGAATATTTTTCTAAAAGTTTTTGTACAGTTCTTATTTGATCTTCAACTTCAACTGTTCCAAGATTTTTGTACAATTTATGCAAGTGCTCATCACTTCTCAATCCACTACCTCGACCATCAATTTTCGTATATACAATACCTAAACTTGATGCCAAATATGTTCCCCATTCAATAGAGAATCTATTAGTAACACTAGATGAATCCGGACCACCATAAACTTCAACAAGCATTGGATATTTATTGTCTTCATTCAAATTTGGAGGAAGAAGCATCATTACATAAGCTTCTGTTCCATCATCAAATGTAATTTTATCATAAAGTTTCTTTGGTAAACTTTTTCCATTGAGAACATTCTTCATGTCATTGTTATTTTCAATTTCGAAATGTTCAGAAAGTTCAATTTTATTGTCATCAACTTTCAGAGTATAAAAATCTACACGTGGAATTTGAGGACCAGATGATGTTATAACTAAACGATTACCAGCTTCAGATACTTCAGCATTATAATATGTGTGATCATTGTGCAAATTACAAGTCAAACAAACAGGCGTTGCAGAGTCTTCATTTTTAATAGCATACACATGTTGTGCTTTTATATCCTCTTCAGTATTTGCTGTGTAAATTATCACATCATGCTCTTTGTTATATTTTAAAATTTCAGTTACTACAAATTTTCCAGAAGTACGACTAACAACTCTTTTCGTGTTTAAATCGAGCACTTGAATATGTCTGTAACCGTTATTTGAGTCAATAAAAATCATATTATTTCCAGCTTTATTGAAGAAAGGCTCAGTGTAAAATTCAATCCATCCATCACTTTTGTCAAGAGTAAGAACATTTTCACAACCAGTATTGTTACATTTGTAAACTAAACCTTTATTTTGAACTCGATTTGTCCAGACAGAAATTAAATCATTTTCGTTTGCCCACGCCACTGAAGTGATCAAATGATCAACGTCGATATCTGCAGGTTTAGTGATATATTGTAAATTATCTGAATTAAAATTTGCCAAATCAACAGAGAAAAGTCGTACTGTTGGATTTGGTGCGCCTGCTTTTGGATATTGAATAGGAATAATGTGTGGATATTTCAACATCCCGGGAGCTCCATAAAGTGATAATGCAATAGTTGGAACATGCGTATCATCAAACTGAATAAATGCAACTTTTTTGCCATCTGTCGAAAACCAAGTGGCGGAATTCGATGAGAAAATTTCTTCCTCATATACCCAATCAGGTACACCATTTAATTTAAATGATGAGGGATCAAAGGGATCTTTTGTTATTGGAACAGCTGTTGCCGAAGGTGTTGACTTATAGTAGAGATTGTTTTTATCGACTACAATCATTTCACTTCCTACTGGACCAAACTTGGCAAGTCGATATGATTTGTCTTGATTATTATCGAGACTAATCTCAGTTATGGATTGTTCATCAATGTTGTAATAATACCATGTGGCGAGGAATGAATGACGATAGAGTTTACTTATTTCTGTGGCAAGCAAAATATATTTTCCATCAGCAGAAAACTCGTAACTTGAGGCAGAGAAAAATTTTTCAAATGCAGGCGCTGAGTGATTTACGGCTACTTTCTTAGTTTTAGACAAAACATCGTAAATTATAAAATCGCCCTAAAAATAAATTTTGTCATAAAATAATGAGCTTTTCATTTCTTGTTTTTATGTCTTACAAGTTCATCAAAATAATAAAAACTTTTATCATCGATCCAAGTGCCATTGAATCTTCTCGGCTGTAGCTTACTCTTTAAGATGTCATCAAGATCTACTTCCTCTAAACTATCATCATTTGATCTTTTATTTACAAGCACAAGTGACACAACAATTGCCACAATTATAAGCACTGCAAGTAAGCATAATCCGCCAAGTATTATAAATTGTTTTCTGCGTTTTGCTGAGCCAATCAACTCCTGAAAGATAAAGAATTAAAATTGCTTATATCAAAACTTAAGTGTCTTAATCTTTTATAATAGTAGTCCAATCATCGTGTAATATTTTTGCGATAACTAATCTTTAATTGGTTTCAACAAAACGACCAAATAATTTCAACCATAATTCACATATTTCACATTGAATTTTCATTATCGTTCACCAGTAAAGCGAATTGAGAATAGTAAAAAATAGCAATTATTTTATATCATTGATAATTGCGTAATAAAGTTTTTCATTTAGCATTAATATCATGCTGATATGTACGTACGGATATAAAAATTGTCTTATTGAAACTAACATCGCAGTCAATATTTAAATTTTGTATTTATTACGAAAAGTGAAAGCAATTGAGTGTGAAGAGAATATTAAAAATATTTCATAAAGCACTGAAAAATGTCTAAATTAAAGTTTAATTTTGATTTTTATAATTGTTTTGACATAATCGAGAATAAATAAATAGTACCTTATTGATAGTTAAAAACTGTTATTAATTTAAGAGAGAACAATTTACATAAATTCTCACAATAATTGATTTTTTTTTATTATTCAAGTGATGTAAAAATATCTAGGTAGTGACTAATTATACGAAGTAAGAGAAAAGAGATCAACTTAATTAATAATTAGGTCAATATAAACGAAAAATAAAGCATATTTGCATAAACTAGAAGAGTTTATTTATGCATACCTGATCACTATGTCCCATCGTTTCGACAGAATTTGATGTGGTCATTTTTGTAAAATGAAATGTTATAATTAAATTTTTTTAATATTCTTTGGTATCCAGTAATAAAATATTCATAGAATAACGCGGAACAAACAGCTCTAGCACTGTACAGATCACGTATGACTAAAGCTATTTAATGCCCGTAACAATAAACTCGTAATTATCAAAGAACGACAATTGTTATTATCAAATTCGCTCTCCTTCACTTTAAAACGTCGACTAAGTACAAAGCGCGCGCGACTAGCAAGTAACTCAAATGGCAGTCAGCAAAATACTAACGTTTTTATGAATGAAAAATGTGAAGCATTGGATATATAGCTCTTCACAATGTATTTTCTTCTATTGTGCTCACTTTTCTCTCTCACACACATTATATCTCCTACCTGGTCATGAGCGAATCACATTTTTTAAAGTTTATTTTTCTCTCACATCTCATCACACATATTGTATATTTTCCATTATTATGATACGATGATGATATTTTGTTCCATGAAAGTATTTAAGTAGTAAAAAAAAGAGAGAGGAGAGATTTTAAAATTTGTTTACTCTCGTGTGTATGTATGTATCATTGTTATTTGTCGTGAGCACTCACTAAAGATAAACATGATTTTAGGAAGAGAAAACATGTTGATAATAAAATGACATTGAATAATGTCTCGTGAAGTTAGTTGTTTATTCATTATCTTTATAATTATGCAGAATCATTGAAACATTTTAGCACATACAAAAATTATTGAATTATCAATTTCATTTTCTCACAATTAGCACTTTATGTTTTTATCTCGTAGCACTTAATTCAACAGATAATAAATCAACAAGCATGTGTTTAGTTTCTCGATGTGTATATATACTTAATTGAGATATTAAGAATGCTTCTCATCACTTTCTCTTAATATTTCATTCAACTTGCTTAATGAAATCAAAATTGAAACGTAAATCAAGCCACGTGAATATTGTCAAAAAAACTCACACAATCACTAAATAAAATACTCTTGCTCTCACAGTTTCCTCTCATCTGAAAATAATTTTTTTCTATCTTCTTACTATTTTTTATCTTACTCACCTCATATGATTCAAAGCCATCAATTCTATTCATTTTTTTTGTTCTATGGTATTTTTTTCGACGCACAGTTTTAGTACGTTTTTTATTTCCAATTTCAACTAAGACCAAATCCAATGAGTCTTGTGATCCATCTGAGCTCAGCGACAAACTAAATTCATTTTCATTTTCATCTGCGCTCAAACTGAGCTCTTGTGAAAGTATTTTATACGACGGAGCTTGTAACATGACTTATTTCTTTTCACTGTATATAAATTGTTAAATCATGATTTTTAAAGTAGTGTGTGCAGTGAGAAACAACAAAAAAAAATATGAAGAGGAAAAAAACAACGAAAATTAATAAAAACTACTAAGCCATGAATATTAAAAAAGTTATTTTTAATTTTTGCACTTGATTTGCAGCTATTATCACTCAGAAGTTTCTAGCGAATAAAAATAACTTGTATTACTCGTTTTTATGATACGTCAGCTCTCTGTTTTATGTTTCTCGCAGAGCTTGGGAAAACTGACAGTTTCGCATGAGTTTCAAACTTTCACTAAATCTCTCAAAAATTGAATAATACTTGACCTTTTCAATTTAACTAAATAAGTTACTCTCTTGTTTCTCTCATTCGTGCTTTCTCGCTTAAAATGTACGCTCGATTTATAAAAGATAAATAAAGTGAATATGAATGATAACTACTGATGCTCAAAAATGCATAATTTTATATTCATTTTAATGCATTCATAATTTAATATTATTTTAGTGCTCAACACTTAATGTTTTAGTGCTTAAAATTCAATGTTGTTTTGATGTTTTAGTGTTTTGTAATGCTGAGCATTCAATGTTTAGTGTTAGTACTCAATGTTTTTAATGTTCACTCTATGTTATAAAGCAAGCAAAATGATATTATATAGATTTTAAATTTGATAATATTGCAAAAAACATACTGTTTTATTATAAGATTATATGAAACATAATTTAACAATCAAATTATTATTCTTTTATTTTTTCATTATCTTTAATAACTTGGGTTCCATTTTCATTTTTGAATGTTTCCTCCTCTTGAATCGACACTTCACGTTCGAAACTAACTTTCTTATCAATACTTGATGTCGAAATTTTACGAGTTTCACTTGGTCTGCGATCGTTTTCATTGCTCGATTCTGCTGCTAAACTTGCATTGCTGATAATTACTGACACTTGATCGGATGTTGGCAAACTGACGATAATCAGGTCTTCTTTGCTATAACCATTAGTAACTAGTAACTGTTCTAAACGCATGAACGATCCTATTACATTATTCTGTTATTAGAACATAATAATATCAAATTACTATTTATTAATGAGATAAAAATATATATATATATATATATATATGTTCGATTGTACTCACGCGAATAGGTCGAAATAAAATAAATTCTGTATCCTTGTTTGATAAATAAAGTTGCATTGAGCGTTGAATAGAAGCCAACTTACTCTTGATATTACGTTGTGATTCTTGAATTAAAGAACTGATTTGTTGAGGTGAAGCCCAATTGGCTTGCCTCAAAAGAAAATTTGCAGATGATGGTGGTGATTGTTGTGGTTGCTGAGCTGTTGCATTAGCTGTTGGTGTACTAGTTTGTTTAATTAAATTCTGTGCATTTTCAATAAACATTATAATAGGCCCAACAAGCTGTTTAGTTACGTCTTTTATAAATTGCTCACATGATGTTTTCAATTGTCGATCAACATCTTTGCGTGAATCCAATAAATGTTCTAAACAGTAAAATAATAAATCACTTATAATGTATAAATGAATTTAATTATTACCTTTTACTTGCGGTGTTCCTTCAAGTAGAAACTCTAGTAAAGCATTGTTTGTTCCAAGAGCAAAAAGTTGCTTTCGTTTTTGCAAAAGTTCATATGCTGCAGTTTTTACTTTACTAAAATCTAAACTCGTCTCTTTCATGGTAAAATCAACACGAAAAGGAGCAATTTGCTCGCGTAGAATTAATAAATGCTTGATTTCAAAGAGTTTTCCATCAACACTTGTCTTGTTAGTAGCAATAGATTGACCTGCATTTGAAAGGCTTTGAATACAATACGACAATGCTTCTTGACTTAAACCTTGAAAAATTGGTCTATCGACACATCTATAGAGTCGTGATAAACAAACAAGTGTACGGCGCACAGTTGGATACCACATGCCATGTAAATCAGCTGGTGAATTTCCAGTACGCGATTTTAAATGCTGTTCTACATCATTCGATGAAATAGAAAGCATTGAACTACGAGAGTCTGAACGTTTTAATACAGGTTCATTTTTTTGAAGAGATCTCGCAATATTTTCCATCATTTCTAATTTTTCGGGATATGCAAGGTCACCACCTGATGGTTTATACTGTTGTATATCTGTTTGCAAATATAAATGAGCTCGAAAAACAAGCCTTTCTTGTACATCTTCAAGCATTTGCTGAATTGAATAACCAAATGCTTCGAGTGCTTCTGAATTTTGTGCAACATGTTCATCAAGCATTTCTACTTTGAGAATACTACAAATTTCAGCTAATGTCTCTAAATGGTTTATATGAATAATGAATGGTCGAATTGAATCATATAATATTGTGCAGAGTCCTTCCATATAAGTAGTTAATTGCGGACTTTGAAGACTAAAAAACTGATAAAACAATCGATACTCATCTTGACATATATGAACTAAAAATGTACATGATGCACGAAATAATGCACAATGATCACCTTTGTGTTTCAAACATAAATCTTTTATCGCATTTTCTACACCAGAGCTCATGATTTGAGCACGCTGTGACAAATAAAATTGATGCAACTCACTCAATAGTGCATCATATTCTGCATTCTTCTCATAACGACTTTCAACAATCTTTATGACATTTTTAATCTTTATCGATGATGCTTGAAATTTACCATAATATAAGGCAAAGGCTGCATCTGTTGTTTTGTCACCAATTTTTAATTGATCTTTGACTGCTGAACTATTTTTTGGATTGAGAACTTGTTCTGTTGCTGTTATCAAGGCTTGTGTTACATAATTCCTAATCATTTGAACTCCTTTTAACAAGCATTGTTTATATTTAACAAGGAAAGTTGCACTTTCTTTAAAATTTGGCTAAAATTTAAATAAGTTAAGTTCTATTGAAAAATATTTTAACATGAATCGACTCACATTCTCTTTTAAATAGTCCATGCACTCATCTATATTGTTGATTATTTCAACAAACTGCTCACTTGCCGGTGAAAATGTTGGATTCTGTAATCGTTGAATCAAGTGCTCAGATTGTGTAAAATGTTTCAATCGGAATTTAATATTATCACTTATTTTACTCAATTGTTGTTGCTCTCGTATAAGATTTTCACTTGCTTCATTGAGTGATGACGTTTTCGTATTGACAAAATTGTACTTTTCAGTTAATTTATCAAGAGCAACTAAAGTTGTATCTATCTGAAAACAGGAATAATTTATTTTAGAATAAATTATTAAAGAAAGTTAAATTAACAAAATAAAATTACCTCATTTAAAAGAACATCGCACTGTTTAGTCTGATTTTCTAGCTGACTATAAAATTTATTATACACATCATCACTTTGACTTTCAAATGCTTCTTTTACTTCATCGAACCACACTAGAAATTTGGGAATCGATACTATCACTGGAATTTCTTCATTTTTGTCTTTTTTCTCAACATCAGATTCGGACTCAATCTATTTATTGAAGAATTTTTATTGAAAATTGTTTGCTTTAATATTTAAAAACACAAACCTTTTTGATTTTTAGGCAATTTGTGTAAATATCCTCAATTTGATTAATAATACTAAGTTGATAATCGTCTAATTTTGCTGTTGGATCGTTTTTATCGTCCCATTTTTTAACTTTTGCTTGTAAAACTTTAGTTTCATCCATCACTACTTACTTTGAATAAATATTTTCCAAAAATATACCTTCTGTTGTTAACGAGTAACAAGTCCCATTTTCGAAATGTTTTAAAAACAATACAGTACAGTTTTGTTTATGTTTTGAGTTATTATTTACAATCTAATGTTTTTATTAAAATATTTTAATGAAATGAAGAGAATTAAAAGTTTTCATTATTGATTATGAAATCAGCAATAAAAGTTATTAGTTATCAATGATAATGAAGCAATTGTATAACATGATACAACAGTAAAAAAAAACATTTTAAAGAAACTAATCCACTAAAAAAGAACCAAATATCAAGTTCGAGTGACTAATTGACGTGAGTGAAATCATTGAAAAAAGTGGCGAAAAAATTTCAAAAAAAATGAAGAAAATTAAAAATTAAATATTAAATTGTAGTGAAATTAAGATAAACACTATCAATTATTTGTGTTAAAAGCAATTAGAACACCTTAAAGTTTAGTTTAGTATTGAAGGTGATCGGTAAAGAATGCTTATTACGAAATTAATGGACGACACAAAAATTAATTTTCTTCGCTTAAACTTGATCCGGTTTTATTAAGTTAAAAAATCAATAAAAAAAGATTTGTACGAGAATTTCCAAAATATGCCACTATTTCTTTGATGAAACTATCGAGTTTGTAGTTAAATATACGTGCATTTAGGTAGCTAAAATGAAATTTTAAGTGCAAGTAAAACAAATTGAAAAAAAAATGAAATGGCATTAAAAAATGTGAAAAGGAGCCCTGTTTGAAATGAGAGAGAAATAAAAATTGCATATGAAGTAGAAATTTTCAATCTTAGGCGTATTTTCTAAGCGCGTGATGTGCGTTTTTGGCTAAATTGAGCTTGCTAAAGAGCCATTTACCATATGAAAAAATGGTCGATGATGGGGAGAGTCTTGAAGTGATGTAATAAATAAATTTAACTTGCTAGGCGGGGGTGCATATTGTAAGAAAGAAGAGAAAAAGCATAAGTGGGAATACTCGAAGCATAAAAAACATTCAACTTCTTTTCGGAATTGCTCGAAATAATGCAACACACTATTTTCGATTACCTACCTTTCTATTTCTTCCTTAACTTTCCATATTTTTTTGTCGTGACGATATTTGCGCATTACACGAAAAAAAAATTTGATGCAAGAAAAAAAATTATGAATCATCATCAGAAATTCATTGAGAAACTTACAAATGGATATTTTTTATAAAGCTACTTTTGTTTCCTATGCCTTTAAAGTGTGTGCTGTGAGTAAGTGAGAAAAAAGATATGGCAAGTAAATAATGAAACCGTTAATTAGACAATATTTTAACGAACGTTTGTCGATTATTAAAAAAATACAATCTACTTCATTTAATAAAATTATTTTCATTGATAAATCTGATAAATGTGAGTACATGGAATACACACACATTAAAGAAACTTTAGTAAACTCTGATTTTTTTTCCTCATATATGCTTAGGGGTTCTCACTTCGGGAACGGGAACGGGAATTCCCGGGAAAAATCGGGAACGGGGAGACCGGGAACGGGAATTCCCGGGTTCCCGAAATTTTCAATTTTCGGGAACGGGAATTCCCGAAAATTTGGGAAATGCAAATTTCCCATACAAAGTTCATCTTTTTTTTGAAAATTTTTAAAAAAAATACAATAATTTCATAAAATTTTCATTCTATCAAAATAAAAATGATAAAAATGTATGGTAAATTATTCTATCACGGTACAAATTTTTTTTCTCACTTTTTTTCAAGGCCTGAGAACTCTTGATATTTTTGTTATTTTTATATTTTGCAAGGGGTTGAACTCTTGTTATTTTTGATTTTTTTGATATCGTGATTTTCTCTTTTATTAAAGACTATAAAAATTTTGTTGATAGCCTAAAAGAAAGCTATGAGCATTAGAAATGAAAATCAGAAAGGACTGCATATCTTCGTGTTATCGTTTTAGAATTGAGGTCATTTAAAAAAAAGTCCATTTCTAAAAATTTTTATTTTTCGGAAAACAAAGGTATCTTGATGGGAAATATCAAAAAGAGTTCTCAGGCCTTGATTTTTTTAGAACTTTTCTTACTTATTGTTGAACCAATTCTTATGTTGGATTCATTAAATAAAAGATAAATTCTTCTATTTTAATAAATAATAACTAAAGTTAGAATATCTATTTGTCACTTTTCGAGAAAAAATTTTTATTTTGTTTGAACCTATCATAGGACAAGTAAACAAAAAGAATCTGAAAAAGTTGAATTTGAAAATATTTTGTTGTCATCGAAATTTTTGGTTTACATTTTTCATTAAAATTTCACTTTCAAATGTAAACAAAATATCAAATTATTTTTAGACAAAACGATACTCTAGAAATGAATATTTGGTAATTTTTTAATTTTTTTTAAAATATTTTTCATGAGTGGGAAATAAAGAAAAGAATAAAAAAAATAATTTTATTTCTTAATAAAATCATTTTTTCATGGAAAATTTTTAAAATTTAATATCTTTATTTATTTTGCAGAGTGCGCCTTTAGCGCGCAAATTTTTGTAAAAATTTTATTTGAAAAATAACGACTAAAAATTCTGTTCGTCTTCCGAAGCTTATATTTAACTGTTTTTAAAGTATAAAATAGCCATCAAATTCATTCTATTTTTTCTGTTCCATAATAAAGAAAAAAATTAGCAAGAAAATTTTAAAATTTTCATTATGTCAATAAAAGTATTTTTCAAACCAACTCTCTTTATGTTGATTTTCAATAATAAAATGCAAAATATGATCGAAGAAATCATAAGTTCTATGATTTTTAAATTTTCATAGACATTTTGAGTCATTTTGTATGACAAAATTATTTCGGGAATTCCGCGGAATTCCCGGGAATTCCCGTTCCCGCTTCCCGTTCCCGAAAATCGTCCGGGAACGGGAAATCGAGAACCCCTATATATGCTTATCCGTCAAAAGAAATAAATATTTGATTAATTTGTGACTAAAAATAAAGTAGCAAAAGCTAGATTACAAGCACTTTACTTTTCTCTCTCATTTCAAAATTGGCTGTGAAAAAAGGTGATAAAGCAATTACATTTTTTTCTCAATTGCAGTCAGTAAACATAACATAGACAAAATCTTCATTTACTTAATCGCAAAAAAAAGAAAAAAAAAATTCGGTGTGTTATACAAAAAAGAGACAGAAAAAAAAGTAGAAGAAGTTGAATTTTTCAAGATTTAAGAAAAAAACGACCGTGTTGTGTTGAAAAAAGGAAATTGCAAAATACCGAGAAGTAAGGCAACGAAGCAAAAGTTAGAGAAAAACAGAACAAAAAACATAAATGTGTATATAAAAGAGTGATGATGACGAATGGAAACTAACATGAATTTCTTGTTGGTTTCTTTTACTACTACTAAATTTCTCCATCAAAATTAAAGAACGAAAAGAAAAGAGAGGGAGAGTGAGAACAGTGTAGATATCATATAAAAAAGAGTAAAAGAATTGTGTTGAAGAAGTGAAATTCAATTTAAAGATTATCGTGAAATTTAGCAAATTGGTTCTACTTCCTTCTTCTCCTCTTCCTTCAACAGATAGACTTTTTCGCTCCATCGTATTCAGCAAATTTAAACTCACGAGCGAAAGAGAGAACAAAATTTTATATCTGGATTTGTGAAAATACTATGCAACGAAAAGATCAACGCGACATGTCTCGACAAGCAGCAGCAAGGTAAATTATTAAAAAAGAAAAAAATGATATAAAATTATGTATGTTGCCATTGAATGTGACGTTAAGTTTATAATAATATGATTGTATTGAAAGCTATTATGTAGTCGTAGTCGTCGTTGTCAACGATAAAGAGAGTGAGAGAGAAATCACTACAATATTTAATCATTATTTACGTCACATTTCATACAACACTTGTTCCTACATAACAACAAGTCAATCAATTTCAAGTATAAATACAAAAAAAAATATTTTGAGATATCTGTATTGAACGGTACCGAAAAATTGAATCAAAATCATTTGATGTGATAAAAGGCGACGTGAGAAAAAAGAGAAGAAAATTTACCTCCACTTATAAATGCATAACGTAAGTAGGGTTGAAGAGATAAACATAGAGAAAATGATAGCTAGAAAATAAAGTAGAACATCATAACAAACTATATGCATAACTACTTAAAATTAAAAAAATTAGGTATGAAATTTAAATCTGTCATATCTTAAATATTTTAATTTTTTTCATAAAACAATGATTCATGAAATGGAATCCATACTTAATTTCAATATTTTTAATTTAACCATAAAATCTTCTCTCATTGAACTTTTTACTCTCTATAGAGTATACATTTACTTACATAAATGTAGTAATAGTACGCAAATGAGTAAGGAAGTTAGGTTGTAAAAGATTCGAAAGTTCATTTAAAAATGTTATAACAAATAATTTATATATACAAACACAGTAATGCACTGAATTGCTTTGATAAGTGTAAATCAGGCTTATGGTGAACATATATTGATTAATCATCAAGTGGCAGCACCAACATCAGCAGCCAGTGAACTTATACATAAATAATATCAATCAGTTTAAAAACATACTATTTTTGTTTCTCTCTTTTGCTTATCGTTGTCGTTGTTTGGCGCTTGTAAATAAAACGAATTTTTTTTTGCTGCTACCAAGTTCAGCATGCAAAGAATATTGGCTAATGTAATTAGAATATCTCATATAAAAAACACTTTACTATACCACACCTTTTCATAGATTATTTAATCATGATTTACTTGCAAAATATTTTGATTAGAACTTACCAAGTGTAAAAAAAGTTTTACTGATGAGATAATATACTTGCTTAAAAAATCTATTAAATTAAATATATGCATCTTAAAGATTTAGTAAACGAACAAGTGAGATAGGTATAAAAAATTTGTTTAACATAGTGTATAAATTTAATCAAGCAGTTAATATATGTTGAATATCAACGTCATGTTCCTTACACAAATAAAAGTGATTAAAAACTTTAATAAATGAAATGTTTGTATCTAGTCTCTCTGTGACACGTGCTTGCGAGAAAACTGAAATTGGAATTTACTTATTCATATCAACTTCTACATTTTTCTTTTAATTGTATTTGTAAACAATCGCCATGTTCTTGATTTTCTTCACACTACTTACTCACATGAGTGAAACAGCTTACTGTCTTTCTATTTAAAAATTTGCTATAAGCGTATAGATACATTTTTCTAAATAAATCATCACGTTTTTGTCGCGACATATGCGTATTTTATTGGTATTCGCAACGCCAAGAAAAGCAATTCAATGCTTAAAAAATAAATAAATAAAATGAAAAGTTCAAGGTCAAATTTTATCATGTTCATCGTCGTCATCATCGCATCGCGTACTCTTCAATATTTAATGTTTACGAATCTTTTTACTTATTTTCTTTCGAGAAATAAACACATAATAAAAAAATATGTGTTTTGTCAGCATGAAACTATAATATATATTGTATCTAACTATTTGTATGATTTATATATAAAACGTAAAATTTATGAAATACGAATAGTCGTCGGATTCTCAATTAGTGAGACTGCTGCTTTTTTCGCGTGAACACACTAACGATTCGTTATATATATGATTAGTTACAATAATTCCTTGCAAGGAAACAGTTCACTTCGAGAAAGTGTTTAGTCAATCCTGAAAAACAAACGCTCGCATAGCATAATATTGTTAAAACACAGAGCTAGAGTTCAAAGTTTTATTTTCGCGTGATTTAAGAAAACAAAAATAGAACAAAAAGAATACTTAATATACAAAGTGAGAGCGGAAAAAGAGTTTTGTGTGATACTCATTTAATTGTGTTCTCTTCTACCTTTCCCTCATTAAAAAATGTGAAATGAAAGTGAAAATTTTATTATTAATAATACTTGTCAATATACTTAGTAATTCATAAATGCGTTTCAATCTATGGTTTGTTTGTTTTACTTAATTTAATTTTATTCGTTCGTAATAGCTAGTGTTGTTGCTCTGTCAATTTAATTATAATAATTAAGTGGTTAAAAATATCACTGTGAATATAACTGTAGAAGAAAATTTTCTTTTTTTCTTCATTCATACTCTCTCTCTCTCTCTCTCTCTCTCTGTTGAGTGTTTTTTTTTATTCGTCAAAACATGTCCTTCGTCTTGATTACGTACGCAAAAGATTATGTCTGTATCTACTCTCTGTTTTTGAAAATTATATCTATTAGCGAATGATTACCGAGTCAGCCTGAGGAAGTTTCAATTTTTCTCATCGCATATATTGCTAAAGTCCGAAGAGTGTAATGAATGAAAATAAAGATGTATATTGCGAGCGACCGAGAAAAATAGAGAGAAAGAGGAGGCATTCGTTAACTATATAAAATGATGATAAAGGCACTTCAATTGCTTATGCTCAAGGCCAATGTTCTGATCTATATACGGTCACTTATAGCGACCGTCAAAGTCTTTTATAAATACATATATAACGTTACAACGTTATGAATGAATGTCAACTAATAATAGTAATCTTTAATCTTCTTTTTCAGTGGTGCAAGTGGCTCTGGAGCTCCAGGAGCTGCACAACGTGGTGGATCCTCTAACAATATGTATTCAGCACGTCATTCAGTTAGCTCATCAAGCGGTGTTCTAATGGTCGGACCAAATTTTCGCGTTGGAAAGAAAATTGGTTGTGGTAATTTTGGTGAATTGAGATTGGGTAAGTTCTTTTATTTTCTCGTTTACTCTGTATGAGTAAACGCAAGACGTTATAAAAAATTCAAATTGGTGGAAGCATAAAATCAATACTTTTAAGACATTGTTAGAGAAGTGATAGAAAGGAAAAGATATAAGTTAGGTAGAGTGATTGAAAAATTTAATACATCAAAGAAATGTAATATTGTCATTGATAACTACATACTTTCTTTTAGATTGTGAAAAGTGTAAGAAGTGTTTAGAAACTTGTTTTATTACAAGAAGAACTATAGTATAAAATGCAATGTTACATTGATAACTATTTACAGTATTGCTTATAAAAGTGCAGTGAAAAGACAAACTATACTCGCATTTCAAGTTTTGCCTCATATTCATATTACGGACATCCTCGATAAAACATTTCATATTAAGAACTTTATAATGCTAGAAATGCTTGCATTTTATCATAAAATTATCGTAATATAAATGTGCAGGTTAATCTTTTAAAAATTTACGACAATAATGTCTTGCTCTGTTCATTTCCACATTTTGCTTTGAGATCTTGTGGCTTTTAGGATATGATTTGTATTTTGAGAAGGCAAAAAATATTGTTTAGGGTAAACACACCTAATTATGGACACTCCCTAATTATGGACAGTTTTTTTGAATTCTTAAATTTGCTATCAAAACACACAAACTCACTATATATTATGATTGAAAATGATTTAATATGTCATTTAAACATAATTTAACACTCCAATATCAAATATTTATCTGTATTTTTCGCCAAATATCCATTTTTGTATTTTTCTCGAAAACAATAAAATTTTTCACAATTTTCAATCACTTGTTATTCACTAATTCTTTCATTTTCACTATTCAAATGCTTTAAAGATTTGAAATTAAACTTAAACTGCATTTTCAATCACTTATTCACACAATTTAACACGATTTAAAAAGCAAGATCTTGTCACAAATGCTTAACCTAATTATGGACAGTCTTTTTTCCTAATTATGGACAGTTTTTGTTTACAAAAATACATGGAAAAATTTTGCGAGAATCGCGTGAGAATTTTTGTTACCAATTGCAAAAAACGCGCTCAAATATTTCTAAATTTTAAATTATTAATTTTTGCTTTATTTAAGCTTTTTTGTTGTTTAGTAATGTGTTTACATTTCTTTTGCTGTATTAAATAAGTGATTAAAAGAATTGTGAAGTGCCAGCAATTATTGAAAAGTGTAAAAAATCAGAAATAAAACAAAACTGTCCATAATTAGGAAAAATAATGTCCATAATTAGGATCAGACTGTCCATAATTAGGATCGGTATTTGAATGGTTATTGTGATTTAAATATTCAACTCCGATTTCTAAGTAATATTTTAAATGAAAGATGCTGAAATTCTACATTTAAAACTTTCGTAGAAAATGGATTTAATCAAATATTAAGAGAGATATTTATGATTGAAAATCAAAATCCGAAAAACTGTCCATAATTAGGAACGTTTACCCTAATAGGTTTTCTTCTTTGTTAGATTTTATGAAATAAGAGATATTCGTTTACTTAGGTAAATACTTTTGAAGGTTCGCAATACACTTTTAGAGCTGTCAGCATTATTCGCAAACGATAAGGATCGAGTTAAATGGTAAAAGTAAATATAATAAGTGTGCAAAAAATAGAAAAAAAAATGAATGAGAATGGAGACAAGATATATCTTTTTTTTTTTCCATTGAAAAAATTTTATTCGGTGTGGATCATCATTTGATTTTGTTGAATGTATAGAAGAACGTCGATTTGTAAAGACGCACATGCCTTGGGATTTATTACCAGATCAGATTAAAACTAATAAAAAAGCAAAAATAATTTATGCAATGAGAAATCCAAAGATCTCACCGTTTCCTATAATTATTAATGCTTATTAACACATCGCATAAATTGCACATTTGAAAAGTATTTTAAAAAACAATTGGACTTACGGTTCAGTAAGTCCAACACATGTTTGAATTTATTATCCAAAAAGATATCACGCACATTAGTTACAGATGACATTAATCTGCGAGCATGTTAAGTTTGAGAAAATGAAAAACAGTTCAATATAAATTTAGATCTGTGATATATAATTATAGATTCTAAGACAAAACAAAATGTGAATATTCATGCACAATAAAATCAATTTATTTGAAAAGTATATTGGTAAAATTACTTATTAATGAAAATGTTGTGATGTTTATTAAAATAAATTTTAAGTTCAAATTTATATTATAAATTTTTTGATCAATATAAAGTGCAATCTTCTCTAAAAGCAGCTTATGCTTATATATTCACATCAGTAAATATATTCTAAGTTTGTCGGAAACAAATAATCAAAAACTGAAATAATAAATGAGGTCAAGTTTTAATGAATAACTTTTTGTTTCAATTACAAATTAATGGATTAAGAATCATATTGCTTTAGTGCCCTAAATTCAGTCAGTTAGTAAGTTTACAGGTTAATTTATGCTTCCTCTTCTTTATATTAAAATTATATACATTTAAATTTGTTATTAATATTAAACATCTTTTTCCCTCTTTTTTCTTTGATATTTCAGGAAAGAATCTATACAACAATGAACATGTAGCAATAAAAATGGAGCCAATGAAATCAAAAGCGCCCCAGTTACATTTAGAGTATAGATTTTATAAATTATTAGGATCACACGGTATGTATTATACATAATCAAATTAATGTCAATTTCAGCTTCATGACTCTTAAGAAAGTCCAATTAATGAAACAAAAAAAATCAATCTTTGAGAGATTTAAAAACCATTTATAATTTTTTTTTAATAATTTTAAAAACATCTTCTATCTCAGAGGGAATAGCGCGAGTTTACCATTTGGGAACTTGCGGTGGACGTTACAATGCAATGGTTTTAGAATTATTGGGACCATCACTTGAAGATTTGTTTACAAGTTGTGGACGAAAATTCTCATTGAAGACTGTTCTCATGATTGCTAAACAACTCGTAAGTGCTGAAAATTTCATACCAACAACATTTTATCAAAAAAGAAGTCTGTGCATTTAGTATAAAAATTTTGTTAATATCTACTTAGTTAAAGTTGTGATGCGTTTTATTTTATTATGATTCGTCGATAATGATAATTTTTTTTAAAAGTATTGAGAAAATTGTCAAAAAGACATATTGGTTTAAGTCAACTTTTTTCATGTCGGGTCGGCATTTTGTATGATCTACAATTCTGGCAGTTTAGTAGTGATACATATTTTACTTTATATTTTTTGATTGATTTTATGTTTGTATTTCGCTCTATTATATGATTTATTTTGAAATCAGAATAATACTTATTATTAACATAGGTATATATAGCGGAAAAAATTTGAATTGAGTTTGCTGTTGATGTTCCGCTACATTGTATATTTTTCTCTCTCGTTATCTTTTTTTGTACAGAAATTTTTTTTTGCCTCTATTTTTTATACACCTAAAAAATTTATTAAGCGAAGTGTGATAATAACCAGTACTCTCTTTTGCATGAATTGTCAATGGTCGTTTAATTTGTTGTTTAATTTTAATGTAATACAGTCTTTTTTGTTTTTACTAAAAAAAATTATCCATCGAAAATGTAACAAAAGTAATATTATTATGAAGAAGAGAACGAATGTAAAACTAAAAAGAGTGCGAATCGAAATAACAAACCTACAGTCCACAAAGTTTTTTTTCTTGTACATTTTGTATCCAGCTAATTGAAATTCAACATGCATACATACGCTATTTAATCTAATTTAAACATAGCCGACCCGCCGCGTAGGCACAAAATCAACACAGAAAAAAAAAAGTAATAATTAATTGCGATAATTAAAAGAACCATGATAGTTTATCTTCGTCTCCCTTTTCTTTCTCTCACACGTTTAAAAATCATTTTATATACACATACAATTTGTCTCATCATAATGTTGTCTAAACAGTTGTTTAGTAACCATGAAAAAAATCTTCAAGAGGACCTTAAAGAGTAATTTAAAAAAAGAGTCTTAAAATTATTTTGTTTTTAAAAATTTTTTGTTAAAATCTTTTGATTGTGTCGCATACAGATGGATTACCCGCAATATATTACTTTGGTCCTTGCGGTAAATACAATGCACTCGTCATGGAACTACTTGGTCCGTCACTTGAAGATTTATTTGATATGTGTGGCCGTCGTTTTGGGTTGAAAACTGTTATCATGATAGCAATACAATTAGTAAGTAATTACTCTTACGGCAACCACAATGCTAATTTTTAAAAACACACACATGCATATATATATTTAAAATTAAAATTTCGTAATTCCTTAATTTAATAATTCATTTTTATCATAAAAACAAAAATCTCTCTGTCTATCTCTAATATTTTCCACACATAAAAATTTCTATTAAACTATTATGATCTCTTTTTAATGTCCAACATTTTATGAGTATGTTTTTGCACACAGCAATGGCTCTTTAATAACAACAGCAAAAAAAAGTTACTAAAATTTGCTTTATGATTTCCTTTTCATCCCTTTCGCTTTCCTTAATTTAAATTGCTATGATAGTTTTATAGTTTTTTTAACTCTTCAAACAAGCATCAACGTGAAATATAACTCTTTTCTCTTCATCTTTCTGTTTATTCTCTTTTTGTAAAGAGTTTTTCTAAATATTCAAAGTAATAAAATTTTATCATTGAAAAATTATTCTCTTTAATGTTATTTTGTTAAATTGTGGTACTGTAGGTAAACACACATTTCACATCATTCCCTTCTTTTTCTTCTTGAACTCTTTATTCTTTCCTGTTTTGTAAAAATGTTTTGAATCATTGTTTTACATTTGACTGATTTTTTTTTTCTTGTAATGTTGTAGTTTTATTATGTAGTTAAATGTCGTTGTTAATAGCTCAATTCATTTTTATAATTACTGCATATTTCTCACTAATTAAATTTCTTTTTTTCAATCAATTCTTGTAGCTTCATAGAATCGAGTATGTGCATAGTCGTCATTTAATTTATAGAGATGGTAAGATTTTTAAATATTATATTATTCTAAAATAAATTTTTAATATTTTTTCATTATTTTAGTAAAACCGGAAAATTTTTTGATCGGTAGAAGTTCAAATAAACGTGATAAAATAATACATATAATAGGTGAGTGATTAAGAATAACTAAACACAAGATGAGTTCAAAATCGTTTTTATTAAATTTTAATTTTTTTTTTATTCTGAGCAAAGCATTATAATAATTATTTCAAGTGTTTCTAAGCTGAGCACTTGGTGTTTTATGCTAAAACACTCAGTGTTTTAGTGATCTATACTTTGTTTCGTGCTCATTATTCAAAGAGCAGAATGCTGAGATGAGCACTCAATGTTTTGATTGCTTTGATAATCAAAAATCAATGTTTTATGATTGAAGTTCAATGTTTAAGTATTTTTTTATGCTAAACACTTGATGTTCTGTGTTTAGCAGTGAAATTTTTAATACTTTTGTGCTTATTGCACAATGTTTTTGAGCATCTTGATACCTCTCAATGTTTAATGGACTATGCTCAATGTTTTAAATACTTAATAATTACTATTTATAATTTTTATTATAAATACTCAATGTTTTGAGTGTTTTGATATCCAGCTATTAATGTTTTGTGACTAACACTCAATGTTTTATATATTTTTATACTGAAATTTTAAAAATTTTAATTCAATTAAAAATCAAATAGAATTTTATTTTTTCAAAATTAATTTTTATTCATACAAATTTTATTAAAAATTATTTTTACAAATATAAAACGATTTTAAACTCTATATAACAATTTTTTATATTATATATTATTAAAAATGAACAAAATATGATTAAAAGATTTAAAATAAAAGCAGTTATTAGTAAAGTTGCTACTCTTTTATGAATATGAAAAGAGGAACAACTTTTCCAGGAAGCGCCAACGTGGAGGCTAACTGCTATCGCTTCCCATGCGGGGTCACTGGGGCGCCAATCCCAGATAGATTTAGCTCACTCCCCTCATAGTCGGTACGCGCTAACATATCGCTATGATAAGGGTGTCGGGTCGCCACATCCGACATTTTAGCTCTTCTCCCCGACTTGTAAATAAATTTACTATTGTAAATATTATATCTGAAAAATGAAAAATTATTTTATTATTAATGAAAAGATTTAAAATCAAAAACACTATACAACTTACCAATTCACGAGCGTCGGGACTTTTTTGCGTTTTGGAGATGTCTGAAAAGAAAATTATATTAGTTTTTTAAATTTTTTAGAATATTATACTTACATTTGTACAAGTTTTCTCGTGGTCACGGCATTTATATTTATCTTTGTAGGGTCGATTGCATACGCTACAGTGAAATATTTCTCGCTCTCCGATTGCTGGGTTCTTTTTACAAATTTTCTCGTGTGCATCCCGATTCCATTTCTTATTGAAAGATTTACCACAAAATTGACAAATGAATTCCAGCTCTCGATTGAATTGTTCCTCTGATTTTGTGTGCTTCTTCAGGTGGTTGTCAAGAGCTCGCTTTCTGTCAAGTCTTTCTCCGCACTTAGGGCACTTGAAGAAAGGCAGTGGGTTTTCAGGACAAATCGAGAGGTGGTACTGCAATTGATTCATTGGCATGTCTTGTGGCCATTCCATGTTGCAGTATTTGCAGGTGTTTGACTTGTAGGTGTCGTGATGATAAGGAAGTGGCTCTGTGTTGAGTGTCTCGAGTGCGTTGCTGCCTTTCTCGCGTTGAATTATCTTCCATCGCTTCAAGTTTCTCATGTAGTCGTGCGAGTCGATGTGTTCCTCAATGGCTTCAGCGATCAATACTTTTCCGCAATTTTTTAGTGGGCACAATCTGAGGTCTTCATTCATTTCTACCAAGTAGATGATCCATTCTTCTTCGTTTTTTCCATCGCCTCCATAAGAATGATCCCATTTAGAATTGACGCAGATACCAAGCTCAAATAGCAACTCTTTCATTGCATCTTCAATTGTTTTCGCAATCTCGTAGTTGGATGAATAACAAAAGATATTCTTACTTGTCAACTTTTGATAAATTTGTAATCCGCTATATCGCGTTTCCAACTTGCTTTTTCCCACGAGGCCAACTTTTCTTTTTACTCGTCCATATACTTCATTGTACAACTCCAATAGCTGCTTTAGCTCATTATTCGATGGTAAAGTAGTATAATTAGGTGCAATGAATTCCATTTTATTAATATTTTGCAAAGCGCTAAATCTTATAAAAATTTTAGATATTTCACAAATAAAAATGATGCAAAATTCAAAGATGCGAAGATTTGTAACGAACTTTTTAAATTTTGCATCATTTTTATTTGTGAAATATCTAAAATTTCTATAAGATTTAGCGCTTTGCAAAATATTAATAAAATGGAGTTCATTGCACCTAATTATACTACTTTACCATCGAATAATGAGCTAAAGCAGCTATTGGAGTTGTACAATGAAGTATATGGACGAGTAAAAAGAAAAGTTGGTATCACATTGAAGTCAAATTTATTCATTCGTTATACGAAGAAGTCAGTATACAAAAAACTGACAAACGAGTCTGTTTTTTGCGGAGCAATTAATAGCGAACTGGCAGTGGAAATAGAAACCAGAATGATGGTAATACTTCGCGAGCAGGAACTCTGTGCTAATCCAGTTAGTGATTTTGGAACAACACCAGGAGCAATTTCAAAAGATGGAGAGTATTACGTTTATTTAATTGAAAAGAAGGATGATGAGGACAAGTGTCATATGTGTGGAAAAGTTTGGATTCAAGACAAGGAGCAACAAAAGAAACATATGGAAGAATTCCATTGGGAGGAAGTGATGGTATTCACACAAGCTATTAAGGATCTTGAGGCACTTGATGACGACAATAGTGAGCTGATCGCAGAATACAAATCGCTGTTGAAGTGGCAACATCTTGAAGCAACAGTCAGCAAGCCATCATCTGTTCCTGAGAAGCCATCAACATCAGGAATCTCTAAAAAGTCAACGTTATCAACCAAGCCATCATCCTCTTCTGCAACTTCAACCAAGCCATCATTATCAAGAAAGAGAACCTATAGTCGTATCAAACCACCAATAAGTGATTCTGATAGTGATTAACTTGCGTATGTTTTATAGTGTTTTTGTTTTTAAATCTTTTCATTAATAATAAAATAATTTTTCATTTTTCAGATATGATATTTACAATAGTAAATTTATTTACAAGTCGGGGAGAAGAGCTAAAATGTCGGATGTGGCGACCCGACACCCTTATCATAGCGATATGTTAGCGCGTATCGACTATGAGGGGAGTGAGCTAAATCTATCTGGGATTGGCGCCCCAGTGACCCCGCATGGAAAGCGATAGCAGTTAGCCTCCACGTTGGCGCTTTCTGGAAAAGTTGTTCCTCTTTTCATATTCATAAAAGAGTAGCAACTTTACTAATAACTGCTGAATTAAATTTTGAGAAAATTTAATATTAAATATTGGTGTTGTTGTCAATTAGAAAGGCATTTGAGGATAAATATTGGGTATGCATATGCTGCACATTTGCTTGATGTGCATCAAAATTCAAAAATTTTTAAATGTTAGCATATTTATACTCGTTAGAAAGGTCTTAAAGCGTATAATATGATGACATCATATTTTGAGGATTTTACTATTCATAAATTATGTAATTCAAACAAATGCATGCATATGCATGTCCATCACATAGATCACAAAGTTTTTTTTTCTAAAATGTCATAAACCATGATGAAAACATGTAAGAAATGACTTTTTAAGACATTTCACCTATATGTGTAATTTATAGACATAAGTTTATGATAAATCTTTTACTTAAATTATTTCTTTTTTTTTTCATTTTCATGGGGCGTAAAAAACAATGGCTTTGAAAATAAAGAGTGAGTAAATTAGAATATTTTATTTTAAGTTTATTATCATTTATTGTTAAATTTTAAATCAATTATTGATTTTCATTTATTTTTTTTTTTATTCTTCTTAAACATTTTCAATTATATGATCAAATGGGATGCTTGATGGTGTTTATTGATGTTTATTGATGCTTATTTGGCCAAATAATGATGTGTAGTTTCGGACTTGCCAAGGAGTACATTGATTTAGACACAAATAAACATATTCCATATCGAGAACATAAATCACTAACAGGAACTGCTCGATATATGTCAATCAATACACATATGGGTAAAGAACAGTCACGACGCGATGACTTAGAAGCACTTGGTCATATGTTTATGTATTTTCTTCGTGGATCATTACCTTGGCAAGGATTAAAAGCAGATACATTAAAAGAACGATATCAGAAAATTGGTGAAACCAAGCGTGCTACTCCTATAGAAGTAAGTTATTAATTGTAAAAAAAAAAAATTAAATTAATTTTTCAATAATAAATTAATTAGGTATTATGTGAAAATCATCCTGAAGAATTTGCAACATACTTGCGAAGTGTTCGAAGATTAGACTTTTTCGAAACTCCTGATTATGAATACTACCGTAAACTATTTCAAGATCTCTTTGAGCGAAAAGGCTATGTAGACGATGGCGAATTCGATTGGACGGGAAAGACAATGGTAAGAAAATGGTCATCATCATCATTAAAAACATTCCAAATACCTTCGCACTCATTCCAGAAAATAACTAGCATTGTTTCAACTCAAGAACTTTTATATCAAAACTAAAGTTCAAGTTTGTCTTTTTTGCTACTTTCATCAAAATTCATTCATGATGTTAAAATGATGATTATGAAAATATTTTGATAAAAAATCTCTTTTTTCTTTATATCAAAAAAATATTTATTATCATAATACAGCCTAAAAACTTTGAAGCGATGAAAGTTTTGCGTAATGCACCGCCTAGTAATATACTCAAGACTAAATCTCAAAAGGTGAAAAGCCATACATTGTTCTTACGCGCTCGAAACACATGTATTGATTAATGTTGGCTTGTACTGTCTAAAAATATAATAAATTTCAGTAAATTACCGCTAGTCTCATTGTGTTCTGTATATATATATATATATATATAGAATATTAACTAAATTACTCTGTAACACTTCATAAATTTCAGCCCTGTCACTAATAAAACCGATTTTTTCTTTTCTTTTTCTTCTATTTGTGTATTATTATAAACATAATATTTTTGTTTGGACCATAAAACACGCAGTCAACTCCAGTGGGGTCGTTACAAACAGGACACGAGGTCATTGTCTCACCAAATCGCGATAAGCATACACCCGCCAATAAGGTAAAAGATCCATCTTTATTAAAAAAATTGTTCACATGTTCTTTTTAAAAGCATAGAATTATTCGCGAATATCAATCAATCAATCAATTAACATCGAACTAAACAAAGAAAACTGTTAAGAATTAACTTTGTTTAATACATAAAGACAATAATAAGAAAAGGAATTTAATTAAAAAGAAAGATTGTTTTTCATAGACATCATTTCATTGCAATTTACTTTTACTATGTTCTTTATTATTTCAATTTCTACTCTCTTACTCTTCTTTTTTATTACATTGATTTGCATAATTTAGTTTTTTTTTGGTTTCTCTTACCAAATTGGTATTAATTTAATTAAAGCATGTTTTTCGACTACATACTTACTAACGAATTTTCTATTGCTTATATTCTTTCCTTATAAATATCTACTTACATACATTTGTTTTGCGTAACCACAAAAAAAAGTAGCAGCAAATAATTCTACTTTGAATTTTTTTAATGCCTTAGGAACATGCGAAACCTAGGTATTTCTACGTATAATTTTCGCCTTTTAACTCATGGCATTCTTCTTTTTGAATTTGATTATGTGAAAAGTGGGAATGAAAAAAATTAAATAAAAACCTGTCACTTCGATTTTTTGTCTTTAGCTTATTTAAAGAAAATTTTCTGCTGCAATACATATCTTAAATTTATTAAAATACATGATCATAAAGAAATTATTCTATTTTTTACACACAAATACATATCACACACTTTTGAACATATATATAATCATTTTAAGGATGGTGAATTTTTCAATTATAATGATGATGATGACGAATTCGAAATGGAAGATACAGTTTACATTCTCGAGGTTTGATTTCTTATGCTACAGCCACTTTCTGTTTCTCTTTTCCTCTCTTCGTCTTTTATTTACATTCATCACTTCCTACCTTTTTTTACTCGAGAATATAAAACTATTTCTATCCTTGCGCGCTATTTATTTAATGTACGTATTTGATTAGATATTGCTAAAGACCGTTATACTTTTTTCACTCAAAAAAAAAAAAAAAAAGATTTAAATTAGTACTTACACTCTTTTAAAAAAATTTTAAGTACGCGAAAAAAAAAATACAAAACTATTAGAATAGGTATACCTCACGCTTACTATCAACGACACAAAAGTGTATACACCTCATGAATTATTCATTAATTTTATTATATGATATTGTCGAGTGCATATATAGGTAACAACTAACTAGTTCCAACAACTTACATAGACAATCATCATCAAAATAATTTGTAGATTTCACTATAAAACGCTATATAAATATTTAGAGACAGAAAAAGAAGTATTTAATGCCAAATTAGAGACATAAAGTGCTATTCTTAGAGTAGTAACGATTAGTGATTACATTTTGACCAAAATTTAAAAAAAAAATTGAATACATTGATAAAAATATATTATTTATACGCAATTTTTTCTTCTTTTATTTCTTTTTCCTTATCTTTTCCTCAAAAAAATATATATATTAAAAACGTTTATATGAAAATTAAAATTAATTTTATATGGTGCAAATAACCGTGACAATGCATTTTCTTTTTAAAAAATTTTTGGACGTGCATTCAATCATTCATCACCACTTTATACTAAATCAAACATCATTGTAATATCATAAAAACAAAAATAAACTGCATTGTTTCTAATATGTGTGTGATATGGTGTAATGAACGATAAAAAATGCACGCAATTAACTTTACCACCAAAAATATAATATCAATGTCACATGTTACCCACTAAATTATTTGCTGACGATGATGATGATTTAGACAAATAAGGGAGGTGTTGCATGGCCTGATGTGCCGACAAACAAAGGAACACTGGGCAATCTGACGCCTGCTGATCGGCACGGAAGCGTTCAGGTATGTTCATAAATGTCCTCAAAATTCACAATTTTCTATTTCTTGTCTTCTGTCTTTGTTTTTCTATGAAAAACGTTTTCTATAATTTTTATACTTTCTATACTCTGTTTTTTTCATAAAACTATACACCTTCGTTCTTTTCTTTCTATCTATCATTACATCTACATACATCAATCTTCCTTTAATTAACACTCTTCATCAATCGTTTCATTATACATATGAGTTTTATTTTGTCATCACTTTTCCAATAATCTCAAAACCTTAAAACACAACAACATTTGTAATTTTCACAAGTTTACGATGACCATTAAATTTTAATGATATAAATTGAAGTATATTTTTAGTTACAATTTCTAATTACCTTTTAAACTACTCATTTTATTTTCGTATGCACACTGATAGACATTCAAACTCAGATATACATTTCCTATCAAATGTGCAAATTTTCTTAGTGCTAATGGTTGTGTTGTATTTGATACCTGATCTAATTATATAGTAACTTTAAATAAAACGAGTGGAAAAGTGTCCGCCATAGGACGGATTACTTTAGCGCATTTTTGGTGCCTAGATCAGTGTATGTTGACAAATTACAGAATTATTAGATTCGTTTGAGAAATAAATTTACACTGTGAAAATAATTTGATCGAAATAAATTAAGAATATAGGGAAAACATATTTATAAAATTTTGATGCATGAAAGTACGGCGAGCGTTTTTAATTGGTGCTTAATTTACCAGAGCCCAAAACCGTTTTACAAATAACTAAAAATCAACTTAAATTTATTTCATTAAAATAAAAGCTTAATCGATTAAATTTTAGTTGGTTTTTAGTTGAGAATTTTAATTGAATAAGTTTAAGTTTATTTTAGTTATTAGCAACTAAAATACCAAACGGTTTTGGACTCTGAAATTTACAGAATCTTAGAATAAATTTTATTGATTTGCAATTAACGGTTGAGTAAGATTCAAAATATTTGAAGTTCCAAAATTTGCCGTTGGTGCGCTGCAATCGTTTTCGCAGCTAACTTCGCGTTGTTTACATTTTCAATTTGGAAAT
Source organism: Polypedilum vanderplanki (assembly GCA_018290095.1). Lineage (NCBI taxonomy): Eukaryota > Metazoa > Arthropoda > Insecta > Diptera > Chironomidae > Polypedilum > Polypedilum vanderplanki. The sequence continues at coordinate 16,032,622 of CM031381.1, read as the reverse complement.
TTTAATTCGTAATTTCCTAATTAATGCAATAAGTAACAACATTCTAATGGAGAATGCCGCCAATAACTCGATAGCACAAATCAAACACAGCAAACCGGAAGTCTCTTAGCTATTGTAGTTTTCGAGATCTCATCCCTCACCAGCCAGCCAGCCAGCCAGCCAGCCAAAGTGAAGATATAAGCTGCATTGTTGTTCCAAAAATGCGCTAAAAATTTACATATCGTATAGATTAGTAAAATATGCTTTTCATCATTAAAATTTTTTCTCTCACTATAATTCATTGCTGATTTTTACAAGTTTATACCATTTGTTGATGAAAATAGATAAAAACGGGTAGGTTAGCTTTAACGGAATGTTAAACATAATATTTTAGAGCATATCATCAATTATCATATTCAACCAACCTACAAGCCATCAAAAAATTAATCACTAAAAATTTTTTGTGCAAAAATAATAAATTAAAGGAAAACTGACATATTAAATAAATTCAGTCATTTAATGTTCAAAAGATGAACACAAAAAAACACCAAAAAGACACTTTCTTTCACACATACAGGATAAATTTTTATTACAGTACAAAGAAACTTACATACAACAAGAAAACAATCTCATTCATAATATTGTACTTACCCTTTAAAATGTATGCTAACCCTTTCTCTTGACAAACAATATTCCTACTACTACTGACAATGTGTGCAGCTGACTATATTATTTTTGGTCTGTTATGTTCTGCTCTTTTGCCTTGATATGTTCTACATATTTATTTCAAGGTACTTTGTGTGTTTGGTAAAAATCTATCCTTAAACTAGTTTAAACAGCAATAACTTTTTTCTTTTTTTGTCAAACCTCTCATTTACTCGTGCATTTGAGTAGGAGAGTTTATTTTTACTTAGTGGCTAGTAATAGAAATTTTTTTTCATTTAGTCAGCTTAACAATTTTAGAACTTTTTTTGTTAGGCTTTCCTTTTCTATTCTCTTCTTTTCATATAGGATTAGAAGGAATGCGAATATTAATATTGAATATAAAAACTTGCCTTAAGCTGCTCAAACTTTTTTCTAGATTAGTACCTACACAGCAATAATTATTTTTTTATTGTCTTGTAAATATGATGATGGAAAAGGTGTATCAATTAAAAATTTGAATGTATAAAATATTAATAGCATGAACATGATATTGAAAAAAGACCAACACAATGTACCCTTTAGATTGCTTGTTTTCTTTCTCTCTTACGCATGTTAGGGCATGAAAAATAATCTTTATTTTTTCGTATTTCATAACATTGCAACAATTTTTACTCGCTTTTACGTACAATTTTTGATTATCATAATTATATTTGTTGTTTCTTTTTATTTTCTTTAACTTTCTTTCTCTATCGGATTACTTGTTTCATAATGAGTTAGTAAAACACAATTTTTTTCAACACGATTCGATTATAAAATTCATTCATTAGGAAAAAAGAAATATTGATTATGAAGAGAAAACGCATTGAGTAGGAAAAAATTGTTGAAATTGTTTTTTAAAAAACTTTTTATTACGATAGACAATGAAATTTCACGAAATTTAACTGACAAATACATACACCAACGATTGATATAATTTTTCTTTTTTGATACATTTATGTGAAATAGAATTATTTTAATTTTTAGGCTCTCTTCTTTTGTTTGTTTTATCAAATCACCAAATATCATGCTCTTCATTTCATTTCGCCTTCATACAACTATTTATTTTTATTCTATCAAATTCGTGATGTATAGGAATCAAAATTTTTATCATTTTCATTTTAGTAATAACTAGTAAAGTGAAAAGAAATGAATGAAAAAATGAATTTTACTATTTAAAAAAGTAGTTTTATTCTTCCTTTTCACTGCAGCTACAGTTCATTACATATACAAAAGATAAAAATAATCGATATACATACATATACGCTTAAAAGCAAAATTTAATATCCAACCTACCTTCACTCTCTCTTGTTTATTATAAATAATCCAATCTCTACTTAATTTAAAAAGTCAAAAAAAAATGTATACTTAAGTGTGTTAGTTCGTCAACGTCTTCTTAGCTACAAAATTTAATTTTTTATCTTCACATTATTTTCTAGCGGAAATAAATTAAAACAAATTGAAATAATTGTAATTTTTATGATAAATTTTAAAGGTGGTGAGCTCAACAAATGGAGAATTGAATGCTGATGATCCAACAGCGGGACATTCAAATACACCAATAACACAGCAACAGGAAGTTGAAATGGTTGATGACACAAAGTATGTACATTGGAGGAGATAATTGAAACAAACATAAATTTTATCAATAAATTTCTCTATTTTTAGATGCTGTTGTTTCTTTAAACGAAAAAAGAAGAAGTCACCACGCACTAAGTGACTAGAGCAAAAAAGTCCGGACCGTGATCAAGCTGTCACGTTATTAAAAACAGCATCGCATTCAAATTCACGTGATAGTTGCCTCAATCCATCACAGGACTTCATTCAAGCATCACAGCATACAATTCGATTTCCATCAGCATCCGTTTTAACTTCAACACCAACCAATACACCTACACTTCCAATATAAACAAAATGAAGAAAAGAAAGAGAGAATTTGTAATAATTCACTATATAATTCGATTGAATGGGATTTAAGGCAAAAAAGTGAGCAAGAAAGCATACACGCTGAAAAGAAAGAACTTTTAAAGAAATTTAATTATTAATATTTAACAATATACACATACACAAAATATATTCAGTTTCATCCTTTATGCTTTATTGAAAAAGAAGAAAAGACGACGACGAGCGAGTGAATAAGAATTATCATTATCATGATGGTTTAAGCTATATAAAGAAAAAAGAAAAAAGAGGGAAAAAACACAATACATATATATTTTTTTGTAATTAATTGCTAGTGATAAAACAGTCTTTAAACAGAATGCGAATTTTTAATTCATGAAAGCAGAACGACATTTAAATATAGCGTGGGCTTTTAAAAAAGCTTCCTTTTTGCAATCTGACATAACAGAAAAAAGAAATTTTTAAGAATTATGAAACACATTTGTGTCTGCGCTCTCGTATGTAAAAGCAAATTTCTTATTCCTCATTTTTATTAATTTATAAAAACATTATGAAACAAAAGAAAAAAAACTCAAAAATAATTAATATAGAGAGACACACACACATTCACTTCTTAATAATCCAGTAATAAATGAGCGATAAAAACAGTCATTTTATGCATTTAATGAAATTTTTCATTTTTTTTCTATCATACATAAAAACACGAAAGAGAGAGAGAGAGAACAATTTCTGGCTGCATAAATAATTTTAACTTCACTACTTTTGTTCTGATTAAAATATTTTTTAATTGAAAGAATCAAGAACAAGTTATTGAAGGAGAAAAAATATCAATACTTAAGTCACAAGTCCATGAGCTAACTTTTTTATTTTTTGCTGAGAAACTCATTTGACATTATAAGACAGAATAGAAAAACTATGAATATGCTGATATTTTTTTAAATAAAATGAAAATTTTTTTAATTTTTATTTTACTATATAAACTATACTGAGATTTAATCATGGCAAATAATATTAATAATATATCTAGGAAATTGAATTGGCAATTTTTCCTTATAAAAATAGCAGATATTTCAGTCTCTTAAAATTTTATTTGCCATGTTTTTATCTCTTAAAAATATTATGAGGCAACAAATAAAATAAACACTTGACGAAAAAAAAACAATTTGTAGCTAGAACACTTTTGATGTAAATAAAAATTCATAGAATGCTGAAACTGAAAAAAGAAGGAAGAAATTTTCAATAGATTTTAAGTCAAGATAATGATTGATGGAAGATATGAAAGAAGTGACAATGTTGCAAAAAAAATAATAATGAAAAAAATAAATTTTAAATTTTAAAGATTTTTTTAGATTTTACCTTTTCCGCAACAGTCATGAACTGATCATACTCTTCACAATTGCTTTCGTGAACAAACAAATGTTAATGAAAATTTATAAACTTATTAAAGTCTTGTTTTGTTTCATTATTAAAGAAATTTCTTTTTATACAATTTTTGAAATATCGTTTAAAAGATGAATCTTTTCTGTTTCTACTTATTATATTTTCCAATCTATCTGTCTATCTCAAAATTCAAAGAAGATTTTTTATATGCCAAATATAGTATAAAAATACACAATGGAGAAATTAAATACGATAAGTTGCTTCAATCATTATTCGTTTGATTTAAAAGATCGGTGATAAGAAATGTCATATGGATAATATTGTTGTTCTTTATTTTCTCGATTAAAAAAAAAATCAAGTGTGAGAGATAAAAACTTTTTTTTTTGATTCGCAAAAAATACAACATCATGCGTTATTTTAATAAATTTAAAATTTAATAGAACAATTGACTGCGCTTTTCCAAGTACTTTAAGCTAGTAAAAAATGAAGTAAAAGATATGAATGGAAAAAGTTGTAGAAAAATGAAAAGAACATTCTTTTTTATTATTTGTTCATTTTGCATACGATTAATTTAATTATTTCAAAGTAAAGTTGAAAATATTCATTAAGAAAAGATGAAGAATAAATTACAGTTTAAAAATTACAGAATACTTTGTGTTGTTTACAAATAACTTGACCTAGTAGTATGTATGTTTTTGAGATTACATATTCAATTTTTCAGCCTTATCAAAATTAAAAGCACAAAAAATAATAAAATATCCTCAGTCGAAAATGAAGGCTGGAGCAATGAGTTTGAATTTATATATTTTAGTTTCATTTATCATCGTTTCATCGATTGCAAAAAATTTTCAATGTAACTTTCGAACGACTAAATTACCTATATTAAATGAAACCTTTCTTTCGTGTGACTATAATAAAATTGTTTATAGAAACTATATGGGACAATATGAAAATTTTGATACAATAATATACATACCAATTAACATGACAGGTGAGAAAATCAAAAAGATGTTTCAATAAAAATTGCCAAAAAAATTATTTCAACAGAAGAAATAACTGAAGAGAATATAGAACGTGTCAGTTTTAACATGTCAAGAATTTATTCGATTCCTAATTCAATTTTCACCACATTTAAAAATCTACGTATTTTTGATGGATCCGAAACTCGTCTACATGAATTAAATTCACTTTCGTTCAACAAGGCACAATCCCTTAACTACATATTTTTACAAAAGAACAGATTGACAATCATAAAAGATTTTGTATTTGTTCATTGTAAGAAACTTAAAATTCTTGATTTATCATACAATCAAATTAGTGAAATTCAAGAATCAGCTTTCAGCTCATTACTGAATTTAGAACAATTAAATCTTTCACAAAATAAAATTAAATCATTTCATGATGAAACATTTAAGTCACTACACGCACTTCAATGGATATGGTTGAATGACAACAAAATTGAATTCATTACGTCGAGCATGTTCAGCAAGGAAAATGTAAATCTGAGAGGAATTTATTTAAATGCAAACAACGAATTATCAGCAATTTCACCACATGCTTTTGACGATTTGGAAAATTTGAGATATCTTTTTCTCATTGGATGCAATTGTATAAATGAAAATTTTAAAAATTTTGAAGTATTCACTAATGTGGGTATTAAATTTAATTTAAAGAAATGCCATGATAATTTTAAAAATCTTTTCCCTGATGATGAGAAAAAGTTTGATATTAACTATCAAGAAAATTTGATAAATTTGATTAGTAATGATTGTATGAATTTTTATGAGGCTAAAAGAGAAGAGTTGCTATTTCTTGATGAAGAACTTAAGAAATTAAATTTAACATTAAATGAAGTGTAATTTTTTCGCAAAAAAATAACGAACTTTTTTCAAATAATTATTTTTGTTGTTGTTATTGTTGTCTTATCGAAAAATAAAATATTTCGTAAAATTATTTGAAAATATGGTTGAAACAGATTTAAGCAAGAAATGGAATTATTTAAGGAAAATATTAGAGCGTTCCGGTCCATTTGACACTGAAGCTTTTACGCCATCGTCAGATACTCTAGATTTTCTTCATAATACTTGCAAAATTTTAGTCATTGGTAAGTAAAATCATGTAATCATGAAAATCTCATTGAATTAATATGATCCAGGTGCCGGTGGATTGGGTTGTGAATTGCTTAAAGATCTAGCAATGATGGGATTCAAAAATATTGATGTCATTGATATGGATACAATTGAACTCTCAAATTTGAATCGACAATTTTTGTTTAGAAGAAAAGACATTGGAAAATCAAAAGCAGAAACTGCTGCAGAATTTATTAACAAAAGAATTCCAGGAACAAAAGTTACACCGCACTTTTGTAAAATTCAAGACTATGATGAGTCATTTTATAGACAATTCCATATAGTTGTGAGCGGTTTAGATTCTATCGTAGCACGTCGATGGATCAATGGAATGCTAATTTCTCTTGTAAGGCTTGAAGAAGATGGCACAGTTGATCAGTCATCTGTTATTCCTATGATTGATGGAGGAACTGAAGGATTCAAAGGAAATGCTCGAGTAATTTTTCCTACTCTCAATGCTTGTATTGATTGCAATCTTGATCTCTTTCCACCTCAAATTTCATATCCTCTTTGTACTATTGCTAATACTCCTCGCTTACCAGAGCATTGCATTGAATATGTTAAAATAATTCAATGGGACAAAGAAAATCCATTTAAATGTGCTCTTGATGGAGATGACCCTGAACATGTGAGTTGGGTATATGAAAAAGCTCAAGAGCGTGCAAATATTTATAATATCACTGGCCTCTCCTATCGTTTGGTTCAAGGAGTACTCAAGAATATTATTCCTGCTGTATCATCAACTAATGCCGGTAAAACTACTATTAATTTGTTATTTATCATACACTTTAATTAATAATTATTATTTTTAGTAATTGCTGCCGTTTGTGCAACTGAAGTTTTTAAAATCGCAACCAGTTGTTATGAGGCATTAAACAATTACTTTGTCTTTAATGATATTGATGGAATTTACACTTATAAGTTCGAAGCAGAAAAGAATCCTAAATGCTTAGCATGCAGTACTGTTCCACGAATGATTTCAATTAATAATCCAAGTTCCATGACATTACAAGATCTTATTGATTATTTGTGTACAAATGTTGAGTTTCAAATGAAAAGTCCTGGTATTACAACTATGATTAATGGGAAAAACAAAACTTTGTACATGTCAACTGTTAAGAGCATTGAAGAGCAGACTCGATCAAATCTTACTCTTTCTCTTCATGAGCTCAATTTGAGTGATGGACAAGAGCTTATTATTGCTGATGCTACTAACCCTAATTCAATCGTTGTTAAACTTAAGTTTACTGACAATGAAGTCGAAATGTACTGATTTTTTGTGAAAATTCTTTTGAAAGACTAATAAAAATTGAATAGTAAAATAAAACGGTGTGAATATGAAGTTAACGAAAAGAAATTTAAATGTCTGGCGGTAAAAATTTTTCACTCTCTATCCCTTCATTTGAACAGCTGATTTTTGTTTATTTACGGAAAGGGTGGAAGAGGAAAACTTTTTTTGCAAGAATAAAATTCAAAAAAAAATTTAAAAAAGAGCTGCAATAATCAGCATAACAATGCTGAAAATAGCATCACGACCTAGCTTGTGTAACAATTACTTTCGACAATCTCATGGATATTTGAAAATTTTTCAGAGTTCATTGCATACTGAGGAAGATGATTTGTTACCTAAGAAAGGTAGAATCGTAATATGTGGAAGTGGTTTGGCTGGCAGCAGGTAAGAAAACAGTTATTTTATTGTTTTATAATTAAAAAATAAATTTTTTTTGTCTTCAGCTTAGCTTATCACCTGAGTTTGGCAAATTTAGCACATCATGTCGTAATGCTTGGTAAATAAAGAAATTCAATATTGCCATAATAATTTCTTAAATAAATATGACGTTTTCTAGAGCGTGGAACAATTTATAATAAAGATAGCAGCATCAATACTAGCAGTGGTTTGGTTTCTAGTTTTAAACATTCTGCGCAACAAGTAAAATTGGGAAAATCTTCAATTAAACTACTCAATGAATTAACAAAGCAAGGTTTTGATTTAGGATGGGAGCAGCGTGGAAGTTTACATGTAGCAAGAACTCATGATAGAATGCTACAATATCGTAAAATGAAATCACAAAGTTTAGCATGGGGTATAAATTGTAAGCTTATGTCATCAGAAGAATGTAAAGAGAAATGTGGAGTCATATATGATGGAGACATTAAAGGTGGATTATTTATTGCTGATGACGGTGTTCTCGATAAGGAAAAATTTAGACAAGTGTTGATAGCTGAATCTATAAAGCGCGGAATGACACTTGTTGAAAATTGTGGCGTTCAGAAAATTCACTGTGGAAATAATCGAAGAGTAGAAGCTGTTGAGACAAATAAAGGTACGATCGAATGTGTCTATTTCGTCAATGCATCAGGTTTTTGGTAAGCAATTTATTTGTAATTTTAAAATTTTAATTTTTTTTACAAAGTGTTTTTATGTTGAGCACTGCACTATGCGGCAGAATTGAAATTTTTCCAAAAATTATTTTAGTGCATAATTATACCTTTCCAGTAGGCATAAAACCATATTTTTTAGACAAGGCGTTTACGAGATATCGTTATTTTTGTGTTTCTGCAGAAGGTAGTTTTTAACTTCACCTAAACCGCTCTAACTCATTCAAATCGTAACCAATTGGTTTGGATGACATTTAAATGATAGAAATTTGCATTAAATAAATTTAAAGCTATAATATGTAATATTTTGTCATGATATGTGGTCACCAGGTGCTTAAAAATGCTAAATTCCTGTCATTTAAATGTCATCCAAACCAATTGGTTACGATTTGAATGAGTTAGAGCGGTTTAGGTGAAGTTAAAAACTACCTTCTGCAGAAACACAAAAATAACGATATCTCGTAAACGCCTTGTCCAAAAAATATGATTTTATGCCTACTGGAAAGGTATAATTATGCACTTTAAGAAAATGCACTAAAATAATTTTTGGAAAAAGTTTCAATTTTGCCATATAGTGCACTGAATATTTTAATATTTCAATACTTAACATCTGTTTTTTATCTATCTAATTTTTTGATATTCAGTATTAGGTGTTTTAATTTTAAAAATTTATAAATGTAAATACACACTTATATAATTTGTTTAAATATTTTTAGGGCTCGAGAAATAGGTCAATTAAGTGAACCACATGTAAAAGTTCCACTTCATCCTGTCAGTCATCAATTTCTGATCGCACAAACAAACCCAGAACTCATTTCACAATTGCCATGTGTTTTATATGATCTGGATGGAAGAGTTTATTTAAGAGAATTTAAAGGAAAATTGTTAGCGGGCGGTTTTGAATACGAAGCAAAACCAGCTTTTCAAGATGGAGTGTTACCAGATTCACCTAAAAAGAGATATAAAATGAAGCCAGATTATGATCAATTTGCTGAATTGTTAGAAGAAATTCTTCATCGTGTGCCAGCATTTAAAAATGCAGAATTGATTAAACTTGCAAATATACCAGAGATATTTTCACCCGATGCACGTTGGATATTAGGAGAAGCGCCTGAAATACAAAATTATTATATTGCTGCGGGTATGATGCTTGACGATGTCGGTGGAGGCATTGGTAAAACTATTGCTGATATTTTAACAAAAGGATATGCAAAAATTGATCCTGAAGTCGAAGCCAATAGATTTCTTGGATTGCACAATAATCGAAAATACTTAAAAGAACGTGTCAAAGAGATTCACTCAATTCATTCGGGTATTCAATATCCTTTCTTTGAATATGAAATGGGTAGAAAATTAAGAATGTCTCCCATTTTTCCTGTTTTACTTGAGAGTGGAGGTGTTTTCGGTCAATTAATGGGTTATGAGAGGCCAAATTATTTTGATCCTAGTGGAAAACAAGTGGATGCAAATGGAAATACAGTTTTTAGAGTGTCTCATACTAAAACTTTTGCTAAACCTCACTGGTTTGATTTTGTACAAGAAGAATATAGAGCGTGCCGTGAACGAATTGGCTTAGCAGATTATAGTTCTTTTACAAAGATCGATTTATGGTCAAAAGGCAATGAAATTGTTGATTTTCTACAATATTTATGCAGTAATGATATTGACATACCAATTGGAAGTATATGTCATACTGGCATGCATAATGAACATTGTGGAGGCTATGAAAATGATTGTTCGTTAGCAAGATTATCAGAAAATCATTATATGATGATTGCGCCAACAATTCAACAAACAAGATGCAAAGCATGGATAAGAAAACATTTACCTACTGGAGATCACTCAATTCACTTAAATGATATTACTTCATCCTATACAGCAATCTGTATTCTCGGTCCTTTTGCAAGAAAACTTCTTTCTGAACTCACAGACACAGATTTATCACCGAAAAATTTCCCATTTTTTACTTATAAAGAGTTGGAGGTGGGATTAGCGAATGGTGTTCGCACTTTTAATTTAACACACACCGGTGAGCTCGGTTTTGTTCTCTATACCCCGACCGAATATAGTTTGCATGTTTACTCACAATTGTGGGAAAAAGGACAAAAATATCAAATCAAACATGCTGGCTATTATGCTACACGAGCTCTGAGAGTTGAAAAATTTTACGCTTTTTGGGGACAAGATCTTGATACCTTCACTACACCTGTAAGTATAATTTTTAAGCATATTTTTTTAACATATTAGAAACAAAGCGCTAGTGTCAACACTTTATTTGTGACATCTTTCCATTTTGAATCGTGGTTTAAGAATCTTTTCATGCGAACATTACGTACGTATACTTCGCATGCATGCGAATATATGCGAAGTATTTATATTTTATCAAAAGTACACAAAAATTATATCAAAAATTTGTAGTGGTATCTCAAAATTATCTTAGGTCAACTTGTGTATTGAAGTGTATGTTTTGGGTCGACATTTTTTGATAAAAGTTTGTAGAGCATAATAATACCTTTCTAACGAGCAAAAATATTTGTTTCTAGTGGAGGCCTAAAAATACATAAAAAAATAATTTTTTCCATTTTTTTTCATTTTGGCCCATAATGTCATGGAAAAAAAAATTGTAAAATGTTATAAAACGTCGAGAAACATGTTAATAGTTATCATATTTTTGGTTATTATTGAAAAAGCTGTCTTGATACGTCGCTGTTGAGTATTATTAGTGATTTTATGTATTATTTAATTTCAGCTTGAATGTGGAAGAAGTTGGAGAGTGAAATTTGATAAAAAGTTTATTGGTCGTGATGCGTTACTTAAACAAAAAGAAGAGGGCGTTCGTCGTCTTTACGTTCAATTACTACTCGATGATCACGATCATGAAATTGATATTTGGCCAAGTGGTAATGAACCAATATATAGAGATGGTGTATATTGTGGACGAACAACAACAACAAGCTATGGCTTTACATTCAAGAAGCAAGTTCTTTTAGGATTTGTTCAAAATATCGATGAAGAAGGCCATCATCATATAGTGAACAATGATTATGTTTTAAATGGCGAATATGAAGTTGAAATCTGTGGTATCAGATATCCTGCAAAAGTAAACTTGCATAGTCCAAATCTTCCGTCTATGGTTCAAGATCGAGATATTGATGAAAGAGATCGATATCAAGCAACACGTTATAAATATTAAAGATATTAAAATTGGCGCAAAACATTATTTACATAGTAAGCATTTAATGAATCTAATCATTGGCATTTTATTGATGCACTTCTTGTTACTCGCTTCTTTTTTATAATTTTCTTGCTTATTTTACGAATTAAAAATTTTTATTTGTCAATAAAAATATGAAATCCAATAAAAATGTTTTACAAATAATTTTTTTTCATCTTCTTATTTTATTTTTCAAGTTGTTGAATGAAAAAGAGAGTATTAAACCAGTTTGAAGTTTGGTTCAAGTTGCTAATAAAAAAAATACACTTGACAATAAACACTCCAAAAAATGACAAAAATGCGCGTGGCAGCGGTTCTTTTTTAAAACGATAAGAATTGAGATCATAAATAAGAGGAAAACACGTGACAAACTTGACATTTAAAATTAGCTGAAAATAAAAAAATGGCAATCAAGAAAAGTTTTTTCTACTTTAAATTTGCGCTTTTTCTAGTTTTATTTCCGCTATAATCTTGAGTTATTTACAATGTTTATTCATTTAATCGGTTTTATCGATTTTCGATTGTAAACTTGTATAAATCATCATTAGAAAAAACGACGCGTGTAAAATTTCAATTTCGCAAAAAAAATTACCAATTAAATTTACTTTTTTATATTAATTCTAAACCTATGCATAGGTGATCTCATTCAAATTTAGATTAGGTGCACACTATTATGATTTCCTAGGAATTATGACAAGAATATGGAAATTTCGATTTTTTGAACTCTATAAAATTTTGGTATGAATTAATTTCTCACAAATGATTTATCGAACACATAATTGTAAAAAAAATAGTCAAATGAAAGGAAATATAACACATGATTAGCACTTATTAAGCACAATTTTTGTTGTTCAATAAATAACTTGTATTGCTGCGGCTGCTATTGATTTCTTTTTCTATGTGATGTTCAGAATGAGAAAAAGAGTGATAGAAAATGTGAGGAGGTAATACTTTTTTTGATGCACAACACAACACATTTCACATATGTATTTCTACGTTTATGGGAACTACCATAGTTAACAAAATAGGACTGACTCATAAGAAAATGTTAAAGATGTGACAGTTTAGTATGAACGAATGGCTGGTGGGACTGTTTTACATTCGTTATCGAGTGTTGTATCAATAACAGGTCTGTAATCGATAGTAACATCACCAGTGTCTTTATTGATCCACGTGAGAGTGTGCTTTCTCCAGTGTTCTGTGATTGGTTTCTTTTGTTGACCCTCGATTGGCTTACTATAATCAAATTCATCAATGCGATCTTTAAAATCTTCACGAGCATGGGCACCGCGTGATTCTTTGCGATTTTCAGCAGCAACCATAGTCATGTTAGCATTAAGCAAAAGATTTTGCAATTCTAATGTTTCAATTAAATCTGAATTCCAAATAAGTGAGCGATCAGACACTTTTACGTCTTTGATTTGTTTATAGATGCCTGACATTTTTTGTACACCCTCTTGGAGTGTTTTAGCTTCACGGAACACAGCAGCGTGATTTTGCATAGTTTTCTGCATTTTCAAACGCAAATCAGCAGTTGGTACTGCACCACTTGCATTTCGTACCCAATCTAAATTAGCAACGGATTCTTCACCAGCATTATCAGGGAGATTGGGAAGTTTCTCGCCTGGTTTATTCTCTTCAGCGATTGTCTTTGCACAAGCACGTCCAAATACAACTAAATCTAAAAGTGAATTTGCACCTAAACGATTAGCACCATGTACAGAAGAGCATGCAGCTTCTCCACAAGCATAAAGTCCAGGTACAATAACATCATCTCCTTTCTTATCGATAGTCAGCACTTGACCCTTGTAATTTGTTGGCACACCGCCCATGTTATAGTGAACTGTAGGGAGAACAGGAATTGGCTCACGTGTAACATCAACACCAGCAAAAATCATTGCAGTTTCCGAGATACCCGGCAAACGTTGAGCCAATTGTTCTGGGGGCAAATGGTGTAATTGCAAGTAAACGTGGTCTTTCTCGGGACCACAGCCTCTTCCCTCACGAATTTCAATTGTCATTGAACGTGAGACAACATCACGTGAGGCCAAATCCTTAGCAACTGGAGCATAACGTTCCATAAAACGTTCTCCTTGTGAATTAATTAAATAGCCTCCTTCACCGCGACAACCTTCTGTAATCAAACAACCAGCACCATAGATACCGGTTGGATGAAATTGCACAAATTCCAAGTCTTCTGAAGGAAGACCAGCACGAGCCACCATAGCAGTGCCATCACCAGTACACGTATGTGCTGATGTGCAAGAGAAATATGCACGTCCATAACCGCCAGTTGCGAGTACTGTATTCTTTGCTCGGAAACTAAAAATAGAATACGAAAATTATTGTGTTAATAAATATTTTCTAGTTTTTGAATTCGAAAACACGATCATGAAGAAGAAAAAGAATACGAAAAAAGAAGAAACTTATACCGACACGTTTTTGTAAATAATATGTCATGAAATTATTATCATTAACACTCTCACTTTCATTCTCTATCTTAAATGATAGAAAAAGTTTCTTTATGATAAAAATGTTATTTGGTATATGGAAATTTTTTTATTTAAATCGAAAAATGAATTTGACGTCACTAACAAGTATGCCTACAAGAAGAGTTTCGCGCTCTCTTCTTAAGCATCACAGTAAATTTATGAAAAAACAATAATAATAATTCATGTCAGTGCTCTCTGATATTTTTCGTGTTTTTTAAAAGATAATTCCTTACCGATGAATTGTTCCATCTTCTAAGTTTAAGGCAATAACGCCATGGCATTCACCATTTTGCATAATTAAATCCATAGCAAAATATTCGATAAAATAGTTGCAATTGTAGCTAAGGGATTGACCATAGAGAGTGTGTAGAAGCGAGTGACCGGTTCTAAATGAAAGATTAAGATAAGAGAATTAGATTGAGATTTGCTTATCATCATTGTGTAATGTTTTAAGTCACCTGTCAGCAACGCAACAGCATCGATGTGCCTGACCACCTTTTCCATAGTTATAACTTTGACCACCAAAGGCACGTTGATAAATTTTTCCATCTGGTGTACGTGAGAATGGCATTCCATAATTTTCAAGTTCAATAACAGCTTTTGGTGCTTCGCGAGTCATGTAATTGATTGCATCTTGATCGCCTAACCAATCTGATCCCTTAACTGTATCATACATGTGCCATTTCCAGTCATCGGGTTCCATATTCCCGAGAGCTGCATTGATTCCTCCTTGTGCAGCAACTGTATGTGATCGTGTGGGGAATAATTTTGTCACAACAGCTGTTTTGAAACCTTCGGCAACGAGACCAAAAGCAGCTCGAAGACCAGCACCGCCTTTATATCGAAAATTAAATATTTACGTAAAATTATCAGTGTCATAATCAATTTAGGGACAAGAAGAAAGAGAAACATATTTTTTCTGCGTATTTGATTGGACAAGTTTTTACAAAATCGTTAATTAAACTCACCTGCACCGACGACAACAGCGTCAAATTCATGATCAACTACTTGATAAGCATTTGATATGGCATTTGGATTTGCTTTGGAATTATTGTTTCCGACCGTAAAATGAAGATTTCTTGACGATGTAAACGAAAGTGTCTTTAGCTATCATTAAAAAAAGATAATGGAAAGTGTGAGAAAATTCTTATCGCACATAAGTTTACCAATTAGTGCTTTATCAGTACTCGTTTAATCCACTAATTGAGATAAAACTTCTGATTTATCACATTTAATTGGGAGAAAACAATAAAAAATTATGTAACGAGAAATCATCTAATTAAAATATTTTCTTGCTCGAATTTCATATTTGACACTTGCATTCATATTTAATACTACTTTCACTTACAAGGTTCTGTGTGTTTCTTGCTAATAATGTAGAACACTTTAAGAGACCAGTCATTTTTCGAATTTCACAATATTTTCGTCTTGCTTCGCTAAAACACCAAAAACACCAAAGCTTCGTTTTAATGACATCCGTTAAAAAACATTATAACGGGATTTCTTTTAAAATCAAATTCATAAAATCAGTTGAATTTTTCCAAGGACAAAAATTAGACTTTTTCCTCAAAAGGAATATTCTCGAGAATTCTCAATCGAGAATCAATTTTTTAAAAAATCATGAAAAAATAAAAAAAATCAAAAATTTTTAAAAACGTTCCTTATTGTTTTAAAACTACCTTATTTTTAATTTTTGCTAATTTGAAAAAATTCGCATTGTAAATTTCTTCATAGAAAAGATTTAAAAAATATTTTCTACCTTATTTTGATCAATAAACACTCTTATATATTTATCATAAAAGTTTTAGTTGAAAAGGAATCGCCTATGATTTAAAAAAAATATTAAGCATAATGTTTGAACACATAATCTACCACTACCTACCACTTGAGTTTGTGCACATGTTTATATTTTTCATCTATACATGAAAATTTAATAAAAATTTATTAAAGCATTAATAATTAATAGTTTCGTGAACGTTTTTGATTTTTATCATGAGCATTTGACCAAAACGAACAAAGAATTTTTTAAAATATTTTCTCAATTTTTGTTCAGAATGTAACGTTTTTTTTAATTTAAAATATTCAACCACGTGCTATTGCTTTGTAAACATTTTATTGCGGAATTCTCGATTTATAATTTTAATTTAAAATGGTAAAAAATGGAAAGTTTAAAGGCTCAAAAAAGCCTCAAAAATCATTTAATAAAAATAACAAATTCAAGAAAAATTATAATAAAAAGCCTAATCGATATATGATGGTAAAAAGACAAATTGAGAAAAATAAAGAATCAGAAGAAAATTTGAAGCGACAACAACTAGGTAAGAATAATAAAATAATTCTGGCTTCATTTAATGATATCATTCAACAATTTAGCTGAATTAAAATATAAAAAGAAACAAGCATTAGACGAATTACAAAATTCAAGTGATGATGAACAACAGGAACAAGAAATCAATCATTTTCAGGAACTTGTTTCTTCACTCAAAAAAAATCAAAAGCGCAAACCAGAGGAAGAAGCCGAAACAAGTGTATCATCTGAGAGTGAGAATGAAGAAGAAGATGGAGAGCAACAGCAAATTAATGATAGTGACTTTGAAGAAACTGCATCGAGTCAAGAAGATAATGAGTCAAATATTGGATCTGAATTAGAAATGAGTGAACAAGAAGAGCCAAAAGAGGAAAAAGATGAAAATGGTTTAGATCAAACAATAAATACAGAATTTCTCGATGATTCCATTGTTAATGATTTAAATCGTGATGTTGTTGATGAAGAACAAGAATCTGATTCTGATGATGAAGAGAAAAATCAATCAACAAAAGCAGTGAATGAAGATTCTAGTCCATTTACAAATCATCTAAATTTTGATTTAAGTCCAAAACTACTCGAAAATATCTCTGGAAGTACAATAAAAAGTGAAACTACTTCTCTACATTGGTCAGCACTAGGCAACATCATAGTAGAAATTCCTAAAGAATCAAAAGAACCAATGGTAAAGAAAAAGAAAACAACATTACTTGGTGATGAAGAGGTATATGCAAAAGAAGGTATTGTACCAAAAATTTGCGATCCGCACAATTTAGTTTCACAAACTTTTATTAAGCAACAAATTGTACAAAATATTCCTGAAGTTAATAGTGAAATATTGGAAACAACTGATAAAACATCAATTGTAACTCCTCTGCAGAATGAAATTCTTTCAATAGTTTCAAATTATCAAGATTTTTATTATCCACATAGAACTCACAAAACAGGTGAAGAAATTCGTTTAGCTTATTGCATTCATTCTCTCAATCATGTGTTAAAAACTCGACAAAAAGTATTACAACATAATGCAAAATTAGCAAAATTGAAGGAAAATAAAAAGAATACTGTTTTAACTGATGAATTTAGAGATCAAGGTTTTGTACGTCCAAGAGTTTTAATTATATTACCATTCCGAGATTCTGCTTATCGGGTTATCAACATGTTAATTGACCTATTAAATCCTAAAGAAAAATCTGGAATTTTAAATTATAAAAGATTTGTAGATGAATTTACTGGTCAAACACTTTACTTTCCAAAGAAAAATCCAAAACCGGAAGATTATGAATTAACTTTTGCTGGAAATACTGAAGATACATTTCGTATTGGAATTTCTTTAACTAAAAAGTCAATGAAGCTTTATACGCCATTTTATGCAGCTGATATTTTGATTGCCTCACCTCTTGGATTGAGATTGATTATTGGAGCACCTGGTGAGAAAGATCGTGAATATGACTTTTTAGCATCAATTGAGCTATTAATTTTGGATCAAATGGAATTGTTTTTAGCACAAAATTGGGATCATTTACTTTATCTTTTTGATCACATTCATCTTCAACCGCAATCTCGACAAAATACTGATTTTTCACGAGTACGTTCTTGGTGTCTCAATGGATGGTCTAAATTTTATAGACAAACAATTCTTATTTCATCATATGATTTGCCTGAATTTAGATCTTTATTTAACAATCGTTGCAAAAACTACCATGGCAAAGTGAAAACAGCCAATAAAGTAGAACATGGGTCAATTAGACATGTTGTGATGGAAATTCCTCAAGTTTTTCATCGAATTGAAGTTAAATCTTTAGAATCATCTTTTGATACACGATTTGAATATTTCACAAATACAATTTTACCACAATTTAAATCAGCAACAATGGCTCATACCATGATTTATGTTCCAAGTTATTTTGACTATGTTAGAATTCGCAATTATCTTAAAAAGGAAGAAGTGAATTTTACGCAAATTTGCGAATATACAAAAGATAATAAAATTTCACGTGCACGAACTCTTTTCTATCATGGTGGAGCTCGTTTTCTTCTTTACTCTGAACGTTCACATTTCTTCAGACGAATGAGAATAAAAGGTATCCGTCACATCATTATGTATCAACCGCCTATGTGGTCGAATTTTTATCCTGAGATGTTAAATTTAATGCAAGAAATCAATCAAAATCCGCGTGATGATGTCATGAAAAATTCTATGACTGTCACTGTTCTTTACACAAAATACGACATTTTACAATTATCTGCAATTGTTGGTCATGAAAATGTTGGAAAAATGCTGTCATCTAAAAGAAATACACACATGTTTGTTAATAATGAATAATTTTATAATAAATTTGATTTCTGCAGAAATAAATTAGAATTCTGATTTGGAATGATTTTGTTAAAAGAGATCGTTTGAATAAAAGATTTTATTTATTTCTAAGAATTTGTCTAGTCTTTTTATAAAAAATTTTTGTACTTCATAAAGATAAGCTGAAAGACAAGTGGCTTAAAGAAATTTATAGAAGAAGAGTTTAGGGATGCTGTACACAAGAGAATATAAAAATTAAGGAAGGAAGAGTCAAGAATTCGACAAGAAAAAAAGCAATTGTTAAAATTCAATAAAAGACAAATTTATTCAGATTTTACAATTTTAGAAATTAATATTTATTTTTGATTTCATTCTTATGAAACTTAAATTCATTTAAAATTTTTAAAATTACAGTATATATAAATTAGTTGCAAAAAACACTGACTTAAAAAACAAAGACTGATTTACTTTCACTTTTTTTTGTTACCTCAATAGTTTATTAGCTTTATCTCTGTTTTAAATATTTTTTATCACTCATCAGCTTTTTGTTTAATGAACAAGATTCTTAATTTCTTCAGTGATTTTAATTCATGTCGTTTATCACATTTGATTTTTTCCTTTGCATTTTGTGAGATTCTATTCTCGGTTTCATTTAGATTTTTTTTCTTCTTAAAATTTCCTAAAAATAGTTTTTATTCATGTGACATCAATATAGAAAGTTTTTTTTGTCAATAAATTTTAAAAATATTATTTTTTATATCGGCCATTATTATGTTCTTAAGAGGACAAAAAAATCATAGCTAAGTATGAGAACGTCTCACGTAAAAAGGAACTAATAACTAAACAACTATAACTAACGAAATAAGATGTAATGTATATATGCACCTATAACTCTCTTTATGTTGTATCTACTTATTAAGCCAACTAAAATTTTTTTAGCTCTCTTATTATCTGTTTAAAACATGTCTCATAAATAACGCTATCACATTAAAAATAATAAAATTGAAAGTACTTTGATATTGCAAGATTTTTAGTTATTCATTCAGCATGTAGGTCTCTAAGTTCTTGGAAAAATATATTTATGCATGGGTCATTTTCTATTAGTAATTTGGTAGTTATTAATTATATTCTGTTTTAAAGATCATTTACTCATCACTATTATTTTCAATTATTTATATGTTGAAAAACATCAAGAAATATATTTTGTGTCAAACAGAGAGCTCTTGTTTTTGAATAAAAAAATTAAGGAACTTACAATGAAAAATACTTTAAAAATTGATGTGGAGGAACTAACTGGGTTTTTTCAATTGATTCGTAAGATGTACCAGCTTTTTCCAATTTTTCTTGGTACTCTTTTGTTTCAGCAATACATGGATGGCCAGTCATTGGCCAAAAAAGACAATGACAAAAGCGACATAAAGCAAGAACTTCTGTGTATTGGAAATCATCACGAAGTCCATATTTCTTTCTCAATGTATGATAAATAGTCTGCCAATTTCTATGACGCTCAGGAGTATCTAACAAGCTCATCTTTTCTAAAATCGAATCAATTTGTTGTTGAGTGAAATGAAATTTGCTCAATTCTCTCCAAATTCTCTGTTCTTGAATTATATAATTCATCAAGCTCCATGCATTTGCTGCTGACTCTAAATCTTTATGATCACTCATTTGCAAAATTATTTTTCTAATACATTCTTCTGGTAATTCAGTTAACTGAGGCACTGAAGTATCAGGCTCAATTTCAATTTGACTTGCAATGTTTTGAATTCTTTCAATAGTCTGCAAGTGTGTGTTCCATAAATTGACACTTCCTAATGGTTTACCCCAACATTTTTGACTTTCCTGTTCTACAAGCTGCCTCAATTGATCGACCAATCCACGCAATGTGTTAATATGTTGCTTACTAGTACTAACATGCATTGCCACTTCTTCAATCATTTGAAGTAAAATTCTCTGTGCATTACCTGATAGTGAAGTCATTACAACTTCACCAGACACTAACAATTTCAAGAGTGCACAGATGTATTGGAATCTACGCTGATTTCTGACTGACGATTTGAAATCCAATCTTTTTACTGCAACATCAAGGCCATTAAAGCCAGCAATTTCGCGTGTGCATCGCAATACAATTTGGCAATGCGGCGGTGGACTAGAAGATGAAGATGGTGGCGATGATGACGATGACTGTTCATGATCCTCGTTGCTATAAATAACATAAAAAAATTATTTCATTAGACATTTTATATCGATTTTTTTTGTTCACAACTTCAATTTTATACTCCATTTCAATTTACTTCCGCAATGTAGTTCATGGACAATCATGTACATAGAAATGATTGTGTAACATGTAGCATAATATTGAAGGCATTTTCTTTTTCCTATTTACTCACCTTTTAGATTCGCATTCTATTACTTTAGTTCTTTCCCAGTTTCCAAATTCATCTTTTTCCCATTTATCACCAGAGTTTCTCCAATCGCGCGAAATAAAAGGCATATTTCCTAATTTTAAAATATCAAAATAAAGAAATAAACGAATAAGAGTGAGGGATATGAGGCAATAAAAATAAAATAACGTTACTCTAGCAGCTACTTATGTACAGAAATTTTCTTGCGCGCAGTTAAAAAGAAGAAAATGAGTTATAATTGCGTCTATAATTGGATTTTTCTCTTTAAAAAGAAGAGATCGCACTCCACAAAACTGTCTGGCAATTTATATATCTTATATTGAGACAAAATTTTTCTATTTTTAACTCTCATTTAACTGCAAATTTGCTTTTATTGTTTTGTCATAGACTTTCACTTTGAAAACTTTTCACTGTTGCTTATTTTTATGCAACGCAAAATATGTTTTTGCAATTTTAAGAGCTTTTCTATGTGTACCTACCTATGAATTTATGTTAAATCGCTAAATTTATTACAACACTAGCCACTTACAGTTGACAACAGAAGAAATGGACTCAAAATTTTATGATTTTCTAATAAATATTGAAGAAAACACGAATTTGTTACTTCTTTGTTGTCGAACTGAAGAAAAAATTGATTTAGGTAAGACTAAAATAAAAATCAGATGTCTAAGACGTCATCAATGTTGATAGGGTGAATGCTCGTATTTTAAAACGTTTCAAATTGAATGACTGTTGAAAGTTGTTTGCACACATGTGAGAAAAGAGACAAATTGCATGTTAAAGAACCATTAATAATTATTGACTGTTTATTGATTTCCGTACCATACGCATGGTCAATGTCATTAGAATGATAATGGTTAATTATTGAGAATTTGTTTAAAATATTAATTTACTTTAGTGAAAGTTTCGCACATGTATAAACTGTTTAATTTTTTTATTAGCATTCATGGGATGAGAGAGAGACAGAGGAAGAATTAGGACACAAAAGCAGAGTGGCAAAAAACGTAAGTGTATAATAAACAGAAAAGTTGAGAGAAAGAGAGAAAGAGCTTGCGGTTTAAGAAAGAACAACATAACATATTAATATATTTTTTTAAAGCCATGAAGACTAAAGAAATGGAAATGAAAAATATTCATTAGTACTGTTTGGTCGGTGTTCACGAAAGGTACATTAAGTTGAAAGAAAAAAACGGAAGAAAGTTACTGTTGTGATATCATATATCTCTCTCTCTTGTACTCGCGCTAGTGATAAAATTAGAATACTTCTCATTACTTGATATTAATTGCATTAAATTATTTACTTACTCACAATAAAAAAGAAAAGAAAGAGCAAAGGCATTTAATTTGATTAAAAACAAGAATCAACAAAATAGCATAAAATAGAAGAAGCAGCAGCAGCAGTGTGAAGAGAAACGAAAAGATTGAGACTGAGGTCTTGAAGTGAAGAAACAAAATAAATTAACTGTTATTTGTGCTTCATTTGAGCATATTTCATTACATTTCATTTTATATTTTGTTCTCTCTCTCTCACTTGAATGCCTGTATGACAGGGAATAAAACACATATAATATAAATAAGTGTATTCATTCACATTTGTGTAGAGTGTCGAGCATCATCAGCATATATTTGCATATTATCATAATTAAACTATTATTATGGAGAGATTCGTGATTTTAACAATTGTTTTTGCACATTTACTTACTTCATTAAACGCTAGTTGTAAGCACACATGAAAACCAATTTATTTAATTTGAATTCTATATTTTGTGATTATACAAAGTTAATTATATGTTTTTATCTAATTTGTTCATTCAATAGATTATTTCATCGAAAAATGTTACAGAGACGATGATGATATCGATGAATGCCTAAAAAATTCTGGAAACACATTAGCAGCATATCTACGAGAACCTGGCGGTATACCCGAACTAGGTTTAGAAGAAATCGAACCAGTATATGTTGATGCCATTGACATTGCTCTTGGTGATACTGAAGGTAATAAATTATTAGCAAACGTTTTTATTTCGTTTAAAATACTTTTGAAATTATCATTTTCTTAGATGCATATCGAGCAACGTTCACAGACATTGAAGCATATGGTGTTTCTAACATTTCATTAGCTCGCGTACGTTCGGACATTGACACATACCAATTTCAACTAACTTATGAGATTCCAAGAATAAAAGTTCGAAGCAGTTTCAAATCATCGGGTGTTCTGTAAGCAATTCATATGCCAATCATTTTTCTTCTTTCACTTTAACACGTTTTTAAAAATTTTGAATTCATAACTTCTTTGTAATAAAAGATTTAAGTCTTTTATATTATAATTTCTTTCATAAAATATTGGCATTCTTACATATGTATTTCTTAGACCTGTAACTTTTCTTCAAATGAACACGTATAAATTCTCCTCTAGATTGTTAATCAAAGCAAGCGGTAGTGGCGATTACTGGGGAGAATATGAGAATGTCAGATGTAAAGTGTATTTCAAAGGACTACCGTATCAGAAAGCAAACGATGATCGCACATATTTGAGTGTTGAACAAGTTAAAATGGACTTTAGTGTAAAGGATATTACAATGGGAGTTGAAAATGACAACAATAATCGCGTTATTCGTAAGTGAAGAAAATCTTTATTTTTTATGGAAATTGAAATGAATAAATATGCGTTTTATGCTCTTTTTTTCTTATAGAAGCAGCAATGAATCTTTTTATAAACTCAAATGCGCAAGAGTTACTGAAGGAAATGAAACCGGCATTAAAGGAAAAATTCACAGTACTTCTTCACAATTTCATGGAAAATCTTTTTTCAAAAATTCCATTTGATGAATGGGTGGAATAAATCATCATTCATGCATATAGTGTGTCGCATATGCAAATTTATTTCTGTTTATTTAGTACATATACATTTTTTATTGTATTTATTTATAACACTCATACACACGTACAAGTACATTTTATACAGCAAATAAATTGCTCAGTTCATCGAGTGTGTAGCAGCACTCATCTTTCTATAGTTAAAAAAATGAGTAAAAAATTATTTATTGTTTTTAATGAATGCACAGAATTAATAATCGATATTAATTGATCGTAAATTGTGAGTAGCACGTGTGTGATTATCATCGTCGTTGCCCGTCACCACCACCGCATTATTACATGTTCGTTCTCGTGTGTGAGCAAGCAGCACAATAAATTGAGCATAACGTAACCTTTGCACCGATTATAATTATAATTGTGTAAATCATTCGAGTGTTTTACAATTTAAAATAATTTTCACCTTTTGGTGTTTACTTGTTCGAACTATAATCGTGCATACAAACAAATGAAATTGTGAGTTGAATTTTAATCACCTCATATTCTCTTTTTCTCTATTCCTTCCTTGTTCATTCTCTCTTTTCTTTCTCTATCAGATTTGTCTCTTTCTTTGCTTCATTTCATTCAATATAGCAGAAAAAATTTTAGGTAGAAGATTGCAAGATAAAGAGAGATTTCTCTCTTTTTTCTACGATGAGCTCAATTTGTTGATTTTTCTAATTTAATTTGTTGATGCTTTATTTTATTTGATTTTTTTCCAACTCGAATGAAGTTGCTATTGCTCTCTTAAACAACTGTTGAATGGAAATTCTTTCAAGACTCATCTCAACTCACTTTTCTGCTTCATTAAATAATAAATTCAATTTATATTCTTTTAAATTATTATTGCGGGTAAAATGTGAAATTAAGAATGCTGTTGCTGAGAATAATGGGAGTTTCTTCATTATGTGTCTCCTTTTTTTTTGTGTAGGAAATTGTGCACAAGGATTTATTGTCTTTTTACTCTAAATGAGACATTACTTGATTTTCATGTTAAATTGACTAATTAAAATGTCAACTGTTACTGAATAAATGGGAAATTTTCTTATTATTCTAGGGAAAAAAACCTACTATAATTTAATTACATCATTTATTGAATAAAACTTTTGACTTACATACACGCATGCAAAAGTTTGAAATTAAATCTTAAAGCAAATTTCCTGAAAAAATCACATAGCAGAAAATTCTTTATGAAACTCAATTATAAAACTCTGGTAAACCTAATCTCTCATTTTAATGACTTTAATCTAACGACAGCGAGAAAAGTTCAGAAAGAAAATTGATTTTAGTAAAAGTTAGAATGAAAAATTCTTTTAAGGTGAATAAAAGTGTGAGAACAGGTGAACTTTATGCGTAAAACAACGATTAAAAGAAAATATTTTTTTCATTTAATGCTCATGTTCAAGAATTTTAATTAAAATAATTATTTCTAAAATAAGAAGAACTCGCGTATGTGTGTGTATGAGAAGAGATGAAAACCCAATTAATAATTTTATGTTAATGATAATCAAAAGACCATAAGAGAATATTTTTCTCTCGCTTTTAACAAATTCACGCAAGAAATTCTATTCGTGCTAAAATTAATAAGTGAATATAATTAAAGATTTTTATTTATTCACTGAAAGAATCAAGTTGTCATACATATTTGAATGTATTTGTATGTGAGAAAAATTGATTTCAAGAACCTTGCAAATTGCGTATATATATGACACTAAAGCACTCCGATGAGATCGTAGTGTTTTAAAAGCTCTGAGATTTGTTGCTTCGTCTTTTAGTTGCAGTTTAAGTGTTGAAAAGCAAAGTTAGGTCTTAAAAAATTTTGTGATATAAAAAAGTTTGTGCTCTGTGTTTCTTAAAAAGTAAGCAGTAGTTGCAATTTATTTTACATCTTTCACTCTAAAATATTTACGTCGTTCAGTGTGTAGAAGGAGTTTAGTGATGAAAAACTTTTAATTTTTAGTTCACTCTCGAGTAAACGAGAGCAATAGAAGATGGAATTTATTGAATGACATAAAAGTTGATGAACTTTTAAAGACTTTTAATCTCGAGTGCAAATTAAATAAGAAATTATTTTAATTTTTCAATTTAATTTTTATTAATTGATTCACAATTAAAAATTTTTTATCATTCATTTCGATTATCTCTGATATCGTAAATTTTTTTGATAACTACTGAAGCGCTAAAAATTTATTTTCATGTGGTTTGGCATGCATAATTTATTTTATTTTTTGATGAGATGAGATAATGGAATAAATGATATTATGTAATTTTCTCTTTCCTCTTTCATAATTTATATTTTTCAAAAATAAAATCATAGAGTTGATTTCAACTCGCTTTCAAACTTTTTCTTCCCTCTATCATTGAAAGTCTGCAGAGCTTCAGCTATAAACTCATTAGTACATTATGAGAGAATGAAAGAAAGAAGTTTTTTTTGTGTTTGTGCATAAGAAAGAACTTTATCTTTTAATGTGTAATCATCTATGTTTTATAGAATGACATTTTTAGTTTCATAATATCATATTAGAAAACTGTAAAATGCGAAAAACCACTTTCATTGAAAAAAATTTCCCATTCATTCACGCTCATTCAAAGAATGTTGTAGAAGCAAAAAAATTTTTTTTGCCCTCTAACATACAAAATTGACGAGATCAAGAAATTGTGATAGTACAACTTTTTACTACTCACAACCCACCATACATGAGTAAACTTTTTTTTTTCAATTCAGCTAAAAACTTTCTACCAAGTGATAAATTGAAGCTCGAGTTAGAGAAAAAAATATTTATCGATGCTATCGCATACATATATGAGTAAAGAGATAAATGTTTGTGTATATATACGAAAGGGTGGAAATAGATGAAAGTGTGTGAAAGAGAAAAATATTATAAGCAAGCCAAACATAAAAAAAATGTTGCATATCATCATCATCGTCGTTTGCTTTTAACTATTTGTACAGAGCAAAAAATAGCAGAGTGAGCTTGAAAAAATACAGAGATAGGAAAGTGAGAAAATTTATGATATGTGGTGACTCAAGTAAATAAATTTTATTTTAGTTTAATTGCTGATAATAACGCATTTCTAATAATTAATTTAATTTAAGTTTTAATAAAAGATTAAGCATGATATCTTTATATATGTAGAGATTATTGAACTTGGGAAACTATCAATTAGTTTCTTTGACACGTGCACGCAATTATAAATTAAAATACCTAGACGTACTTTTTTTCTAATAATCAAAGATGAGAAAAGTTAAATCAAGTTGAAAGCAAATAAGCAATGTCAATTGGGTTATGTGAACATCAATTAATTATAAGACACGTTTGCATTGTCATTGAAAGGTTAATTAGAGAGAAAATTACAGCTTGAAATCATATTAAATTAATATCTCAGATAATTTCCTTGTTAATCGAGTTTTTTTCGCTAAACAAATCCACATATAAAGCTCTCATAATACAACAAAGACAAACGTTTCGACCCATTTTATAAATCCTACACTCTCACAAAAAAAAAGAACTCTCGTCTTTTTTGATGTCAAAATTAAATCCCCGAAAAATCCTTCACATTGTGGCACATTAAATAACAACACTGCCAAGCACCCAAAGTGATGCTCTACTCACTCAATCGCACCATAAAAAATCCCGCTAAAAAGTAAAAAAATTCTCTGCAACTAGAGGGAAAAAAGTTTTTTATTTTCACAAAATTTTTCGTGTTATAAGCTTTTAACGCTTATAATATAATGTCGCGCGTTAACACATAGAAAGTATGAAAAATGAGAGCATAAAGGGAGAATGAAAATTGAAAATGCTTTCGCTTTATTTAATATAACCGAACATATGCGGTATAAAAGTTTTTCATTTTTTTTGTAGAAAAATTTAAAACTTTTTGTGTATGAGTGAATGTTTTATTATTTTTCATTAAAAATTCATTAAAATAATTGTTTTATAATAGTTTATTATCACTATTTATGCACGTTTTCGGTGTCAGGTTGACAATAAATAAACACTGTTGTTGCACAACTTAAAAAAATATGCATTATTTTATTTGCACAGAGAAATCGTACTAAAATGAGAAAATCAAATAAGAATAACTCGTTCAAGGCGAACTCAGATAGACAGAGATCGAAAATAAAGCTTTACTTTGAACTTAAACTGTATTATTCATCCAAAATGCATTAAATAAATTGCAATTTGAACTTGTCTGTCTTCGATATGTATATAAGTATGCTTAAAGTTGATGACGACTGGCTGGCAGCATGTATATAAGAAAAGTATTTCAAGCTCAATGTAAACCATGATTCACATGATAAATAAATGAATGAATGCAAAAAAACATGTTTGTTGTCATGGTCAAATGTAAATTTATTCCGATGACTGTATGATTATTTTTGCAATTGCGATATTTGTTTATCTATTCATGTAGCCGGCATTTTATTGTTTAATTTTAACGCTTTTTTACTCGCTAAAACAAATAAATACTTTCACACACACAAAAATTAATTCAACTAAACATTCGCTAATTTAATTAGTAAGCAAAATCCGAATTAAATGCTCATTTATTTGTTTATTTATTCATTTCATTCATGATGATGATGATGATATTATTGCTGCTGCTGCTGTAGAGATTACACGCATGACTTTGAAATTGTTCTTGTTCAATTATGAGTATGGCATGTTGTAGTTACATATATATTCGCTTATTTATTTACCTACTTACCTACCTAACTCTCATTTGACATAAAAAGCAAGAGCAAATGTAGAGAAAATATCTTGATACTGTAAATACTTTTCTTATATAAACATACATACATAAATGTACATACACATTAATATTTATGACAGACAGCTTAATGGATTTAATGTGACAAAATGTTTTTATTTCATTTTAATATTAATTACAGATTCACGCCATTCGAAACATTCAGACATATACGAAACAATAACAAAACAATCATGAATTGCATTAAAATTTTAATTACCTTGATATCAATTATGCTCTGTTCGAGTAATGCAGTGGAAGAAATACGTGAGTTATCAAACAAGCATGGGTAAATAGGAGATAATTAATAATCATGATTGTTTGTTTTTAATTTAATTTCATGCAAACTGATGCAGCTGATTTTCTCCATATATGTCATAAAAGCGATCCAAATCTTTCACAATGTGTCGTTAATTCTGTAAATACCCTCAAACCATTACTCGCCACAGGAATACCAGAGTAGGAAAATTTTTAATAAGCATAAATATGCAAATATTAATTGATCTTCTTCTTTTGATTGAAAGATATGATATAATACCATTAGAACCATTAGAATTAGGTGATTTACTTGTTGCTGGAAGCAAGACAGGTCAGGGTCTATCGATTAGTGCTAAAGGCGTCAAAGTTTATGGTAGTGGCAATTTTGAAATGAAGAATTTTAAGTGAGTTATAGAAAATTTTTCAATATAAAACATTATCAATGAAGTTTTATTAATTTTAGAGTAATTGAATATGCATCAAAGTACAACTTTCAAATTGGTCTGCCTCATCTTTATGTTCATGGAAAATACGTTGTTGATGGACGTGTTTTGTTTTTGCCTATAACTGGGGAAGGAAATTTCACAGCAAATTTTACACAAGGACAAGGTAATACCTACATAAAAATTTATTGTAATAAAAAAATGAAAATAAATTTAAATGCTTCTTTAAAGGCGAAATTCGTCTGCGTGGCGTTCATAAGGAAATTAATGGAGAAACTCATTTTGTAGTCAACAAGTTAGACATTAAAATTACGGTACAGAAAGGCAAAATCGAGCTAGAGAATCTTTTCGGTGGCGACAAAGCTCTTGGCGATATTATTAATACTGTCATAAATGAAAACTTTGAAACGTTTACTCAAGATTTAATTCCACTCATTGAAAAGTCGTTATCGAGAATCTTTAAACAGACTGGCAATAAAATATTTAAGAGATTTACTCTAGCGCAGCTATTTCCTCAATAATAAAAGACATAAGAGAAAAAGTAGAAAATATAATAAATTTCTCGTGTTTTTTAAAAAATAAAAAAGTTTTCACTACTGTTAAGTGTCAAGAAGAAGCGAAAAATTTATTTTGTATTCTTTCAAAATCAATTTTCGTTCTTTCTTGAGGTGAAAAAATAAACTTTTTGCCTTCAAGTTAAAAAGAAAATTCAAATTTCTTAATATATTTTGGAAAGTGTTGCAGTAGCAACAAGGAAGAGTTTTTGCTCAATGTTCATGCCTTTTAGGTTTTTTCATACTGCATTTTCCAACAGGTGCAAATAGCATTTTAAATTTTAATGCATCTTTCTACCACTCCCTGCTGCTGTTGTTGTTGTTCATTTGCTAATGCCTTGAAGAGATGCGGAACAAAAAGAAATGAAAAGAAAACGAGCAGAAAAAACTTTTCTCTTTATGCCTTGCATGCATACATGTATGTGTATTTGTTCATGTGTTTCAATATAACAATAGAAAAAAATAGAGAGAAAAAAAGGAAAGAAAGAAACTCAAAAGTTAAAAAGAGGAAAAATTTATATTATTATGAGGGTAAAAGGAAAATTTGAATATTGCAGAAAATTGTCTAAAAACGAGTACGTGTAGGAAAGAAATCTTGTACATGAGTGATTTTTTATTCAATTAGGAATTTGTTTATAAGACTATAGGGCGAGAGAAAAAGTGAATATCTTGTAACATGCATATGGTAATTTTTTTGAATGAGATTTTTTCTCTCAAAGAGGAATGAGATTTAATTAAAGATACATACAAGAATTTTTACTAAACATTTTTTTCAATCTCTCTTTTCTATGTTTATCTAAAGTTGGTAAGTTGGTAATTGGTTTGCATAAGCCTAGAAGCGAAAATATTTTAAAGAGAAAAGATACAAGATGAAATATTAAAGCATTTAGTCTAATTAAAAATTTATATCGACGACGGTAGTTAAGATTGAGTGTTGAGAATCGCTTGAAGGCAGTTGAATCAATTTGCTTTCATTTCACTTAACTTACGATAGAATAAACTTTTCATCTTTCATTAAGAAATTGAACTTTAAAAGTAACTGTACCTTTCACTTAAATTCATCTTTCTCTGGTCTGCAAACAAACCTTCTTAATGAACTCTTCAAAGAGCACTTTAAAATCTTGTCAAAAGAAGCGTACGCTAATTAATTGGAGACGAAGCAGTTTCCTGCCATAAAATTAAAGTGACGAAAATCTTCCTACTCATCATTTTATTTTAATTTCATTTATTTCAGATGCAAAAATAACGAATGAGGAAATCAAATTTAAATTTTCCTCACATAAATCTTCTTTTTAATTTCAACAATTAAACCAAAAGAGAATGCTTCTAACCCTTTATTCTATAGGGAATCATCAATAATAATATTTTCTTATGTTAAAGTTTTCGTGAAATGAACTTTTAAATTTTAAACACATTTTTGTGCATTTAGAGCTAAATTTGAAAATTTATTGTTTATAAATTTTCTTGTAAACAATAAACAAATTTTTCAAGGAATTTACAAAATTCAAGCTAAAAAATTAATTTCTCTAGATAATTAAAAAGTAGACATTAAGTACTTTTGTTGGAAGGAAGAGAGAAGGATATTACAAGATGAACTTCACAGCAATGGTAGTAGCAAAATTATTAAATTATTTTTCACGCCTTTTTAATTTCTCATCACAATCGATTATCGGCTTTTTCGAGACAAGGGAAATTTTATGTTCTTGCGAGAGTTTTATTATCAATTATCTCAATAGAAATTGAATATCATCAGCAATAATTTTCATTATTTATCGATTGCCGTGCTATCGTTTATATTTTTATTTATTCATGAAACGCTCGACAAAATTTTCTACATGAATAGGGATTTTCTCTGCTTATTCACATTAAAATTTAAAGATGTTTGCTTTTTCATCATCATCAGTGGCTGTTATGTGATGCGATGTGAGTCTGAGTGAGTACACTGGCACTTATCATCAACGTTGAAACATCAATTATGAAAATTGAGTCAAAAAAGAAACAGCAGTGCTGCATAGAAGCAAAGATGAGAAAAAAAAAAGAATATCAAAAAACATTGCAGTTGCATAATAATAAAAAACACAACATTGCACAGAATAGAAGAGTAAAAAAAAGGATGAAAGAAACTTGTTAGCAAAAGAGAACCTTTTTCTCATGAAATTAAAAAGCATCCCCGAAACAATATAAATACATAATGAAGAGTGTTGAATAGAACAAAATTGAAAAGCAAGAGATGAGAGAGAGAAAGTAAAAGAATCGAAAAGATAGAAAGGAGGAATGCATGCATAAGCGATGCACACAAATAAGCTTTTGCGGTATAGCTAAGAATATAAATAAAAAAGAATAGCGAAGTGAAAGAAAAGAAAAATTTCAAATTCATATTTAAGGCATGAAGAATTTTCTGTTTGGAAATTGGCATTTAGTCTAGAAATGAAAATGTGAGTAAGCGAAGAAACTTACTTAATATGAGAATAATTTTCTGATCCTTCTTTTCTCAATTTTATTCATGAACAGAACATACAAACAAAAAAAGTAAATTCTATCACAAATGTTCAAATAAAAATTGCTCCTGTCGTCAATGAAAAGGAATAATAATAAATTCAATGAACGTGGTCAGAAAATTTAATGCGACAAAGCAACAAAAAATTTTATTTTATTTTACAAAAAAAAGAAAAGAATTTTTTTGTGTTTTCTGGCACCTATGCGACGACACATACCTTAAATGCTACTAATACTACTGCTGTTGTTCCCTTTTACTTCCTTCCCTTACATAGAACTATTGCTGCCGCTGCTGTTGTGTATGCCATACAATGCAACACATATAATTTTCCATTCACCCTCTCTCTCTCTTGCTATTTCTATCTTTTCTTCTTTATTGGTATTCAGACTACATCGTGTTATTTTTTCTACAATAGTTGGAAAAAAGTGAAAATCTCAGTGGTAACAGTATGCAATCATAAAGTAATTTTCAGAAAAACACACGAACAATGAATTCTTGTATTTCCATTTCATTTCGATTCTATAGCTTTTTTTCTCTTTTCTAAAATGCTAAAGGTTATTTTTTCAAAAGCATCTTTCAGCCAAAATAATCTCTTTTACTTTCTCTCATATTACGAGACCAAGATGAGAAAGTGAGATTGAAATTCAATTCAATTTCAATCGCAATGCATTGTGCATAGATATTTTTAGAAATACTTTGCTTTACAACGAACTTTTCCCATTTAAATGGTCCCACTTGTGCAATTTTTCGATTTACTTACATTCGATGAAAAAAAAGTAAAAGAAATCTTTGCCAATTTGTTACACAAATTTTCAATGATAACATCAGACGGAAACAGATGTTCATAAACTTTAGATAATTGATTATGTTTTGCTGTATAAAAGTTTTCTCTTTCTGTTTCTGATTCGATGTTGCTTCGAGGGAGTCTTGTGTGAATACACAAGTTTCACACAAGGTATAGAAACGTCGTTCCATTTCAAAGAATTTTTTTTGAGTTTTTTTAAAAAAAAATTCAAAATTTCCTAAGGCAAAAGACAGCGCGTTTACTCGAACGCAGCAGAGTGCGAAAAAACACCAAATGAAGCGGTTTCCAGAACACAATATTGATAGTGTAGTTAGCGTGGGTTGTTGGAAAACGAAAACGCGAAAGCGAGACACACTTACAATGATTTTGTTCAATCGAGCTTATGATGATGAAATCCAATAGAGTGTTTTCAAAGATTTTTTTTTCAATTTAAGAGTATTGATTGATGTTCTTTTTTTAAAAGTAAAAAAGTTCAATAAGCTTTTTTTTCTAATTGAATGATAATTAAATTTTTAACTAAAAATTGTCAAAATAAGTATTGAATAGAAAATGAAGAAGAAGAAAGATATCAAAGCCACAATATTGCGGAAAAACTCATCACTTCTTCATAACCAGTAAAACCAAATTCAAAGCCACAAAAACCCTATTTTCTTCTTATACACCCTCAATCAATTTAAATAACGAGTTATGAATTTTCACCATCCCTTGTTGAAAGTTGTTGTAACAATTTTAGTAATTTACTCGGAGCAATTTTGCATTTAATGAAATTTCAACTTGAAATTGCTTCCAAGCTAATGAGTATATAGAGCTCTCATAGCGTCACTAGACTCTAGAAAGTGCTTTGTAAAATAGATTTCATATTTAATCCCAATTTTGAAATAAATTCTAATTACACTTCATGATTTTTCTCTTCTCCTTCTATTCTACCCACCATTAAGAGCTTGCTCAGTTGAATAAAGTACATATTTAAACTGTCAGTTATTTCACATCCCACTTTTAAAAAAAAGCAAATGAACAAAACGAGAGAAAATCCAACCACATACAGTGAGAAATGGACACAAAAAATATTGTTCTGGTACAAGTAGACACACTGTGTAATGTACTTGACATTTAACAAATAAACACAAATAATGGCAATAATAAAGCTGGCTGATAAGGATAAAGTGCCCGTGTAACGTTTTTAAAAAAGAAAATAAATAATAGGAAATGTAAGACGATAAAAAATAAATATGAAAAGTACATGCACTTGACTACATCATCAGTGATTAATGTTAAAGAATGAATTATCATTATCAAGGAAATTAAATCTCAACAGAAGAATAGGAGAACAACGAATGAGAAAGTGGAGAGAAAACTTTTCTATTTCATTATGATTGCTGTTGTTGTTATTCATTTCATTTCACATTTATTTGATGAAAATGATATGCAGACACAACGAGAAATAAATGGAAAAAAGAAAATTTTCTCACTTGTATGTTCACAATATAGCCAGTCACATTTACTACTGATGCTGTTATTGTTAAAGAAAATCAAGAGAGAGAATGTAAACTTTGAGAGAAAATCTCGTGAGAGAATGGTTAACATTGAGTGGTAGGGATGAATTTTTGGTTTGCATTAGAACAAAATAAAAAGTAGAGGGGATAAAACATCAAATTTCTCTCTCACAATTGAGTTTAAAAGAGAGAAAGATTTTTTACAAGAAAATCTACTTTTTGGTGTTATGAACATCATTATTATTCGGCTATAATTTCCATTCATTCATTTATTCATAAAAGTAATGCGTAAAGTAACTTTTTCTTACTTTTATTTTATTTTATTTGTTGTTGCTGCGCGAGTTATAAATTGAGAAATGCGTTTATTATTTATCATCAATTGCAAAAATTGCGTTGAATCTTCACATTTTTATATATTGATGGTGGCTTTAGAATAATAAATAAATATATATTGCCATGAATAAATGAATGAAAATATGATTGATTTTCCTAAGATGATAGAGCTCAATTTTTTGCTACTTCTTATTTCACTCAATTTGAGTGTGTGTATATATGGTTTATATGAACGGAAGAAGTGAAAAAGAATAAGCAGAACAAATGGAAGACGAGTGAAGAGCGAAAAAGAAACATTTATTCTGTCTTTATATAAATATCTTTTTTTGTTTGAAGAACAGAGAGTGAAGTTATATTTAATGAGCTTAAAAGACAGCGGCATAATCAATAGTTTGCTAAGTCTTTTTTAATAGGCTTCATTCTTTGCTCAAGCTAAAGCAAAGCTTTTTTTCTTATAATATATGTGTGTGTTGTATGTCGGATTTCTTCTTATTCATTCGCTTCCTCTTTTCATTCCATATCTGAATTTATATATTTTATTGTGAAAGCTTCAAATTTATTGTCAAAGATTTCTTTCTTCTGATTCTTTTTGTTTTATGCTATATAAAAAAGAGAGAGAGAGAAAGTCAAAGAAATGAAGAGGGTAGGAAAAATTTATTAATAAAATAAGTAAGTAATTCAATTAGGCCACTAGAGTGAAAAGTTATAATTGAAATTTTCTCTTAATTTAATAATTTTGTGGCAACCACAGGATGACAAAATTTTTAAAGTGTGGATGATGGCGCTTTTTTCTTCATCACCATTTGATTTGTGTTTAAAATTATATCAGAAAAACAAATTTATTTTTTTTTTTAAATTTGATAATGTGTATGAATTTAATTATAATGAAAATGAGTTAAAAAAGGGAAGTCAAACTTTTTCATCCTTCTTCATCATCATCATTATTGTAAGGTATTTGTTGGGGTCAATTAGATCAAGAATTTTGTAATGAAGTAAAATTTAATTAGAAAGTAATGATGAAAATGAGACGAAGATTTTCATAATTGTTTACTTATTCCTCTCATTCCCTATTGAATAATTTAAAGTATCACGTAGAAATTCTCTCATTTAATTCATTCCAGAGACATTTTATATATGTAGAAAATTACATGAGGTCTATAAGACAAGGAAAAGCAATTTCACAAATGCAACACGAATTATATGTGAATGAATATGTGAATGTACACCTAAAACACGAGAATATATTAAATATATGTATATGGTACTACGGGTAGTAATACAATATGTATAACTTTTGAACTACGAAAACATAAATCATTTTCATTTCAAATAAGAATGGCGAGAAATAACATTACAAAAATTTCATAAGAAAAATGATTCATTTCTTGTTGGTAGAAAGTTGAATGAAAGAAAATTTTCGCTATTCTTTCTCTCTCACTTCTTATGCGTTATAATAAGAAGGAACAAAAATTTTCTCGCTTTCTCTTTCCATTTGAATTCATGATATCGCTATAGCATATATACGAAGCGAATAAATGCGGACATTAAATTTATTTTTAATCGTCATGAGAATGTTTCTTAACAGATTTTTTCTTCTCTTTCCTTTTCTTTTCCTGGCTGTTGGTATGTGAGTACACATTAAGTAGGCAGTGGGAGAAACAGAAAAAAGTAACTTAATTTCCAGAAAAAAAGAAATGCTTGCTTTCTTTCTTACTACCGTGATAATGGTGCTCAACTGCATGCAGTAGCAATAGCAAGAAGGCAAATGGGAAAATGAAATGTAAAAGAGCAAAAAATAATATTAAAAAAATAAGCATTTAAATATTTAACGAGTAAGCAACAGCAGAGAAAAAAGAGAGAGCAAATGGCAGGTTTAGTAGCACGCAGTTGAAAAAATTATCAATTTTTCAAGAAAAAATGAGTCGAGCGTGAATGAAACGGGAGGAAAAAAAGGTCAAACGTGAATCAAATTAAACATGGTTGTTTATTAGCCGCATCAATAGACATAAACTTTAATTAGCCATACAATTAGATGATAATTAGAATCAATCAACAGATAAGATTAACCGTTTATATGGTGTCTCATTTAGAGTCAAATTACTTCATGTGTAAAAATATTCTGATAAGAAAACGCTTGTAATTATCATCGCACAATATTAACATGAAACTCAAAATGTGTATTTTGTTGACTCGTATTTGCTGCTTTTGCTGATGTACGAGTGATAGCAAAAAAAAAATTCTTCTATTCAGGAAATAAGAGAATTACATGATACATAAATAAAATGTGGAATCAAGTGCTTTTTAAAACTAAATTTTGGTACCAATGTGGTTGATACAAAAAATGTCGCGTGACATTTGAATTTTGTAAAATTTTCTTTTATTCTCATTTCGCTTTATAACAGTTTGATGGAGAATTTTATTCTAAGTAATTTGATATAAATATTAATACATTTGATCAAGCATTTAAGCCAAAAAAGTAATTTTTTTTTCTAAATTTTACACAAGTTTTGTTTACATTTTATGTCTTTGTTTACAATTTTTATGTACGATGTGCAACAAAAAATAATTTTTGTCGCCACAGTGATTTTCTACTTGAAAAAATACATTTATCTGGATTTGAAATTTAACGGTTAAAATCGTTAGTCGAAATATTCTATTATTTATTCGTTTAATTATTTTTGTAATTAAAAAAGTTTTATTTTTGTTATGATACAATTGAGATAGGAGTAGATACATATTCAAAAAAATATTGAAGAAATTGTCACGATCGCACTCATACATAGGCATATATGTCTGTCTTTCATGTAAATAAATTATTGAGGGTGAACGCAGCTGTGATGAAAATCGTTCTTGTCAACGAAGACTCAACCTCAATACCATCTTGATTGAGTACAACAGAGAGAATAGAATGCATGTTGAAAAACATTTCGTTTGAATTTTTTGCGTATCAATGAAATCAGAGAGGTGGAATATTTTTTGTGTATATATTATTTGCGCTTCTCTGTTGTTTGTGTATAAACGTCTTATAAGAATTCTTAAATTCAATAATAAAATAATTCAAGGAAATTTTTGAATAAAGTAAATATTTTTTCAATGTTAAAAAATACATAAAAATTGATTTCAATATTTGAAAACTTTCAAGTGATAAAAGAATTTCATAAAGTGACTTAACTGCGTAATTTCAAAGAAGTAAAATTTCCCCTTTTGAATAACATAAACAAAACAGATTTAAAAAACTTAATTTGTCTATGTGATTGTTACAGTAACAGCTAGTGAAAATTGAGTAGGTATTCATAATTATAATTATATAACGAGTATATAAAAAACTTGTTAAATAAATTTCATTTCACATTTTCTCTCAAATCGAGTCGGACGTGAAGCAGTGCATATTTGTGAAAAGAAATAAATTCTATTAACAATTCCGTAAAAAATTCCATTCAATTTAAATAATTTTTGATTAGCCAAATTAGCAGTGAATAAAATGAGTTCGTCATATAAAATTGAAATTGTTGAATCTTCGCCACGATCGACTCTTGGCGAGGGACCACATTGGGATGTAGAACGTCAAAGTCTTTATTATATTGACATTTACGGCGAGAATCAATCAATTTCTCGCTACAGTTATAATGAAGAAAAGACGTACAATGCAAAAATACCAGGACTACCAGTAATTTCATTCATCATACCAGTAGAAGGAACAAAAGACCAATTTCTCGTGGGCGCTGAAAAGAAATTGATTGTGATTCAATGGGATGGCGTGAGTAATGAAGCAAAAGTTGTCAAAACTGTTGGTGAAGTTGAACGGGATATGGAAGAAAATCGATTCAATGATGCCAAATGTGATCCATTCGGACGATTCTATGGTGGCACTATGAGACTTGGTATGTGAAGTGGAACGTGTTTGAACATTACATTACATTCACTCATTCAAAGTGATTTTTAATTTTACGCCGCTGCTATTTGATTTACATTCATTTTTTTCGATTTCTATTTGAATAATGTTATAGCATGCCGTTTGTCTTCCATCACATGAAATTGTGAGGGTGAAATGAATTGCGGCAGAGTGTAACTGAAACTCTTTTATTCTCTGCATTGTACGTGCTAAAATTTAACGGCATTCCATTGATTTAAAATTTAGAAAGCGTGAGCGAGATGAAAAAAATGAAAATAAATCTTATAAATCACTGCAATTCACAATAAAATTCAAATTTCCCTTTTTTCTCTTTCTCACTGTTTGTACGCGAATATTTAGAGTTGGTTCATGATATTTTTGAGAAGCGCTTGGGAACATTTTATCGCTATACAAGCAAGGAGCAATTTGTCCCATTAAAAAAGAATGTTGGTGTTTCGAATGGTTTGACGTGGAATGAAAAAACTAATAAATTTTACTTTATCGATTCTGTCGATTTGGATGTTAAAGAATATGACTATGATCCTGTTAGTGGAAGTATATGTAAGTTTACAAACATTTATGCATGTGTGTATGAATAATTTAAAATTTCTCTTTTTTCCTACATGAATGTGTATAATAAATATAGCAAACGAACGCATTGTTGTCGACTTTAAAATCAATGGCAGTGAACGACCTAACTTTGTTCCTGATGGCATGACAATAGATGCTGAGGGTAATCTATATGTGGCGACCTTCGGTGCATGGAAAATTTTCAAAATTAATCCCACTACGAATGAAATTGAGCTCGAGATTAAAATGCCATGTGAACAGGTCACGAGTGCTGCATTTGGTGGGCCTGATCTCGACATATTGTACGTAACAACGGCAAGTCATGAGCGTGATGGTATTAAGCAATTGCCACCGGCTGGACGTCTGTTTAAAATCACTGGATTGGGTGTTAAAGGCACAGTGATGAAAAGTGTAAAATTAGATTGAGCCAACAAGATTGCAATAAAAGAAATTCAATTTTAACCACAGAATCATGACCAAGCAGAAATCTATATATGTGTGTGCTATTTGAAAGGGATTTTTTTACACTCTTTCTGTTACTTACTTATTAAATTTTCATTGCATACGTTTGTCCTTTTTTCAATAAACGATAAAAGCAAAAAACGACTGAAACTGAGTATAGGAAAAAACAGTAGCAGCAATAGTCAGTGAGAGAACTTATTTGAAAAGAAATAAAGGAAAATGAAATCAAAGCTCTCTGACCGTAAACCCTTATACAAAACTTGCTTGCTTGCTTTCTCGTACGTTTGTTTGAAGGCAAAAAAGAAGAGAGAATCTCAGAATTGAAATATCTATTCAATAATATCAAAGGAATTCTTTTCTAAATTGAGAGGGAGGGCAAATTTTTCTTCTTCTTGCCTTGCCATTTTAAAAAGAGCAAAAAAATCTCTTCTCCTTGTTAATGGAATTCGATAGCATAAAAAACTTTTGCTGTTGCTGTTTCTTAACTCTAAAAGAAAAAAGAGAAACTTTTTACTCTACGAAAAGAATTAGTTTTTTCTCGTTAGTGGAGAAAAACAATTTCTCAATGTTTGAAATTTACTGACCGCCTTTCAAAATACAAAATTCATCAATTCCAAATCACTGTTTTACAACAAATCGATTTTTTCAACTCGGGAAAAAAGTTTTTCTCTTATTTTTGCTCGCTTTCACATAAATACGGAATAAAATTTCTTTCTTTCACAAAACCAAGTCCCATAGCCCACATCACGAGTCACAAGTCACATATATGCAATGCAGGCTCATTTATATAGCTAACATACGTGAATATCACACATGTGAGAGTTGTGTGATAATCAAGATGTAGACGCTTAAAGTATTTTATTTGATCAATCTTTATGTCTTCTTTTCAATCGTGATCTATAATGGTAGTGATAGTCATAAAAATCAAATTGACTTGACAACAACTTGACTTTTATAATTACTTAATTCTAACTTGATGTTATTTTATTTCAACTTGATATATACAAATGACTTGAATTCAACTTGACACTTTAATGACGTGACTTAAATATGATTTTCATTATTTGACATTTGATAATTTTTTAATTTTTTTTTTTATAAAACCACTGTTGTATCTTAAATTCTTTTCTCAAGCATTTTGATTTAATAATACAAAATTTAAATTAAGCTTAATGCTAAAAAAGATATTTTCTAAAACATCAGAAGTCAAGTTGATAAAAATTGAAGTGTCTATACCTTGACAAGAGTTGACAAAAAAGAGAATTTTTTCCATTATAAATGTATGTACGAGCGAATGAATGTAAGCTTTTTCCCATTTAATTGTTTCACTCCCATATCATCGTATCAGTGCCATGATTAACTTCTACATTTGTGTGTTTTCTCCTTCTAAGGAGTGAGAGACAGAAAAGAAAAAAAAAACTTTTTCTCATTATGTAAGAAATTAAGAAAGAAAAATTTATTAAATAGGATTTTAAATGTTTGTTTTGAGCAAACAACATTTTTATATATGACAAAAATTTCAAATGTCTGCTCAAGACGATGATGTTGATGATGATGATTCTCCATCCTATAATACTCTTAAATATCTTTTATCCGTGATGTGAAAAATTATTGTGGCTAAATTAGTTCTAAATTGCAATACATCATTTATTTTTATATTTGTTTTTTAAATAGAAGAAAAATTTAAGAAGCTTTTACACTTTGATGAGCAGCTTGTTGCTAAGTTTTAATTTCTGAAAAATAATTGCTTTTGTTTCTTCTATATAAAAAAATATAAAAACTGGAAAGAAATTCTTGTTTTTCTCTACATCCTTGTACTTGGTTGGGATTATCATCATTTTGTCTACTTAACTGTTGGATTATAACAAAAATTTTCCTTTAAAATGCGCTTTGTTTTTGTCTCTTAACATTCTTGTCAATTTTTTCCTCTTTGAAGATAATTAATGTTTTAAAATTATTATTATTATCCTAGCAATTTTGCGGAAGGAAAAAAACACAAACTTGAATTTTATCCTCAATTATTTTCATTCTTTTTTTTGTTTCAATAAAAACGTGGATTGCATTTTTTGCTCATTTTTTAGACAACTTCCTTCTATCATCATCTTGAAACGGAAAATAGTGGAAAAAAATCTTGTCAGAATGAATTTAAATGATGTTAAGCTTTGCTTTGATTCAGCACAAACGATGCAATTTCAGAATTGGGTGATTTTTGCAACTCTAAATAAAAATGAAATGAATTTTTTCATTAAATATTCTCCAAAAGAAAGCAGCGGAAAATTTGAATATTGTGTTGTTATTGAATGAGCTAGCTCTTTTATAATTCAGATATCAAACTTGAAATTTTAATTAAATTTTTATTCCCTTTCTCTCGTTTTGCGTTCAATTGAATGGAGGTCTTCAATAAAAGAAAAAGGAAGAGAAACTAATAATAACTAGCAGAGGATTGTTTTAATTATAGAGAGAAATTTTCTTTTTCTCTCGATTTTGAATTTGAAAGAGAAACTTAAAGTCAATAAAGAAGTGCAATATTTGAGATCATCTGAAATAGCTTTTCTTCTTTTTCTTTAGGCAAATGGATATGCATGAAAGTTTTCTACTAATGAATTTTTCGTCTATTGAATAATTGAAATAAATCTTTTAGATCTTTTTCTATGTTTATTTGTGCATGTGAAGAAGTTTGAATAAATTTTACTCTACCTTGCTAGTTTCATGGAATAAAATTTTATCATGCAATGTATTGAAAGTTATTTCAAAAATGTTTGTAAATATTTTATAAAATCATAGCGAAATTCAGAATAAAAATTTTACAAAAATTACACATAATATGTACTCCATTCGAAAAATAAATTGATTCAAGCAAAAATCATTATGAAATATGCTGCACGCGAAATCAATTATCATGCTGCTGCATCAGACATATGTATTCATTAAATTACGCGTCCAATATTTTCTTTTTAATGAAAAAATATAATTTAATGAAAATTCGCTTCTCAGGGCATTCACCATATTTATAATGTATGTGAAAAGTTTTATCTCACATTTACTATAATCAGAGAAATTAAACATGAACCAAGGCCTGAGAACTCTTTTGATATTTTTTGATATTCTTTGATGTTTTTGATATTTTTTGATATTTTTGTTATCGTGATTTTCTCTTTAATTGAAGACCATAAAAATTTTATCGATAGCTTAAGAGAAAGCTATGAGCATAAGAAATGAAAATCAGAAAGGACTGCATATATTCGTGTTATCGTTTTAAAAATGTAGTCATTTAAAAAAAAGTCCATTTCTAAAAATTTTTATTTTTCGAAAAACAAAGGTATCTTGATGCGAAATATCAAAAAGAGTTCTCAGGCCTTGACATGAACATTCATGTTAAAATCAAGTTAAAGAAACTCAGGAAAATTTGCGATTTTTTGAAATATTGAATTGATAATTAAAAATTAAGCAGAATTTTATGTGTATTTTATTACTATTTGCTTTATTTAAGTTTATTATTATAGTTCCTTATTAATTAAAGTTTTATTATGTTAAATATAACAAGTTTTTGAAGATTTTTTTATAAAATTTGTGATTATCATAATTTTGTTTTAATTGCAATGTTTACAATTTTTGTTTTTGTTTACATTTGAAAATTATTTTTTAAATTTCTTTATGACTCAATGTTGATTCTGATATTTATTTTTAATTATTAAAAGTATCATCACATTGCATTAGAATTTCTTCCACCTACGATGTAAAAGATGATGCTTTAAAATGATGAGAGAAAAGTTTTATCAATTTTATCAGGTTTTTACGTTATCGCTCATACAGCCGCCGCAATCATTCAGGAAGTTTTTTTTGAAATTTAAATGAGGAATTGAAACTTTTTGAGAAAAAGAGAATGAGAGAGAAATTTAAGTGACAATTCATGTTAAGCATGAGTGTTTTACATTTAGTTGTAAGCTGCTTCTGGGGAAAATTATCATGAAATTCAATCGGTACAGCTACTGCTGTTTCTTGCTAATTAATGTATTTTTATGTAACAGATAAAAATGATTGTTCTTTCTACTGTTAGTGAAATATCTTCAATGTTTCAACATAAGATCCTTCCCACGAACATCAAAGCACAGTTTTCCCACATATCTCGCTCACCATGCTATTAATCTCTAATTGCGAACACCGCAAAAAATAGTAACAGCAGAAAGAGGAAGAAATGACATAGATATCATGCTGTCTTAACAAATTTTACAAAATTGCAGCCTGTGGTGCTGAAAGCACAATGATTTATGATCAT
The DNA here is from genome assembly GCA_018290095.1 of Polypedilum vanderplanki. Lineage (NCBI taxonomy): Eukaryota > Metazoa > Arthropoda > Insecta > Diptera > Chironomidae > Polypedilum > Polypedilum vanderplanki. Next base: position 15,988,272 of record CM031381.1, on the reverse strand, counting down.
TTGCAAGTCAAACAAAATATCTTTCTCTTGCTGCTCTTGTAACTAACCAATTAGTGCCGTTTTTGTTGCATTTAAATTGAAGATTTTTTGTATGTTCTCTGCTCCTCATCATTCTCGTTCTCTCGCATGCAACTAATGTAAGTTTTTCATCTTGCAGCCTCTCTACTACTGATGTTGGTAACTTGTTTTTTATACATCTCATCAAAATCATTTAAAACCCGAAAAGAGGAAGAGAATGAAAAAAATTTTCTTCTTGAAAGAGGGTAAAACATAGCTACTTCGTTAGTTGAATCAGCATAATGTTTTTCCCTGCAACTGACAGTTTTTTCATTTATATGTATGGCAAGTTTCGTTTTTTTTTTCTTTTTTTATTCACAGGCAATAGCAAGAGATAGGGTGCAATTGCCAAAAAAAGATAGAAAGATATTTCCTATGGGATTAAAGCGAATTTTCATTTCAACTGTCAAAAAAAAAAAAAAAATTAAATTATGAAGGTAAAAAAAATTAATTTTAACTGTCATAATTTTATTTAAACTTAAAACGGTCAAAAAAAGTTTAAAATTTCAATTTTTCAGAACTGATGATGCTTTTCATATTAAAACTAATTTATCACAATAAAAAACCATGGTGAACAAATAAACAGTCTTAAAAAACAAAAGCGGTAAAAGAAGTATAACATGGATATAGATGTACATCCTTCATATAAATTCAAGCTAATAATGTTCTTAAATGTAAAAGATGCTGCTACTCATGTAAGGACGTGTAAAGAGCAACTATGCAATCTATATGATGCAAATACAATGCAAAAAGTTTTCTTTTCTCGAATCGTTCATGTGCTGGTTTTTAATTAACATAAACTTTATCGTCTGTACGGTTATGGATATTAAATTAGTTTCGGGTTGCTGCACATATAACCAAAATACTTTTGCAGTATTCATACAAATAATAATAAAATCAAGCAAGAAAGCGAGTAAAGAAGCAAAAGTATGCTTTTTATGACGATTTCATCATCTTGCAATGCATTTAATCATCTCAAACTGTATCTTACTACTTCAGATGAAGTTCATGCAATTTCTCTTGCTTTCCCTGACATTAAAATGCACAAACATATATAAGGAAAATTGCTTCATCGTTCGCTCAATTTAAAATTCACTTCCAGAATGGTAATATTGTTGTGTAACTGAAAAGAAGGCGCTGAATAAAAAAAGTTTATTTTTTACGAACTTTTTTAAGGCATTGCCGCTGTGTGTGGTAAGAATGTCTCTCTTGAGGATGTTTTGTAAAAGCAAGCAAGCTTTTTTTAAGACAGCAGCAGTTTTCCCTGAGATATGTATATATTTACAGGAGGCAAAAAAGAGAAAATTTTTTAAATTAAAAGCCGAGCAAATTTAGATTTATACATATCTGCAGTCGGGAGTATGCTTGGTAATTGAAGCGTATCAGTTGAAGCATCGTTGCATGATAAAAACCGTTTTCGCCACTCTTCTTCAAATGGGGTGTGGATTTTATCCGACATAAAGACAATTTTATAGGTCCCAGTGAGATTTTTCAGCTGAAAATAAATCACGAAGGTAAATTGAGGCATTCACTGGAAGAAATATTTTTTTTTCTCTCTTCATCTCAATTTCATCCCCAATCGTTTAAGCATTCACATCCGAATAAGGAAGGAAGTAAGGAAAACCATTAAAGATCTACGCCTTAAAAATGAATATAATTTTTATATTTTTTTTCTTTTCGAATGCGTCATCACAAGTTTTTTTTTTGAGATAAGAAAACAAGAAATGCTACATGATGTTTAAATGTGAAACACTAGTCATCATTACGTATGAAATTGTAATGGATAAAACTAACACTTATAAATGGGGTTAAATGCGGGTGCTTGTGTGTGCTGTTACTGCTTGAACATAATAAATGATTTACGTACCATTTGGCTTGCTCCTTTGGGTAGATTTCTTTAACATTTTTTTATATGTTTTTCTCATTCTCACTCTTTTTTGCCTTATACTTTTCGTAAAAGTGAAAAAGGATAAGAAGGGTGTTTGGGTAGATATCAACATACAGAAGATAAATTGAAGTTAAGAAAATGTCAGTAGACCATAGTTGTGTGCGTATAAGAGTATAATGACATAGGCAAGGGCACAAAAAATCTCTATAATCGTTGATCATTTTATATTTTATCTATGACTTCGAGCTACTAGTCTGCAACAATCAAGCACATCTGGTGTCTAAAAAAGACTTCTTCCTTTATTCTCTAGTATGTTTTTGCAAAAAATATCAGCAATGTAAAGCTGCAAAAAAAGGAGTTTGAGAATGTGAAATAAATTCTTTCAATTCAGTTCTACAACAAATGTCTGTGTATACACATATACGGGAGTGTATATACAGATATAAAAAGAAATTGGGAAAAATAAGGTAAAAATTGATATTTTAGTTTACATATGATGATAACGCATTTTTAACGGTTTATTGAAATTTAATTTGAAATTAACGGTTGTTTTAAATTTAAAAATATTCTAACGTATTTCCAGGTTCTGTAAACTTTTTAAATCAAATTTTTAACGAACTTATAAAGATTTAAAAATTAACGAAAACTTTTTAATTTTGAAAATACGTTAAAAATGAAATTTTTTTTGTTAACATTTTTAAATTAAATATAAAGTGAAATTTTATTACTACTTAAATGATTACTAATTAAAAGATTTAAAGACAAAATGATTAAAGATTACTAACATAAAGTTCACAAAGAAAAGCTATAAAATGAGCTAAAAAGGAAAAAAGGGAGAACCATCTACTCACCGTCACACCATCATGTTGTAATTTGAAAGAATGTCGGATCATAAACAACATCGAACAAAAGAAAAGGAAGAAGAATGAATGGTGAAGGTGGAGTTTATTTCGTAGGTTGAGAAGTGGAAAGAAAAACTTTTCACATTTGTTTGTTACGCTTTATTTGTACAAGCAAGGAGGGAGAGAAAAAAATAAAAGAAAGACAGAACAAGAAGAAAAACAAGACTCATAAAAAACAAATTTTCGGCAAGCTTTTGCTTCCTATTTCACATTATTTGTGTGTATATATGTGTATGTGCATAATATCAATATGTTTATGTTATTTCTTTTTTCGTGAATTATTTTTTATGCACTATCATTCCCATCACTTGCCTCTTCTTCTTTTTGGCTTATATTTTGTATGTGTGTACGTATATATGTGACTATAATTGTGCGAATAACAACAGCAGTACATACTGTTTGTACCGTGCTATCGTCATACAAGCACATATATAAACAACGTTTATAGGTTGTTGAGCTTTTATAGAGAAAATCATTTTTCCTTTTGTGCTTAATTAAATTCCAGTTAAGAAAGCAATACACTTGCTATATTGTCGTTGTTGCTAGCACTGCTGTTGCTGCTGCTATTGCTACTGCAAAGAAGAGTCATAAAACAAAGGACTATAAAATATTATATGTTTTTATGAAATGAAGGAAATGAAGGAAGAAATGACTCTAAGATGTGCCAGGCGAGAAGACGAGGGGATAATGACTTTTGTACTTGAATAAAAGAGTGAGTGAGTGAGTGTAGGTCCCTGCTGCTGAAACTTACTATTAATTTTTATTTCTCTCTCTCACTGTTTATATGTTCGAGAGTGTGTCCATAATTCCTTTTTTATTGATCAATAAATTTTGGTTTATTATGTGGTTCGACAAATTTCCTTTTCTTCCCACTCATACTCTTCTCTGCCTATATCAAACGACTTTTTATTATTCAAAATTATGTTGAGCAGCAACAAATTTCATTCAACCATTCGACTTAATCCCCACATGGATTTTAACTAAAATTCTTTTTCTTCAAATTCCAATGTGAAGAGGGCAAGAAAAAAAGAAAAGTTTTTTTAATAATAAAGAAGAAAGACAGTTTTTCCCTATTGTTAACCATGTCTGATTCGTTTTATCATTCTTTCTCTTTTTTCCATTCAATTTCTTTTCAAACTTTTCTCTCTCCATCTATTTTCACACTAGTCACAAGTCATTATCCCATTGGAAATAACAATTTGTAGTCATTGTTGATCTGTAAAGTGTCAAGTAAAAAAATCACACATATAACAAGCAATACTAGCAATACAATACACAATTCTTCTCACTTTCATAAATTTTCTTATCATAAATTTTTATTTATTTCTCTCGTGCTTATTTTTTTGGCACAGTATAGCACATAACTTTGCAGTGTTGAAATCAAACATTATGATGAAAATCAAATGAGAATGCTAATCCCAATGTACTCTTTCCATTTTCATTCGACGTTCTTTTTTTTTGTCGTTTCGCTATATAACAATATCCACCATTTTTCTCCATTATAGACGGTGTAAATCGTGTGTTCATTGTGCAATTCAAATCACGTAACAAAATTTTTTTATTGACAGATTCAAAGCTGTAGCTTTCTCTCACTCTTTGCGGTTACAATAACGAGATGCGAGTTGAGTTGGAAGCAAGCAAGCAAGTAAACGAGCGATGAGAAAAAGAAAGGCAAAGAAAGGAAATTTTTATGACTTTTTCTTCGATTTTTCTCCTCTTTTTTTGCCTTTTTTCCATTCTTCTTAACAATGACAATTTCTGCTGTTGCTATTTTTCTGCGTCATATGAAAATCCATTCGAATTTTCTCCAAAGGAGAACCATGAAAAATAAAGGCCAGAAGATGGTTATTGCAATTGAAAGAAATGAAAAAAAAGTAGTTGAGAAGTGTTGAAATTGTCTATCAAGATGATATAAACGCATTTGTCTTTATATTAGTCAACAATTATTAAAATAGTTCAAACACAATTTTAACTGTTAGATTTAAATTTTTTTGATAAAATGCGCTTAAAAATGCGTTTTGTAAAAAGTTTAGGAAATCCCTGAGTTTATTTACAATTTTGCTTTATATTAAAATTTATCATTAATTTCATCGTCGTGACTAAATTGGAAGTGATAAGAGATAGAAATTACTTTCATGTCAATTTGTAGCTTAAATCCACTCTAAAGGTAAGAAAAATAAAATAAGCTTTATTTAACAACAACATAAAATATTCTGAGCAATGTTCAAAAAAAGGGATTCTACAATTTTACAATTTTGGTAAAAATTCTTTAATAACTCAATGTAAACTGCTTTATTAGCTTCATTCATGAATTATCAACCATTCTGTGTTAAAATTGTGATCTGAAATGCTTTATTTTAAGAGAAATTTGCGAAAATGTGAATTCATTTTGTAGCTCAATCAATTGTTTACATCAATTGCTCAAATTTTTTGTGAATTCCATAAATATTTTTGTAAAATAATCGTTTTTATATTGCTTATTGAATCAAACCACTATGCTGAAAGACAAATCAATTGCTAAACTTGAGAAATAAACTTATATAAGTAAGAAATTATGAGAATATTGCTGTTTGAAATATGGAATTGAAAATGGATATTTTTCTTTATTTTCTGCTTTATTTTGATTCAAACTGAATAAGAGAAATTAAAGAATATTAAATAAACTTCTTTTTGATGTAAATGATTAGTTTTAAGCAGATCTCTACTATTACTTTTATTCACTCTGAACTTTTGTTTACAGATTTTCATAAATAAACAAAAAACCAAGGCTGGGACACTCAAAAAATAAAATTTACAAAATTTACTTTTCATAGAAAAAATTTTATAAAATTTTCTTATATGGAAAAATTTCCAAATTTTTTTTACATAGAAAAATTTTCCAAAAATTTTTTTACATAGAAAAATTTTCCGAAATTTTTTAAATTTTATTAATTTTTCTTCACACAATAATGATTAGATTAAGTAAAGAAGTAAATTATTTTAAATGATTTGGTTGATTGGTAAAATATTGACTAAATCATGCTGTAAGACCTACTTATCATGCTGTCAAGTGTTTTGGCTATACTGCGAGACCTCTTAGCAAAGACACTTTACATGGACCGACATCATGGTCTAACAGCAACAGCATGGTCTGACAGCAAGTCAATGTTAATCAATTAATTTTGTGTAAACAGTTTGAAAAAGTGATTGGGAATAACATTTAGTGTTAATACATATATTCATTGCATTTTATTTAATTTAATGGTAAATAGAAATTGACAATATTTCTTATGTATGTATGAAATATTAATCAGAATTTTTAATAATTCTAAAAGTATTTAAACAATTTCTAGATAAAAATGGATATTCATATTCTACAAAATTGCAGAACTTATTGAATATGATTGTAAAAGTGATACGTTAATAGGACTTGTCAGTCCAATTAATTCGTCTACGAGATTGATTGAACAAAAACACTTCTCCGCTAAGATACCAAAAGATATACGTTTGGCAATCATGATTGATCGATTGCATATATGTATATGTTATATTGGCTCAACCTATACATCCAAGTATAATACATAATAGTTTACATACAAAGATGTAGTGTTGAGGTATCGATATATTTTCAATAAATTAAGACAAGGAAACATTGAGCTAATTTGTGTAAGCACTGATGGAGATCAAAAATATCTGAAGGCTTAAAAAATATTACAAAATTTTGGATCAATAGATACAATCGATGACTTTTAAATAACTAGTGATCTTTATACAGAAATGTTAACTCTTCGAGATCCTTATCATTGAAAATCGGCTAAGTTCAAATTATATGTTTTAGCTGTTATGCGTATAGGAGACTACATTGCTACAGTTGGTCATTTATACATTTTGTTCAAGTTGTTTCCAAAATCTCAACATGAACTTAATCTTTCTGACTTAGATGCGTTGGATCATCTTAACTACAAGTGAGTAATTTTTAGGCAAATAATAAAACGATTTCAAACTCTGAATAAAAGTTCAAAAAAATACAAGATACTTTTTTCATATGTTTGGGTAAAATTACAGTTCAAAAAGTAATAGGACTCTTATCCAAATATCCAGGAACAAAAGACACTATATTTTTTCTGAGAATAATTCAATCTGTTCACCTTGCATATTTAGCTTCAACAATTTCGTTTGATTGAAGCTACTTTTGTCACTCAGTTTTTGCGCCTTTAGTTAACACATTTAATTGAAAACAATGTGTTACAAAAATCATTTATTACTATTAATGTGTATCACGGTATCGAGATGAGTTTTGTGTTTTTAATACCACTGATCAAAAAAAGAAAAATTCAATATATTCATATGATGTCATCTCAGAATAGTGAGCCATTTTTCCGTAGACTAAGAGATTATGGTTGCAAACTGTAGCATGAAGGATTTTCTTTCTCGCATACATTATATGCAACTTGAAGAGATAGTCATGAATGCACTAAGCAATGAAATCATTTTTTCAAAGTTACTCAGACTAGATGATGAAAAAGTGCTCATAATGGAAAAGATATCTGAAGAAAGTTTTGTTGATTTAATTATTACTGGTGTTCAAAAAGCAATTGAGTTAGATGCTGAATTGAGAATTCTATGTTATGATGTTGTTTCAAAAGATCTCATTCGAAAAATATCAATTATCGAATATGAAGATATTAATGAAAATTATGATAATTTTCTTGATGTTGAAAATATATCGCCCGCTGAAGTTCTAGAAACAACAGAAGATGAAGATATTTCCAAGCAAATTTCATATTGAGAAAACGATCGTGAAATTACTGTTACGAAAACGAAATTTGTTCTTTAATTGCAATCGGATGTTAAGAAGATAAGCACAGATGCAAGAGAACGTTTTTAACAAAAAAATCTATTGTTTCAAAAGTTAGCCAAAAAATTAAAACTCAATTTTGGAAATATAAAGTAATATCAAGAGGTGAATGGATAGCTATTAAACAAGAAACTCAAATCTTTATTGGTCATGTTATCAATTTTCAAAGAATTTATGAAAAAAGTGAATTAAAAAGAACATTTATTCATGATTTCATTGATTTGGATGATATTAGGTCACAAAATGTTTATGTAATGTTGAATCCTTTGTTTCAAGTTATTAACAATTTTATGAAATCTGTAACAAATAATGATGTTTTCTTTAATTCATCATTTTATAAATGTCACGTTCATGATAATAATGGTAACCTTAATTCTTTGCTTAATTATATAAGTTGAATAAAATTAATATATCCATCTAAATATTGATAAATAAATTTATTTAGGTCAATACTTTTTATTTTTGTTGTTGTAAAAGTAAATTTTCTAAAAATTTTTTTGTATGGAAAATTTTTTAAAAATTTCCAAAATTTACTTTTACATACAAAAATTTTACAAAATTTTCAAAAATTTTTTTTGTATGTAAAAATTTTGTAAAATTTACTTTTTTTAGAGTGTCCCAGCCTTGCAAAAACCAAAATAAAAAATATATCTTATACAATGAAAATTCAGAGCTGTAGTTATTAATTGCTGCAAAAAGATTGAATATTGATTGTGTAATAAGTGAGATATGATCATTTGAAAATTTGAGCAACTCGATGATTTTAACTTTTCCCGAAAATTGTTCGTCAGATTTTTGAGTTTGAATAGTCATAACTTTTTATCAAAAGCATCAATCTTCAATATTAATATCTTAAATTGTAGTACTAATTAGTACTACAGAATAGCATATTAACTTTTAAACTACGTTGTTCCAATTTAAAAGAAATTGTGATCAAAAATGAAATCTGATGAACAATTTTTTTTTTGAACATTGCCCATTCTAATATTTCTTGATTTTAATTTAATGAGAAATCGATGATGTGTTTTCTCTGATAATTAACTTATGCCACTCATAATAATCACCGACAAAGTGTCACAAATATAAACTATAAAAAGCACAAAATCGCTATATAGAGAAAATAAGAAACAAATAGAGACAGAAAATGAAGATTCCCTGTTGTTGATTGCTTTCGTTTTATTTTTATTATTTTTCTTTCTGTTTTGCTATTTGTTGTATGTTTAGTGGACACCAAAAAGAGAGAAAAAAATGATGCTTTCATTTACTACATTATATGATAAGATGAAATGACATGCCATATAATAATAACCGTAACAATTTCTTTATTTTTTTTTCTTTTCGGTATGTTGCTTGTGCTACTTATAACTTGCTGGTGTATAACATCAACTAACTAACTAACTTAACGAGCATCCTTCAATTTGTTCATTTACTTCACTCAATTTAGCGTCAAAGTCAGCATACATATACACACGCAAAAAACACCAAACCACCGAGCAAAGCATGACATGGCAAAGAGCATTAAAATATTGAGCATTTCATAAATGCGCTACACTTAGGGCTTTATCATCATCACGTTCGATATGATTGTTAACATTTATTCTTCTTCATATATACTTGTATTTATATATGTGAGAATGTTCGGGGTTCTTATTACTCAAACAGCAGCAGTAGAGTAGTACCAGCAACACCGCGTGTGTTGGATTTGACAGCGATGGGAATCACATTTATAAATGTCTGAATTTCAACCTCACTACCTCATACCATCAACCATCATTCGTGTATACTCATGTATAGTATATATTTGAACATGAATGTTCTTACTTTTATTAATTTGCTACAATAAAAAGTAAGTGTATGTTGCTCGCTTGCTTATGTATCAAAATGAACAGAGAGAGAAAGTGTGTGGCATGAATGGGTATAAGAGTGAAAGACTATATTAGTACTCAACCAAATTTCCTCTCTCCTTTTTTTCTGCTTCCATTCTCGTTCATTCATTCGTTTTTTATTATATTCGAAGGATTTTCATCCTCTGCGCTATGTAAGCTGTCGAGAAGTACTCATAACTGTCGATTCAATTGAGCAGAAAAATGTTCACGTATAGAAACATTTCTTTCTCTTTTTTTCTTTTACTTGCTCGATTTCTATGCTTGCTTTCTTTCCGCTTCTTTCTTTCATCCATGTTGATTTCACACTCGCTAGCTTGCTTGGTTGCTTTGCTAGTGATGGGAAAATTATATACATTTTTTGAAGACAAAGAAATAATAGAATAAGCAATAAGTAAATTGTAGGCTTCGGCACTTGCATGCATACTTGACTGCTATGTGCATAGTGACTTGATTCTATCCATTCAAGTTGATTTATATATAAAATCTCTGGTTTATTGAATTCGGTCAAAACTTTGCAAACCTTAAAAATCATATGCTTTCATACAAATATGCACAATTTTAACGGAATTGAATAAAATCTGAATGAATCAAAGAGATTTTGTTTAAGTCAACTTGCAAGCATTTAATCAAGTAACTAAGCTCATACCAGTCAAGTATGAATGCAAGTGCTGAACTCTAAAAAATTTTATTTTATTTCCTCTCCAAGAATCTGATTTTATTGAAAATTTTGTATTATTTCTGAATTCTTTTCATCTCATATTATTATTATTTTCTAACTTTTCTCTTATTTTGGGTATGAAAAACCAAATGAAGAAATAAAAAAAATAGAAGAGGAGGTAAAGGTTAACGATAAGCGGATTAAGAAGCGATGAAAGAGAAAGCAAGAGCACGAATAGAATGAAAAATTGAAAATAACTGTTATGTGTGTGTGCACAAGAAATCAATGAAGTGTTAAGTATTGATAACTCTTTCCTCTTTTTCTCATACACTAGCATACTCGACTCACTCACGACAACGGCAACGATGATGATGTGATGCTCAATTTTGTGCTTTCTTTAGCACAATTTTCCTTTACATGGGTTGAATATAAAGTTTAGGAGTTGACTCTGGTTGACTGGCTGACTGAGTGACTGAATGATTTGATGGCATAGAATAGAAAAAAGAGATTATATTGAAGCTTATGTGTGTGTATACGTAAGTGCTTTTCACCAGGGAGATTTTTATCATTTTTCATGTGCTGAATTTTTCTTTCTATTTTCTTCATTCGAAAAACCTAATATTGTTAACAGAGCGATCTTGAAATGTACACAAATGCAGCAAAAAATAAAACCAGAAATATGTGTGTATATTGAGGTCTATTTTATAAAATGAAATGCGATTAAATTTTATAACTCAGTTTTTATGAATGAAATTTTTACTCTTTTATGTTTTTGTGTCCATAAATTCACTGAACTGTAACTGAATCGCTTAAATGACCGTAAACGATAATGTATTTAATCAAAATTTTGTTGTTTATGAACAATTTACTCATGAAATTAAATATTCATTTCTCTTTATATGTTCAATATCAAAACTCAATAACATATGTTTGCAAGTTAATAAAAAACTGCCAATTAGAGTTCAAAAGTGTCAACAAAAAGGAATTTTCTTTATTGCTTCTTTCATTTCAAAAGAAAGCAAAAAAAGGCAAAAAGGGAATTTGAAGAATGTCATGTGGATTAAAGTAACTACAAAGGCAATCAATCAATCATCATCAGTCGTCCTACAATAAAATAAAAGAAGAAAGAAAAAGAAATTTCTTTGACCCATCATTCAGTTTAATGTTTGTATGTGAGAAAAAAGAAATCCAATAAAAATGGGGAAAAAATCTCAATTTAATTAAGTGAAAAGTGCGCTAGCTTACTCACACACATATTTGGATCTTATCAGACAGTAATTTTCTTTGAGCCTCATCAAATGTTAACGCATGAAGTGGATGTAGATAGACACACGATACATTTTATCCTTAAAAGAGATTACTTTACGTTAAGTATCCTCAATGGAGTAGTTTGTGCCTGTATCTATATAGCAATATCCAACATATCATGAGTGAATAAATGGCCTTTGGGCGCTACTTAAACGAATACTCTTCTTGTTTTCTTATAGTAAAGTGATAGATTCGTCTTGATCTATCAATAATTTTGACATGTTGAAATTGATAGAAAGAAAATTCACTAGCTTGTTGTCATTTAAAAATGTTTCATGTCCAATAATCATCTTTCTTTAGATGCACACATTGTTTTAGCAGTTTTTACTTTCTAGTAAAAAGAATCTAAACGAGAAATGTATAGCGAATGATAGGGAGAATGGATAGATAGATAGATGTCTATATGTGCGTACAAGTATATGTCTATAGGACGTGATCATTGAAAGAAAAATGTGTTGTCTTACAAATGCTTCTTATCAAATTAGTGTCCAATAAATCCGACGCATTACCAACACACACGCACGCACGCTTTTGATATATAAAAAAATAAGAATGAGAAAGCGAGTAAGAAATCCCAAATCTGAGGGGTGAGAAAAAACATTTCCGTACTCTCCACACATCAAATAAATTATGTAAGTGCCTTTGCCGTTTACATTGCTTAGTGGCAAAAGACAGCGTGAAAGGCGCTTGACACCAGATGTCTCAAAGTAAAGCAATAGCAGTAAGCAGCAGCAGTGGCAGCAAAAAGAGAGCACATTCATAAAAATAAATCCATTAATACCATAAGCAATTTTTCTCTCTCTCTCTTACTTGCTTTTGCTTCTTACCCTTCTTATATAATTTCTTGTAATTTTTCTTTACCCAACATTGCAATAGAAACGTAAAATGAACACAAGTAAAATGAAAGAAATTTAATAAAGTAGAAGTCTTAAGACCTTTATTGCTCTACAAAGTCAATTCAACGAACTTTCTTTATTTCTGTATTATGATTTAAATTAATTTTTTTCCTTCAGCGTTCATTTATGCTACTTGATCCCGTGAGCAGCTTTTTGAATTTATTGTTTATCAAATGTCTGAAAATAAATTCCAAATCGAAAGCAATTTAAATATCGAAGCTATAAAATTATGCTTGCTCTTTCTTTTTAGTTCAGCTCAACAACTCAGAGAAACTCAAATAGCAAAGAAAAAAAAAGAGATTTAAGAAGTAAGCGAAAGAGTATTGAAGCTCTATATGCAATTTCCGTTTGCTGAATCATAATCCCTTTCCCTTATTCTTATCTTACGGATGTATTGTGCTCAAGCCAGAAAGAAAGAGAGCGAATAAAATGAGTGCTATGGGAATATATACGTTTATATGAAAAGGAACAAGAAAATATTTGAATAAGTAGATAAAAGATTTCCATTTTGTTGCTATATTAGTTGAAGTTTGATGAAATAATTTTTTATTATAAACGTAATTACTTAATTTATATAATCTTCAAAATTATTATTAACGAACTTTTAAAAATTTAAAATTCAACGATCTTTTAAAATTTAAAAAAATATCAACCAACTTCAATTTAACCTCTTAATAAAAATTCTGAAAATATTGATTTCTTTAATTATCAATGATTAAATCATGCAACTAATTAGTTGAATGAATTATAACTTTATCATCATAGCAAAATGAAGTGCAGAAGCAGGAAAAGAAAGAAGAAAACTTAATGAAATTGAAAATTCTAATTAAAATTTTTCTCCTTATTAAAGATTAAAAGAAATATGTTCATTTAGCCACACTTTATTCTACACTAAGTATGGCTTGTGATTTTCTATAAATTATTAATGATAAATTGAAATAGCTTAATTTTTAATGAGTAATTATGTGTAGATTTATAGAAGGCAGGATTTCAATTAATTCACACTTATAAGTCAGTTTAGGGCAACATTTATTCCCTAAGATACAACTATTTATTAAATGCCGTTGGCAAAGCATAGATAGAGAGACAGAAAATTTGCTGCTGCTGCTATTCAACAAACAATATCATTGTGTGTATGTAAACATGTTTATGACATTAATTTGTAGAAATAAATTTCTTTTTTGTGGCTGTTATGTGTATAAAATAATAGTATAGTGACCACACCGAAAATTATTTGCTGCTGAACAGAGCAGTCATTAATTTAATATCATATTAAATCCAAATTTTTTCCATTCTTTCGCCTTCACTTTCTCTCTCTTTCAAATACTCTGACTGAGTTCATTTTTCACACAATCTCATATAAAATTTTTGTTAAATGTTTTGTTCATCGTCGTCATATGAACTGCAAAAGAATCGTAACTCTTATCAGAGAGTATAAATATAATTTTGTTCGCTAGAGCACCACAAAAATGGGCCATTAAAAGTTTATATGGATGACCATCATCATCATCATGTGGGACAATATAAATAAATACATTATGCATTATTGTGAAATAAATGCATAATGACAACAACAACAACAATAAAAACAACAACGAGTTATCGTCCATGGCAATCTAAAATTCATTTAATTTTACTATATACATGCATGAGAGCTTAAAAAAATTTTTGCTTTGCTTGTTTACTAGTTTGTTCTTTCATAGACAGAACATGAGAGAGAAAACTGTGGGCAAAGTAAAATTTCACAGTTTCATCACACATATAACCTAAAAAAATGCTTTTTTTAAAATGTATATTATGCCCCGATACACACACTTCATATTTGCATAAGCATTGAATAAATAGAGATGAGAAAAGGAAATAATAATAATATCCATAGAAGTTTTTATTTTCTAAAAATGAGAAAGACTAAAAGAGATTTGCTTGCCTGTTTTCTAATTTTCTATGTTGCATGTGCGAATTATGAAATAAAGGTGAAGAAACTAAGATTATTATTTGCAATTCGTTAGCAAATAACTTGAAACTTTTAGATTTTAAATCTGCAAATGCAAGGAAAAAATTTACACTATTTAATGAGATTTAATGAATTTCTCTTTTATTTGCAATAAAATAATGGAATTTTAAATTAGCGAAGAAAATTTTCGTTACTTTTAAATGTAAACAAAAAAAAAGAAATCAAAACAAAAGATTTTAAAAATGAAAACTCGTTGTAAAATCACAAAAAACAAAAAAGTGACCTTTAAAATAGTTTAATTAGATAAGAAACAGAAATAACGAATCAAAAGCTATAACATACGAAAGAAAAGCATTAAATGTCTTGTGAAATTTTTGAAACATTACAAACTTCTTTTCAAAAAATTATCACTTTCTAAATTTGGTTATCAACAAAAGTTTCTTATCCTTGAAATAATTTATAATGAAAAAAAAAAATAATAACACTAGAATAAAAATGAGACCTAAACTTGTACTTGCATCATACATAGGAGATTATAACATGAGGGCTCATAAAAACGTTTTTCTAACAAATTTTCACAAAATATTTTTCAATTTTCACAGGAAAGTTTGATTACTGTTTTGTGAGTAAAAAAATCTAATATGATGAAGTATAATAATGTTTAAGCTTTATTCAAGAGATTGAAATGCAATGTACATTGTGGATGGTTTGTTGTTTATATGAATACTGCTGTAACTGAGATTTTTCCAACCACAATCAAAATGAAAATAGTTTTTATACACAGAAAGTGGTTTGCTTTTTCAGCTTTTTACTGTAGAAAATATTTTCTTAATATTTGCTGTTTGTGAATGCAATTAAATTGCAAAATGGTTACAAAAACCACTCGATTTGTAAGCTTCAATTTTTTTTAATTTAATGGTTAATTTAATTCTACATCATTTACATTTCACTTGAAAAATCATTTTAAAATGATTGAAAATTATTCAAAATGCCAATTTATTTTTGATTGACACTAGAGAGAATAAAACACTTGAGAATAAAAATTGACATTTGAAAAATATGTGATTTTGAAATTTTTGTTCTCTTTTTTTTATAGAAATAACAATGACAGAAAATTTAATGATATAAAATTTGTTGTAAAACCCAAAGGAGTAAAATTCAAATCACACAATGACACTACACATGTTTAAGAATTTTCATTCATTCTCTCAAGAGAGAAAGAGAAAAAATAGGTTTGAGGTTTTGCAGGCAGAACATGTGTGTTTATATACACAGCTTGAAGTGGAAAAATCAAAATTATGAATTCATAACCCATTGAATATAACAAATGAATAAATCATTCGTTTTCTCTCTTATATTGAATGAAATCAATATATATGTAGATACCAAAATGCTGAAATATTCACATATAAATATATATTTTTGTGTACATGCAAGTGTTATTAAAAATTTATCACCACAATCACCAGGCTCCTCATTCTCCCAACAAGTAGCACCATCTACTCCGAAAAATGCGATGATTTTATATCTGTGCTTCAATCAAATGTGAAAAAATATATGAATTTTTCCGCTGCCTGTTTCTCTCTTTCACTCGCTGCTCGTTTGTTGTGTTTGCTGTCTTTTTCTTTGCATAACAACAGCAGCAGCAATGGCAGCACAAAAAAAGAATGTAGAGAGACATTTTTTGTATGTTATATTTATTTTTTCATCTATATCCGCACTGTTAATCCACTTGCTACATCCCAACAGTGATAAGAGTGTGAGAATTTTCCCGTGTACGCTTTGTATAATATTTTTTATTCTCGCACATAGTTTGCACACATCAAGTCCTGAAGCAAATGCACTATCAGCTACAGATGAAGTGAGAAAGTCACATTCGCTATTCAAATTGAGTAAATATTTAGGCTTGAAATGTGCACGAAAGAAAAAATATTTTTTCCTACAAACTTGATATTTTTTTAGTACAATTTTTATTAATAAAAAAATTTTTAGTGCTTACAATTTGTCTGAGTTTCATTTTATTCTTTTTGAAATTTTTTCGTTTTATTAAAAAGATTTTTACCAATAATTTTTGTTCCAACAAGTTTCTGGTAATTAATTTCATTATATGGCAATTTAAAATTCTGAATGAATAGAAATATTCTAGTAATTTCACGTGATTCTTGAGTTTTATAAAGCAATTAATAAAAATTTCATTTTTATAATCAAAACAAAAAAAATCTAAGATCAAATATTTAAGTTCAAGTTCAAAAATTTCAAGATTATTATTAAGTTCAAGTTCAAAATTATTATTTGAAATTTTAAAATCCGATAAAGAGAAATATTTTTCAAAAACTTCTCTAAAATATTTATTTCATAACTGAGTGCATTGCAATTTAATAACTATAATATTTGCATGAATTTAATAACACCCTAAAGCTAATTTAAGTCAAACCACTTCATTTATAAAATTCACAGAAAACTTTTTGAAATTAAAATTCCCTAATGAAATTCTAGATAATTCAGATCAGGTTAAATTCAATATAACAAATTGTTAATTTGTAGATTTCATATTACTATTTTATGCGCTTTCATCACGTCTTTGACAGATAAAATTACTAGTTTTTAACTGTATGATTTGACGGTGATGATAAAACATGAAGCAGAAGCGACAATTCAAACGCGACATGAAAGCTTTTCATTTTCTTTCTCATATTTATGTTTATGCTTATTTGTATCAAATTCAATGACTCTATGAATGAATGATTCAATTCAAATTCAAATATATTGATAAATTAGATTTACTTGACTAGCTTGACTACATAAATATACAAATGTTTCTCTTTCTCTATCTCAACTGATATGTTGAATAGAAAAAAGAAAAGAAAAGCAAAACGAGAGAAGAAAAAAGGAAAATTTTTATCATTGAGTGAAAATCTCTTTTTCTATTCTTCTTCATGTTTCACTTTTCTTTTTATGAGTCGGTTGTTGCTTTCTAACGCATTCAATTTCTCAACTTGTTGAAAAAAAGACGTGATAAGTGAATCACTTTGTCTAACTTATCTATCGACATGAATCTGCCAATTTAATTATAAATATTTTATATTCGAATGGAAATGAATTGATGATGATGACAATATAGATAAAATCTCTCTATTATAATTTGAATTTCAAATGACCGTTATTTTTATTTGATCTAAATGAAATCTCTCTTTCGCTCTATTTCAAGCATATAAAAAAAGTCACTTGAGACTTTTTATGCCATAGAAATAACATTTATATTTCAACAATAATAAACGATCTGATTTGCATACGAAAAAAAATTACTTACACTTTATTATTGTCTTCTTGTTTCATTTCTTTTATTTTTTATTTTTATTATCATCCTTATTCTTATGTTTGTATGTCCATGACATTTTTTTGTTATTTTGTTTGAGATTTTCATATGCTCTCTATATTATTATTTTTTCTTAGGTGCGGTGGTCTGTTACGCTCGAGTGCTCTTAAATTTCAAAGCATGCAGCAGTCTAGATTACAAGTCTTCAAAACAAGGAATGAACATTTTAATCAATTTGATTTTAAATATTTTAAAAGTAAAATACAATATAATTCTTATAAATTTTAAATAATTTCATTTATTTCATTCAAATAGAGGTGTGTGTTTAAGATGAAATCTAATAAGATAATTTATAAATTTAATAATATCGATTTTGAATGTTTTGATTTGAAGTCAAGTGAAATTCAAGTTTTCAAAATATCAAGTAAAATAGTAGAATAAAGTTGCATTCAAGTATTTATAAGTCAAGTTGAAATCAAGTTGTTTTAATGTCAAGTCGATCTAAAATTGATCGAGTTGACTTGATTTTTATTCCCATTTAAAGTTCAAAATTAATTTGTTGACATGAAACTCTCACCAAGTTATAAAATTGGAAAAAATTAATAATTTTCTGACAATAAAAGCTTTTTAAATTTTTATATCCATCCCTTGTCTTCAAATATATAAAAAATTGTAAAAAATTCTTTTATTTCGAGAAAGAAGTTTTTATGATTATTCTTGTGGTACAAATTGTGAATGAAAATTAAAGCTCTTTTTCTCCATCTCTCATCTCTTTATTTTTTCAAATTGCTCCTTCTGCGTTTGATGATTCCCATTAGAAACTTGAGCTTGACGATGCAGAACATAACTAAAAGCAGTAAAAGAAGAAATTCATCATCATCATAATCATTCCCATGCGTGCTAAAATCATTTGATGTGCTTTGATTTTATTTCTTTTTTCTCTCTCTCCTTCTTTACCTTTCCCTTTAAGCCATTGCCTTCCTCAAAGGTATGACACTTTATCCTACTCAATTCTACTTACTTTAGCCTTTTTTTCTTCGAAATTGTCGTCCCACAGTATGTATATAAAAAATCAAAGTTTCACTGCTCTTAGTCTCTCTCTCTCTTTTCAATATCAGAGGATGTTATGTTGACTCTTGTGAATAAAAAAATTGAATTATGAAAGTAAATACAGCTCAATTCATGACATGATGGTATGGAAGATGGCTTTTACCTTTTTTCTCGTTCGTAAAAAGAAGAATTTTTTTCTCTTTTATGAGCGAAAGAAGAAGAGAGAATAAAAGTGAGGGTAGAAATGGTTTTAACATCTCATGAGAACGAATGAATGAATGAATCCGTTCAAATAAGATTAAAATGAAAGATAAACGGAAACGCTTTTCAACATATACACAGAGAGAACTCAGTTGCTTGCTTACAACATAGAACTTGCTTATTTTCATCATGTTGTCGCGCGTTATCGCTCTGAATCGCTGTAACCACCGCATATTGCATGCTCGAGTTATTTTGCCTTGACTATATTCACATACAGCATAGAGCGCGATACACATGACATTCATTTTCTCTTATCATCATCGTTTCAAGATACTCGAATGTGTATATATGTGGACCGAGAGTATTCTCTCGCATAAAGCTTTTGTCGTCCATGACCCTCACTTTCTTTCTTTCTTTCTTTCTCACCCTCAGCCACTATATTGAGGTTTATTTAAGGGCAAAAAACATACACATTTTCTTAGTAACAGTGAGAAATATTACATTCAGCCTTTCCAAGGATATAGGTTGATACTTTAAAACCTTACAATTTATGATCCGTTGAAATTTTCCTCTTTTTGTTCACTTCACAGGGATACACATAAATGTATGTGTGTATGTATGAAAAAGGGAAATCTACAGCGATAATGGCACCGATAGAGGCAGTTGTATCATGCTGTGTCTTAAGAAAAAACATTTGTCTTACGTCTATATCTCGTCGTTGCTTTCTAAAGTACTTAAGCACTTAAAGTATCCTCTAGATTATCTCTTTACAGTGTTGTTACTGTTGATAGTCAAAAATTAAGTCTTTTCGATTAAAAATTTTGTTAAAAAATTCATCAAAAAAAGTTTGGTTTCTGACAAAAAAAATTTTTAAATTGAAATGCGTTTTTGCTATAAAAATTTGAAAAACAAAAATTTTTTTGTTTATAAATTTCGAAATTTTTTAAAAATTTTTCAAACATAAACAAAAGAAATTTACAATTTTAGCTAAAATACAGCCTTAAACTGTAATATTTAACTACAAAGGGATAATAAGAAATGGCAAAAAATGTTTCTGTGTACATTAGATCATTAAATTCAACGATAAATGCGAATCTCACCAAATCAAAAATAAGTGATTTCATACGATCTTTTATAATCTTTTGAGATCTTTCGAATGTCCTAGCCTGGACTTTAACATAATTTATTACATTTTTATAAAAACTAAACTAACAACGACTTTTTTTAATAAAGAAACTTTTGTTATTCTAAATAATTTTTAAAATGTCAATGTTCTTTTTAGATTAAGATAAATAAATTGAAAAAATTAGATTTTTTGCAACTCTGAATTTTCCTCTTGTTCGTTTTTTTTTTCATCTATCGTTCATTCGTCGTAGTCACATTGAGAAAGTGAGTAAGAGGAAATGTTTAATCAAGGATACACAAAATATTTTATTGAGTGTTGAGCATTCATGGAATCGCTCTTGCTTGTTTGCTGCTCTCTCTCTCTAAAAACCATTAACAGTACCATTCACCATTACCAAGAGTCGAAGCGAAAGATGGATAAAAAGTATGTATAACAAAGTTAACATTAAAAGCATCCCTTCATTAAATTTTC
The DNA here is from genome assembly GCA_018290095.1 of Polypedilum vanderplanki. Classification (NCBI taxonomy): domain Eukaryota; kingdom Metazoa; phylum Arthropoda; class Insecta; order Diptera; family Chironomidae; genus Polypedilum; species Polypedilum vanderplanki. Next base: position 15,967,722 of record CM031381.1, on the reverse strand, counting down.
GCAAAAAACAGAGAATGCGAGCCCTAACGGAAAGAACAACAACGTGAAAAATAATAAAATTCTGCACAACAAAAGTTAATCAAATACGCAGCAATAGAAAGTAAAAACAAACAAATCACGTACATTGAAAGAGAGACGAGAGCAAGAGAGGAAAAATCACATTAATAATTAACTGTTGGAAGAAAAAATTTCAATTAAGTATATTTTTATCATTCTACACAAATTCAATTTCTCTTCTTTCCTGCTCTCAATTAAATTCTTCTCTTCTTTTGCTCAAAGCAATGCAAATTTTTCTCTCGTTTGCTCTCGCATCCCTTCTATAATTTTTCATCATCCCCACCACTTTTTTCTCTCTCAATTTTCAGATTTCTCTCTCTAAAGAAGCAAGGAAAAAAATCAATTTTAGTTTCTGTCCAGATATGAAGACAGACATTCACGAACAAAAAAAGTTTATTCTCACGCTCTCTCTCTTTCTCGTACGCTACTTGATGCTGTTGATGCGATAAACAAACGAAAATGTTTCGTAGATTTGATGGTCTACAAAATGAAAATGAAATGAAGAGAAGAAAAAATAATAAAAGATGAAAATCGCAAAAGAACATTTTCGCATGACAATAAAAGTTTGTGAATTGGAAAAAGCTGTTGTTATTTGCCACATAAAATCGACAGATATTAACTTACAAATGTGAATAAAAATGCTCGTCATTTTTGGATTATGTATGTGTCATGAAACTGTCCATAATTGTAATGATAAGCGTTGTCGTCATGATATTGGCAATGCTTGTCATTTACTTCCCGTTATCTTGTTAATGGTTTTATAATTCGTTGACTAACACGATCCTTAAGTCTATTGCTTCGCACTTTTCTGTCACTCATTTCTTCATGAGGTTGGTTTGATGATGAAACTTTCTCGTTTGTCTTTTCTGCTGAGTTAAAATAAATAAGGAAAGAACAATGATTTTCAATTAATTTTTTTATCATCATCGCTGTCATGTCCGTAGAGTTGTCTTAATGGAAACAACACACCGAGAAGGAAGAAAAAGAGAGCTTTCTTTTTCAAATAGCAATAAGTAATATTAATAATAGCAGCATAACAAAAAAATGCTTCGAGGCTTGTGGCATAGGCAAAAGTTTCCATTTTCTCATTGAAAAAGTCTTTTTGGTTTGTATATATGTGTGTTATTTTTTCATTCTTATTTATCTCGGTATGTTTGATCATATTTAATAATTTAGAAAGAGTCATCATGAAATTTCTTTTTTTTCTTCCCTTTTCACTCAATTCAACTCTCACTTATTTACTTATACCATGCGCCTTTAGGGTATTTTTCATCATCATCAATATCTTTTACACACCATCCACTTTTGGTGTTTTGTTGAATGGAAATAAAAAATCACCGTTATCAGTTATCATTTTTTACTTTCTCTTTTTCTATGTTATGCCATCATTCTCTCATCCTTTCACTAACATTTTTCTAGCCTATTGCTTTTCAAAATAATAATATTTTATATTAAGAAATAATAGAATTTTATTTACAATATCTGGTTAATATTTTAGCACAAATTGTAAAAAAGATCTTACTCTTATTTTTATATCCTAATTTATACTTGGAAAGTTAAAATTTAAAAGCTTATGTTGAAATTTCAATTGATTATTTTTATTAACGAGTCGATTGATAAATTCCATGTTGAAATCTCTTTATTTTCCATTTCTCTTCGTTATTATTGTAAATCTAATTTTTAATGGATAGAATTGTCTTTAATAAAGTTCGGTTGGAACTGAAGAGAATATGAAAAAAATAACGTTTTTTAATTTTTAACGAACTTTTAACTGCTTTTAAAATTAAAAATATTTTGCTTTCAAAAGTTAAAGAGTATTAAAAAAATATTTTAGTGCATACTTAAATGAAAACAGTTGAACAAAGATTTAATGATTTTAAATTCAAATTTCGGTTTCAAATTGTTTTTTCATCAAGAGCTGAAATTTTTAAAAAAATTTTTTAACGGAAATATTTAATTTTAATTTTAACAAACTAATTTTTTCTGGAAAATAAAAATTTTTCAACAGTTGTTCTATGATTTCTTAAGTTCTACATTATATATTTCTAGGGTTTCCATCCGAAATATCACACTGTCATGATTTCCATAGGAAAAAGAAAATTTTTCCTTCTTTTTCTCTTTTGAGATGAGGCATGAAAAGTTAGCGTGTGTAGCGTGTGGTTAACCAATGAGTTTATTCGAAATATTACAACTTTTTGGTTTGTTGATATTTATGATTTATTTGAGTAGTTTGTGTATCATCATTTAGGACGGAGTGCTCAATCAATTCTTATGTAAACCATTTTTCCCTATTTAATTGCTATAGTACTTAAAATTGGCCACTTTATGTAAATTTAATTTCTTTTTAATTTGTGTCTTTTTAAAGTATTTTCTCTTCCAAGAAATTCTTTCAAGCAAGAAAGATCTTGAGTCATTGAAGAAAAACTTTTTTTTTATAAACTTTTACTTGTTCTTCTTCTTTCGTTGTGAATTGTCGAGACAATTTTAGGTAAATATTAAATAGTTAGAAAATGTTAAAATAACAGTAATTTAATATTTAAATATTGTTTTCCCAAAAGTATCTTGAAATCAACATATTTTCTTCATCAAAGAATAAATTCTTCAACATGTAAATTGAGAAAAGGTTGAAAAAATAAATCGATGATCAAAATTGATGTAAAACATCAATGATTCAATCACTTCAACCTTTTTTCGCATTCTTCCCGCTGGTCGTCAAGCAACAATTCCTTTCTGTTTTCTGCTCATAATTTATAAAATGAAATTTCATTTAATTTTGTAGCGTGTGAGATTTTTTCTTCAATTTTCGCTATTTTTCTCGCTAAAAGCAATGAAATATGAAAGAAAAATCTTCAAAAGAACAAGAAAAGAAAAATTGAAAATTCAATTTTCAATCAAAAGCATCATGAAACAATATATATATGTGTATACACACACACGCACAATATTTTTTTCTGTAAAGCTTTTTACATCAACAACAGCACCAGAGTATAAATTTCGTAATATAAATTTCCCTATAATATTTATTTAACGAAGTTCTAGTATCGCAATAACGCTCTTGCCATGCTTCTTGTTGTTTTTGTTACTGTCTGATGATGGGGGTACATTATTATTGAAGCCTAAGGAAATAAATTTTCACCATTTATAAAAATTTTCTTCTATTTTTTTTTGCCTAAATCTTCTCTACCTTATAGAATTTTTTTTCATACAGAAGCAGTGAATTAAGAATAGAGAAGAGAAGAAAAAAGGGTACATGTCTTATATATACACACAAGCAAGCAAGGAAGAAACAAAAATATGAAAAGCACAAAAAAGGAAGCTTTATTTTCCTTTGGAGAGTTGAGGCACATTAAGAAGTAGAATTTTCTAATGAACTCATTCCGTTCCGAAATCCTTATGCTGAATTTTACCGCACCAGCCAACCAAAAACAACGCAAGAAACAACGAACCCTCGGCAATATTTGCTTATTTACATACTCGACGAAAATCATCATCATCATAGAGTTGAGTTTTGAGGCTAAGGAAGGGAACAAGAAATTTTCAAATTTGTCTCCTTTTGCTAACAATTCGTAGTAAAAAAGCAATTGAGTGCAGAGTTTGGAAAATTTAATCAAATTTATCATATTAGATTTTTCTTTACATTTATTAATTTTTAAATTATCAAAGATTATTTTAGAAATTTTTGTTCTTGAAATTTTATTTCTTATAGGGTTCTAACTTGCATGCATACTTTACTTGATATGCGTATTTTTTTGTCAAGTTGAATTCAAGTTGACTTAAACAAAAATGTCTTTAATTTATTCAGATTGAATTTAATTCAATTAAAATACATAGTAAATTAGAGAATCATGGACTTTCCTACAAATTTACTGGATTTTAAATGAATTAAATAAAATTTGAATGGATATAGGCTGTTTTGTTTAAATCAACTTGACAAAAAATGTACGCATATCAAGTAAAATATGCATGCAAGTCCGAGTCTTATTCTTTTTATAACAAAACTAAATGCCAGAAATTTTCGAGGTTTCATTTTAATAAGGATTGAAAATAATTTAAAATTTTCAATATCCAAAGTCTGATATAATAAATAAAATAGAAAAGGAGAGAAAAGGCATTATTATTGTTATTAGAGGACATAGGAGGAATTTTACAGGAAATATGATGCAGAAAGGAAGAAAGGAATAAATAATCATCATGATGATGAAATGGGCTGCTTCTAACAACACAACACACACAACTTTCCTACTTCCTTCCCGTGCCATTTGTCTGCCCATTGACATAAATCACATTTGGTGGTTGCTGCTTGTGTGTAGTCATCATATCATCGCTATCCTTTCGTTACCCATCACCCACACTCATATCCACTTAACTCTTGTTCATTCACCATTCCTCCCATCACCATTCTCTCATTCACTCGTAAATTCATTTATTTTCAGATAAACCAAGCAAGAGCAAGCAAGTATGTGTGAATTTGTCATCATTTTCCAACATTTATATATATACATGTACAATATATTCTCAATTTCATATCTTTATATCCTATTATATATGTGATGGGAAAGTGTTGTGAATGATGATGATGATGATGATGATGATGGAGGTATGGAACTATGTAGTGGCAGTAGCAGTGATCAAAGAAAAAAACTTTTTTTTGTTGAGCATAAGATGATTGCTATTAATATTTAGCGTATATGAGAAAGAATATGCGTGTCTGTATGTGGCAGAATATTCCCATAAGAGTGCTTATGTAGCCGCAACATAAATCATCTTTTAACTCTTTTTTTTCTTCTCCTTTTCACTCTTCATATTATGCTTTTTTCTTTTGTTTTATGCGGTCAGCTTTCATTTCTTTCAACATTCTCTCTCGGTAAGAGAATGTGTGTTGTATTTTCTAAAGAGCTCTCTTCATGAAGAATATAAATTAAACTCTGCAACACTCTGATATTGCTACTTCATGAAAATTTATACATCTAATGAAGTTGTTCTCTTTTGAAACAACAGAAATTTTCGATCAAGATAAAGAAAATGAGGCAAAATATTTATAAATAAATAAATTCAATTTGAAAACAGAAGCATGATACCTTAAGATATAGATTTTGTCTTATTTTTCTTGCTTATTTTTTGGGGCAATTGAATTTGCATTAATTAGAATTTTAATGTTATTTTCCAAGTTAATTTTTTCTTTAAATTCGCGTTCAACGATGTATGATGTTATTTTCATGTGAAATTCCAATTAGAACATTTTATTCAGTTATTTACACATTTGAACAGAATACAAGCATGTACATAATGAAATTCTACTTACGTGAATTCGTTGACAATTGAATTTCTTCCTAACTTCGTCGAGCTGTTGATTTAATTTTCTTAGCTAATTATAGAAATTTGAAAGCTATTAAATAAATGAATATGTCTTGTGTAATCCTCTTAACAATGACTTGCAACGCCATTTTCTTAGAATTTAGAAGCAAAAATTAAATTTCCCTTTGTAAACAGCTTATTTTCAAGGTGAAGCTTTCTAGCTAAATGAAGTATTTTAAATAATTTTTACAAACGCCATTGATGGCGTTCGGTCACTTTTATTGTTTTGTTGTGTTTGACAAAAAGTGCAACAAGAATGATAAAAACGTTGGAAAATCTAGGTAAAAACTTGCATACATATTTTAATTTGATATGCGCATATTTTTTGTTAAGTTGGTTTCAAGTTGATATACAAAACTGTCTTTAATTTATTCAGACCATGGTTCGGCACTTGCATACTTGACTGATATGCGCATAGTTTGACTTGACTATATACATGCAAGTTGACTTACACAAAATGTCTCTAATTCATTCAAATTTTATTTATTTTGGTTGAAATTGTGCAAACTTATATAAAAGCTAATGATTTTTAAGTTTGAAAAGTTTTGTCTAAATTAAATAAAAACTGACTGAATAAGAGACATTTTTTGTAGGTCAACTTGCGTACATTTAGTCAAGTCACTATGCGGATACAAGTCAATTAGCATGCAAGTGTCGAACCCTAATTCAAACTGAATTTAATTCAATTAAAATTATGGTTCGCACTTGCCCGCCGACAAGTCAAGTGTCGGCGCCGACAATTGTCAAGTAGTAATTCAAGTTGATTTACTTAAAAATGTCTCTAATTCATTCAGATAAAATTTAATTTGGTCAAAATTTTAGTAAATTGAAGAATCATTGATTTTCACATAATTTTACCAAAATTTGAACCAAAATAAACTTCATCTGAATGAATTAGAGACATTTTTGAGTAAATCAACTTGAATTTCTACTTGATAATTGTCGGCGCCGACACTTGACTTGTCGGCGGGCAAGTGCGAACCATAATTAAAATACATAGTAAATTGAAGAAATATTTTTGAGTAAATCAACTTGAATTGCTACTTGATAATTGCCGACGTTGACACTTGACTGTCCACGTGCAAGTGACGAACTATATTTTTTTGCACTTTATGCTGATAATAAATATTAATTTTTATTGCAAAAAATGTTTTCAAAATTTCCCAGGAAATCCTTAATTCTGATTATTACCAAGCATTATTTTTCTTTCTCACCTACCTCTAGGGAAATTTCGAAATTCGAATGTATTCTTTTTAGCAATGTTATGTTTTCTTCGAATAAAATCGGTGTGTGTATGTGTATATTTCAACAATCAATATTTTGTTCATTTTTCGAGGCGAAATTGTGTCGATTTGGTAACAAATTCCTGTTCGTTCTCGTTCATTCGTTCAGAATTCTGTGGTCGTGCTTTTGCATAAATAATTTCAATTTCCTTGTGGCCTACACTAAAAACAATTCTTCTAAGTATTTAAATGTACAATAAATAAAAGTATGTAAATCTTGATAATCACGACTAATTCGTAGTAAACGAGAGAAAGAGCTTCATTTCTCTCTATTTAATTGCCACTATAAATTTATTTTTCACATTATCACATCAATTATCCACTCTAGAGAGAGCGAGCGCAAGATTCTAGAATGCATAAATATTCTCTTAAAGGACAATTTAATATAATATTTAATTTCTTTTAGCCAATAAATCAATTCATCGTTTGAGCTATAGCTCTGAAAGATTTATACATCAAATTTAATGAAAAAAAGAAGAAGTTTTCTTTTATGTTATATTGCTATGCATAGAAAAAAAGTATTATAAATAATGTCGATCTTTTTTGACAATTTTTCCTAGTAAATCTTTTTCTCATTTTCTAGCAACAGCAAATTAAAGTGAAATTTGTTTGCTGTTGCTTCTCTTCCTCTATTCGACGCGCTCTTTGATAGAAAAATTTAAATTCTATTTACTTTCTATCTGTCTATCTCTTCAGCTAGCTCCCTTTTTTTTCTTCCATTTAATTCACACAATTTATTTTGCAATCATTCTGAATAACATAAAATATGGCACGGTTCGGTCGTTAATGTTGTTTTCTTTGTTTCGCTATTTTCATTCTGCTCATTCAGTCTTTATTTTCTTGTGCTTTCATTCCATTCCAATTTTTCTCTTTCTCTCACTCTCATTCTGTGCTCTACCATCATTTTCTCATTCGAGCTATACATCTAATACTCTATTGAATTAAATTTAAATAAATAGATGTAAATTGTTTTATATTGATGCGTGTACGAGATGGAGAAGGATCTTCTAGATGTGTATTTTTTTTCCTTCTTTCGCTCAGCTCTCTTCTTCTATTCATTGCAATTTCCTTTCACTCTAGTGTTTATTTTCTTCTCTTCTTCTCATTCCATTGCTCTGTGCTATGCGAACATAGCGAGTGTGTGTCTCAATGGCATTGAAGAATTAAAGCATTATATTTTGTTATTGAGAGCTATAACAAGTAAGTAAGAGGAGAGTGAAAATCCATTTAATATCTTAATGAAAACTTGAAAAGTTCAACTTGTTATTCAACTCATTTTTCAATTCAAAGACACAACTTTTGCTTATGCTGTTTCAAAATTAGATTATTGATTTTATTTTGTGAATGAATAGAGATAGAAAGATGTTGGATATATTTATATAAACTGTCCGCACACTCACGAATTGGAATTACATTGGAGACATTTTTCTTATTTTATTTTATTCCAAGCAGATATTTCTTTTTCTCTATATATCTCTATGAAAGAGAGACCTGAACCTTTGGGGTTACGGTTGAATAAAATGAACTTTCTCCTCTCTACTACTTTTACTAAGTGTGTGTATATGCCATAGAAGAAGCAAATAACACAAACTTTGAATAAATTTCCACTTGAGTTACACGACAAGATTAAATTTTTTCTTCTATCCTCTAACATCTCATTCTTTCTTATTCACTTGTTTTGAAATTAAAATTAGTTTAAAAAGTTTAACGAATTGCTTTTCAGAATAACTTTACTTAAGTTTTTCATTTTCCTATTTTCTAGCAACAAACAAAACAGTGAGTTAGAAAGAAAAAGAGAAAGAGAGAGCCTAAAGACTTCTGTGTGAACTCTACCGAGAATTCCCTCCAACATTGGTCTGACAATGGAGAGTATTTATGTCTTTATTTGTTCAATATATTTTATCGAATAAATTGTGTATGCTAGAGGGGAAAGAATAGTAAAATATAAGATGAATTGATATGAAAATTGATGCAAAATTTTCTGATTAGATTTTCCATTTATCTTAAATTCTTTAGATAGATAAAAACACATTTGTTGAAAAGTTTTGGCCCAAAATTTACTCTATACTAGACAGGAGCATAAATTGAAAAAGAGTCGTTTATTAAAAATTCTGATCTCTTCTAATCCTTACAAAGTCCATAAAACACTCTTTATTCTGTACTAAATATATTTACCAAAGGTCAATTTACCCGATACTTTTTTGGTGTTATTTACATTTAAAAGAAGTGTGTCATGTAAGATTAAAGTCGAAAAGCCTCTCTTTATCAAGATTATGACACAAAATACCTCAATTTTCCATACATAATATTCTAAGAAGAATAAAAGATAATTTATATTCACTTTATCCTTAAGAGAGAGATCTGTATTTTCCCTCTCGATGATACCACAAAAACCCAGAATTAAGTCCTTAATTTTCATATTCACATTCATAAGTAGAACTCAATATGTATAGAATGGAATATTTGTAACAATAAAATTGCAAATTTTGCATTCATCTGACATGAAAGCTTTCGTCATATTGTCAATATTGCAATATTCCATGTGTAACCCTAAAAAAAGAAAGAAAAAACCCCAATTTTCTCTATTCTTTTGTTTCCGACATCCGGCATTATTGTTAAATTGCTAAAAAAATAAGAAATAAAAAAAGATAAAAATTGAGCTCTTTGGAAAAAATAAAAATGGATACCAATAATCATTTTTATGGATATCACGTTCAAATCATTGGCTACCTTTTAGATATTTTTTCTATTTCATTCCCAACACACATACACACACAAACATTCACATTCTTCCGTTTGGTAATTGCAAATAATTACCATCATGAGAAAACATGGCACTTTCGCTGCTGCTGCTCATTCTTTTTTTTCTTCCTTATTTCTTTTCATGAGAGCAAAGAAAAGTATTTTGTGATGATTAAGGATTTTTCAGCATTCAAGATAAGCACATATATACCTTTTGTATGTGTGGTAAAAAAGAAAAGAGCAACTAGAAAATGAGAATTTTTCTTTCTTTTTTCCTTATCGTCTTCTATGCTTGCTTGCCCATTTGCAGTAGAGGAGAACAAATGAGCTAATGAGTTACCAACACTGAATACATAAATAACTTTGCTACGGTCCATTATTGCTTTTCTTCCTATTTTCTCCTGTTCATTTTTTTTCTTCCTTCTTTTTCTTCATCTTTGCTACTTACTACTTTCTTGGTGCTTGCTACTAATACTTGCCTCTATAAAGCAGCTACAACAGCTCCCTTTTCTGATTATATTTATCTAATAAGTTATAATAAATGTTTAGATTATTTTTAGATTTTCTTATCCGCTTCAAGTGAGAAATAGAAGTTGAAAAAGCTCTATCAAGGTAAAGACACTCTGATTTAATGAAATTTTAATTGAAAACTCTTATATCATAATATTTGGTGAAATTTAATGAAATTGTTTTGAAAATTAAACAATAAAAATTAAAAATGTAAACAAATTTTAAATTAGAAAATTGTCGAATTTATTTCTAATTTCAATAGTAATAGAAAACAGAATATTTTATTCAATACGCACAGTGGGTCAGAATTGAAAAAATTTGTGCAAAAAATATTTTATTGCTGAAACTTGTAGATTATGATTAGACCTTTCTAACAAGCATAAATTTTTAATTTTCAGATGAACCGTTCACGAGATATAGCCTTTTTTGTGCTTCAGCTATAATTAAATTTTTTAACATTTTTGCTCTCACTTAAAATGCTCTAACTTTTTTAAATCGTTATCAATTGTTCTCAAATGACTTTTAAATGATAGAAATTTGTATAACGCACATTTCGATATACTATTTATACTATTTTTGTTATAATATGTGACCAGTAAATGCATTCGAATGCTAAAATTTTCTATTTTTTTCCTCATTGTACCCTCTTAACTTTAGTCTAGCGGCTTAAAAAAAAAGAATTTTTTAAAATTTTTACGTCATTTTAAAGAATTAAACTAAAACTACAAAATAGCAAAGTTTCAAATTTTTGATTGAGTAGTTCCCGAGTTCTGCCATTTTCTTTCTAAGATGAAACAAATTTTCACAATTTTTTCATGTTTTTTCGTATTTAGAAAGCTATAACTTTCAAACCATGATAGTGCGGATTATGAAACTTTCCTATATTGTAGCTCTAATCAATATCTATAAATTGACATAAATTTTTAAAATTTTTTTTGCAAGCAACCCTTTGTTTAATCAAATTACTAAATCTTCCTTTTCAATTTTTTTTAAGAAACATGCTTATAAAAACACTTTAAATAACTTTTATCAAAAATATTCTTTTGTATATTGTTTGTATTTAAATTACTAATTTTTTAAGACCTTTATCATAAAAATTGGTTGAAAAATAAGCTCACTAAGTCCAAAAATCCTTATTTTTTATATATGATGAGCTTAAATAGTGAATAACTCGGTCAAAACTTGTCCGATTGTATTGGTTAAGGTCTTGTTAAACAGATATTGAAATTTACTTAATACTTATAAAAAATTTAAAGTGATTTAAACTGTTGACTTGCAAGAGAGGCATGCAAACCCAAAGTGACAAAAAAATGCTCAACCAATGTAGCGTCAAAAATTAAATTTTCATTTTTTAACTCAAAACAGACTTTCTCAGGTAAATTTGGGTCAAAAAATACGAAAAACGCAGAGATTTTGTGAAAAAAGTTAATTTTGACACCGGAAACCCAATTTTTTAAGGTTACACTTCTTCGTATCTACCGGTGTCAAAATTAACTTTTTTCACAAAATCTCTGCGTTTTTCGTATTTTTTGACCCAAATTTACCTGAGAAAGTCTGTTTTGAGTTAAAAAATGAAAATTTAATTTTTGACGCTACATTGGTTGAGCATTTTTTTGGTCACTTTGGGTTTGCATGCCTTCTCTGCTAAGTCAACAGTTTAAATCACTTTAAAATTTTTTATAAGTATTAAGTAAATTTCAATATCTGTTTAACAAGACCTTAACCAATACAATCGGACAAGTTTTGACCGAGTTATTCACTATTTAAGCTCATCATATATAAAAAATAAGGATTTTTGGACTTAGTGAGCTTATTTTTCAACCAATTTTTATGATAAAGGTCTTAAAAAATTAGTAATTTAAATACAAACAATATACAAAAAGAATATTTTTGATAAAAGTTATTTAAAGTGTTTTTATAAGCATGTTTCTTAAAAAAAATTGAAAAGGAAGATTTAGTAATTTGATTAAACAAAGGGTTGCTTGCAAAAAAAATTTTAAAAATTTTATGTCAATTTATAGATATTGATTAGAGCTACAATATAGGAAAGTTTCATAATCCGCACTATCATGGTTTGAAAGTTATAGCTTTCTAAATACGAAAAAACATGAAAAAATTGTGAAAATTTGTTTCATCTTAGAAAGAAAATGGCAGAACTCGGGAACTACTCAATCAAAAATTTGAAACTTTGCTATTTTGTAGTTTTAGTTTAATTCTTTAAAATGACGTAAAAATTTTAAAAAATTCTTTTTTTTTAAGCCGCTAGACTTAAAGTTAAAGAGGTACAATGAGGAAAAAAATAGAAAATTTTAGCATTCGAATGCATTTACTGGTCACATATTATAACAAAAATAGTATAAATAGTATATCGAAATGTGCGTTATACAAATTTCTATCATTTAAAAGTCATTTGAGAACAATTGATAACGATTTAAAAAAGTTAGAGCATTTTAAGTGAGAGCAAAAATGTTTAAAAATTTAATTATAGTTGAAGCACAAAAAAGGCTATATCTCGTGAACGGTTCATCTGAAAATTAAAAATTTATGCTTGTTAGAAAGGTTTAATCATAATCTACAAGATTCAGCAATAAAATATTTTTTGCACAAATTTTTCAATTCTGACCCACTGTGTAATACTAAAATAAAAATATAACCACTTGAGATTTGTTTCTTTATTTGTTTAATAAATTTTTTACTTTTACAAACATCAGTTTTGCAAAAAATGAATTTTTAAAAAATGCAAACAAAAGTTTGGAGATTTTTAATTTCATAATTAACTCACAATAATAATTAAAATATAGTGTCATAACATTGAATTGAAGTGTGTATCATTATCTCCACGTTTCTCTTCTATTCTTATCGTTATTTACAAATGGATTCTCATCTTTATTTCGATCAAGCAATAGACTGTAGAAGAAATTGACATTGATAAAACCAATGAAGATGAAAGAATCGATAGAATGGAATTTGGGTTGGCATATAATTTACATGTTGACTGAATGATTGGAAGTATGCGCTATTCACGCTCTTTTTTACTACTGTTGAGTTAGGCCGCCACAGTCGACAGCAGAGTTAGAATAAACTTAAATAAGTTGTCATGATGATAAAAGCATGCTGTAAATTTTGTTTAAGCATGGCGTTTTTCGCTATACTAAATTAAATTACCGAAAGAGGATGGAATGAATAAAATTCCAAAAGTTTCAGTGCTTCTTCAGTTTTGGGGGGTTTTATTATCGTGATATGTAATGTGAGGAGGATTGCTTAAGCCACTTATGTCTTTGAAATATAACAGGGTAAAACGGCGGCAACAACCAGTAGAAAAAATGTTTATGTATAACAGAATGAATCCTTCTTCATAAAGTGTATAAATTTTTAATGCTTCATTCCTATAAAAACATTCCTTTGCAGCTCTTTCTTGCCGGCAACATGCGAAGGCGCAAAAAAGTAGAGAGAAAAAATAGCCCCCTTGATTAATTTCCTGAATTTCTCTTTTAATTTACTTTCCTTTTACGATAAGATGAAGCAGCCAAGAAAAAGACTGAAGTGAGAAGAAAAAGAAGAAAATAAAGTAAGTAAAGAAAAAAATTAAAAAGTTGTATTGGTTTGGTTTTCTTAACTTGGCCATTTTCATAATGCATTATATATTTCGGTCAGAAATGAAGACAGACTGTTGAAATGGCTTGAAGAAAAGGAAAGGAAAAAAGAGAGAGAGGAAGGCAACATAAGAAAGAATCTGAAAATGACATTTGTGATAAAGATTTAATTAAGAATAAAAACGAGTAAGGAATAAGAAATCTTTTTTTCTTTTCTTTTTCTTTCCTTCTCAATAATTGAGCAAGTCAAGTGATAAATTCAATTGAGTTCTCAATAGGATTTTATTATAAGCAGAAATCGTATCCCTATTCTGCCTTACTTTCTATATATCTCTCTCTATATATCTAAAATCCTTTCATGTGAATTTTTAATGAAATAAATTCTTCTCGGTGTCTGAAGATATTTTTATTAGGCAAATTATTGGATTAATGAAATTTTAACGTGCTTATTTAAATTTTCAATTTTTGGGTGTACATGTGGGATTCATAACAAAGTCTATAAATATTTAATGTTGACGTCTTGTTTACTTTCACTTAAGCATAAAACCTTGTTGACGTCTTGCGTTTTTCACTTTCTCATATTTTTTTTTGAAAAGAAATGAAAATTGAATTTATACGATTTCATTACAAAAATCAGATTACATTTGGATTGCAATTGGCTTCTTATATGTATAAAAAAATACAGCAAAAGTAGAAAGAGTAGATTCTCACCTTAAAATGTTTCTTTTTTGAATCAATTTCAATTGTAGGATCAAACATACAATTTCAATTGAATTAGCAAAGACAATTGTCGAAAGTATATTTGAGGCTGATGTGGATTTAAAAGAATATATATTTTATATGTATGTGATAAAATCAGCTCCCAAATCCCAAGTAAAAGACTCCGATTTGCCAGATTTCATTTCTAAATCTCTTATGCTTTGAGGCAAAAAGTTGGCAAGACGACGCGGTAGAGGCACAAGGTAAACACATTGTTATCTCAAAGTGACCTTTCTTTTTTCATTGCCTAAATGTGAAACTCATAATGAAATACAGAAGAGAATGAAATATTCTTTATTCTATATTCGAAAAGTAACTTTAATATTAAACTAAAATCAGATTGACTCAATAACACTGTTTTTAGCTGTTCGTTGTTAGAAATAGATTTTGTTGTGTAATATTAGATTTTTGATTCCTGAAAGAAATATTATATTTTCATTATACAAAATTAACATTGTTCTAAATATTTTAACTATAAGAAATATTACAACAACTTATAATGGAACAAACGATAGTCTTTAATAATAAACAAAAATAGAATCAACAAAATTTATCAATATTTCCTGAAATCTTTCTTTACTTGTTTAATTTAAGTAAAATTAATCTTTTTAATGGTTGTAATTGTTTTTACTAAGAAACATTAATTAAATTGGATTTATTTTTTAATTACCTATAAATAATTTTCACTATAGGCACAGAAAAAATTCCAAATAATTTAGTAAGCAAACAGAAAATTTAATTTGAAAAATCCATTTTTGTACAAACATGTGATCATTAATCATCACGCGTGGACAAGATCCATCAAATTAACACTCATCTAATTCAAATTTATCACCGGAAATGGTCTGTGCTAAATTTTTATAACCGAAACTGCATAATCCCTCTTTCTTACTGTCAATGAGCGGGTTTCAAAAGAGAAAAACTGTTAAATAAAATTTAAAGCATAAAATCTTGACAAAGATCAAAATGGATTAAATGATGTTATCCACTCAAAAAGACAGAGGAAAAAAAAGAGAGAGGTTCGAACATTGAAAGCACAAGGAGATGATACTTGAAATTCTATTATAAAGATCCGTAAATAAGATGAGAAAAATTTTTCCAAGGAAAAAAAATTATTCCACACCATTCTCCATCTCCTTTTTCTTTTCTTTTTCAATAGATTAACCCAGTTAGTATTGTGAAATTTAATATTTAAAAAGGACACTTTTTCTTTTCTTTTTTTTATCATCTCAAAGTCCTTCTTACCATCATTCTCTATCTTTTTCTCACACTTGCCCCTATAATAAATTCAAGATAGAAGCAAAAGCAAGAATAAAAAGAAACATTTATATTTATACGTGAACTGAAAGAAAGAAATGGAAAAGCAGTTACTATGCACTTGTTGATTTTTCTGCTTCATTCCAAAAAAAAAAAATAATAATAAGAAGCAAGCGAGAAAACGACACAAAGGGAAAATATAAAAAAATAATCAAATGGCTTATGCATACACATCTACATAGTACAAGTACAAATGTGTATATATGGCTTAGCGTTGTTCTACTCACTATGGTAACGAGTTGAAAAAATAAACAAAAAATATACACGAGCGAAAAGGTAAAAATTTATTCCAATGTATTCTATATCAAAAATGGATTCATACGATGAGGTTCATGATGTTAAAAATGTTCGAAATATTGAGACACCACCTGACAATTCTGTCGATTTGGATTTAGACGTGAGTAGTGCTATCAGATTTATTCAAAGTGAAGATGACGAGAAGAATGATGAGAAAAATTTGCTATCAAATGAGGTAAAATATTCATTTTTACTATTCTATATCTGGTATTAGATGATATAGCAGCACGAATGACTATGACTGAATCTGTATTTGACACTTATCTGAATGAAATATCATTTTACATTTTTCAGACAATGCAACAACAACAAAATCAGCTTCAACAGCAGCAGCAGCGTCATAAACCAAAATTGGAGAAAGTCGATTCACAACAAAGTAATAGTGGAATGGGAAATATTGGAGGCGGAATAAAGAAGCCATTTCGTAAGTTAAATATTGATAGTATTGAAGATACAGGCAACAATTCATCAGATTCAAGTAGCAAATCGGATGACGACGATGAGGAGGATGAAGCTCATCAATATTTAAAGAGTCATCCGAATGAATCGACAGCAATTGGTGGTGATAAGCATCTGCCACCAAAAATGGAGATCAACTTGAAGCAATTTGAAAATTTGGATGCGTCATTTCCAGCTGAGCTCAAAGAAATCATGCAGTATGTGCCGAAATATACACCACAAGATATCGAAATTGATTACAAACTTCAGGTTTTTATTCCGGAATTTATTCCATCAGTTGGTGACACAGATGCTTTCCTTAAAGTACTTCTGCCAAAATCATTGAAGGCGATCGATGCTTCACAGTTGAGTGATGTCACTCGTCTTGGTCTAAGTGTACTCGATGAGCCATCGGGCGAGCAAAGTGAAGAAGCACTTTTGCAAATTAAGTTGCGTTCTATTTTCGCCAAGCCCATGGCTCATCCATCTGCCCTCGTCAAGTCGCCAAAAGATATTGACAAATGGATTCAGGAGATTTCATCGTTACACGCTAATCGTATCCATGAGAACTTTGTGCAACAGCAGCAAACACAAATTAATATTGACAGCTTGATGAGCGAATGGCCGAGTGCTGTTGAAAGGAAAATTGAAGCTTGCTATCCATCGGCCTATTTGGACTGTTCGCTCAGTGATTATGTCCAAATCATTTGCAATCTAGTCGATATACCAATTGATAATGTGGAAAATCATTATGACTATATTCGTGCTCTCAATGTTTTTTTTAATCTTTATATTGCTGTGAGAAATGAGAAATAAATGAAATGAAAATGTTTAGCAAAGACACAAAAATATCCTTTATGTCTCGACTACAGTAAAATTCATTGGAAGTGAAGATTTTCGAAAAATGATATTAATTCAATTTGTGGTTTTTTTATTAAATTTTTCTGGATAAACATATTGAAATTCCCATTGTTGATTTTTACTCTTTTCATCACAATGCACCATTGATGGCAAATATGTATAACTTTGTCGCTCTAATGAAAGACATCTGTTGGACTGCTTATGATAAAATTGTTTTGTGTCTATGATATAAGACCAGTATTGATTGCCTTTGCTTTTGTGACACGGCACAAATGCTAATTCATTTGTATCTTTTGAATAATCTAAACATCGCTCTTTTCTTTTGATTTCATGATCACGAGAAAATTCAAAAAATTGATTTCCACCCATATTATGACATCCATAAAATGCCACTTGAGTTTTCATTTGACTGTCTATTATTGGAGCATCAAGGCATGGTGAATTATCAAGTCCAATATTTTTAATATAACCTTCACCAAGATTATCTGGCACAATCTGTTCTGGATAGACATTTTCCAAGTACCATTTAAAACTTTTGCAATTTAAATTTTTCCTTAATTCCACTCTTGATGAAATATCACCAAAATTTCCTTTGTCTGCGCCTCTTCTAACATAATAGAATTTAGCATAATCATCAAGCCACACTTCAACAAGTCTTATTGTATTTATTTTTAGCACATCAACTCCTGGTCGCCATTTATATGGAGATTTTTTTCTAAAGATGTGTCCAACGTGAGAGCATGGAATTATTTCCAAAGTTCCGCCGCACATCCAAGTTTTAAAACTTAATTCGAGATTTTCACCACCTGTGATGATTTAAAATAGTAAAATTTAATATTTAGAGGTGAAAATACTTTAAATTTTACCCCAAATATCAAAACCATCATCATAAAGTCCCAATTTTATGAAGAATTCTTTGTCAATTGAAAATAAACCACCAGCCTAAGAACAAACTCGATTAGATTTTATTTTTTGAAAAAAATTTAATAAAATAATTTTACCATAGTTGGTGAAAAAGTTGGTTCCCATGGATTTTGCTTACGTTTTCTTTCTCTTTCTGATACCATATGCCAATCAAACTAAAATTTTCGATATAAAATTAAAATTATAAAAAGAAAGAAAAAGATTTAAAAACTAGGGTTTGGCACTTGCATGCATACTTGACTGGTATGCGCATAGCTACTTGACTAAATACATGCAAGTTGTCTTAAAAAAATGTCTCTAAATCATTCAAATTTTATTCAATTTGGTTGAAATTTTGCCAAACTAAGAAACATCGGCCTTCATATAAATATGCAAAGTTTCAACAAAATTTAATGAATTTTGAATGAATCAGAGACATTTTTTGTAAGTCAACTTGAATGCATATAGTCAAGTAAGTATGCGCATACCAATCAAGTATGCATGCAAGTGTCAATCCTATTAAAAAGCCAAATTTAGAAGATAATTGTTTCTAGCAGGTATTGCTAAGTACCAATTTAAAAAAATTAGGTTTCGGACTTGCATGCATATTTTAATTGATATGTGTATATTTTTTGTCAAGTTGACTTACACAAAAACTGTCTTTAATTTATTCAGATTAAACTTATTTCAATTAAAATATATAGTAAATTAAAGAACCATTGACCTTCATACAAATTTGCTGGATTATAAATGAAATGAAATAAAACCTGAATAAATAAAAGACAGTTTTGTGTAAGTCAACTTGAAAACAACTTGACAAAAATATGCCCATATCAAGTAAAATATGCATGCAAGTGCAAACCCTTAAAAAATTAGACAAATTAAATTTACGAATAACAAGTAACAGTGAGGAAAAAACAATTATTTTTAAATAATAAAAAAGAAAACAAGCCAAATTTACTAACAGATGACAACTGCCAATAAATTCAAACTTTACTTACAGTCATTTCCCAATCAAAACCGCCAACTTGCAATCCACTTGCATCTTGATAACTGAATGCTAATGAATCATCATCAATGACATCAATCACAGGGCAAACAACTTTGGTTTTATTTCTTGCTATTCTATCTAAAAGTGGTTCAAGCCAACCTTCTGCACATTCAACATGAGAATCTAAAAATGTCAGAGTTTCTGCTGTTGCTGCTTCAGTTCCAGCAATCCTCGCCTTTATTAATCCTACACGTTTTGGCATTCGAACAATTTTTACTTTAGAAAAATCTGACATGTAATCTTCGAGAGCTTCTTTTAAATGTACTGCAAAGAAGAAAGAAATTTAAAAGTAAATTAAGGAAATTCTTTAAAGCAGAACTTACACATATTTGAATAATCATCAACTAAAATAATTTCCTTAATTAAATGTGGTGGAGATCTGAAAATGATAAAATATAACAAAACTAAAAACACAATTCAATGAGCCTGACAATAAAATTCACCTATTGAGAACAGAATGTACTGTCCTTAGTAATGTCGACCATGCTTCATTGTGAAAAATAATGATAACTGACGTCATTGGCAGATTTTCAAGATATAATCCTTTTTGTTTACAGTATTCACTTCTTGGGTCTGGAACTGAGCGATTAACTGAGATTAAATCAGAAAGAAATTCATTAAATTCATGTCTCGACCAGCCGGCATCAATTTTCTGCTTAATTTCAGGTGGTGGATCTTGAATTCGAACGATAGCACCACCTTCGCCAACATTTTTAGGCAAATTTAGGAGAGTGTAGATTGCATCAGGAACAGGTGTGATAACTCTCTCATATGCTCTCTTTTTTCGTGTTGTTGCTTGTGTAGTTGATAAAGTTGTAGATGTGGAGGATGATGTGGTTGTTGTAGTGGTCGTGGTAGATTCTGTTGTGGTTTTTCTACTCTTGTGAGGTCTTCGTGTTCGTTTATCTGTCATTATTGTAAATTTTTTCCACGTTGTTGCCTCTCTCGTGCTTATTTTCTCTGCTTCTTTATTGCTCGCGGTTGTTTGAATTAACTTTTCTGTATGAAAATCTTGAGACACTAAATTATCATCAGTAGGATTTTTTGAAAATTTTGTTAACTTTATTTGATGTTCCATAATCAATTCCCAATAGTGAAATAAAGTTAAAACAGTCATAAGCCATATGAAGCCAGCAGTAAATAAAATTCTACAAAGTCTAAATTTTGACGTATACATTTTTCATTGCTCTTTACCAAGACCTCGTGTAGTCGTCGTTTATCGTTAAAATTCAGTCGAATACTAAAGAGAATGAGAGAATTTTTAAAGTGTTTTTCATTATCAATTTTTCATTTATACAACAACGTGACTATCACTAACATATGTTTTCATATATTGCTTACAATTTTTTTATTATTATTCTTTATTTTATGACACATTCACACAAAAAAAACTTTTTTAGTAATGAAAATTTTTAATAAAATCGAAGGTCCACTGTTGTACAATAGAATCGCTACAATTTTCCATTATTAAACTATTACTTTCAATGTCAATCGAGAGACAATTTTGGACTAGAGTGTGCTTTAAAAAATGTGAGTTTTTATCATACTGCCAAACATGCTCTGACTCAAGCCCAAAACAATAATCGAGCTTAATTTGTCCATTTTTGTGAAGTGATAAACAATAATCGTCTCGTCTTAGCTCATTTTTATCAGTCAACACAATAAATTGTTCTCTTCTGTCACGACATTTTTCTAATTTATAACTCTGTGCATTCATCTCAAGACAGATTGCATTAAATTTAGAATTTCTCATTTTTCCTTGTGCTATAGCTTCAGCTACATCAAATTGTGATGGATAAATATTCTGAAGGTACCATTTGAAGCTCTTGCATTCTTCCTTCTTAAACAATCTCATCGAAACATCAGTATAATCATTCTCACGTGCATGTATCCTCATGAGAAAGAATTTTGCATAGTCATCCATCCACACTTGAGCTCTACAAAAAAAGACAAGATAGATTTTCCATTCTTTCACTTAAATTGAATTTAAGTTTTCATCTTACACTCGAATTAAATTTCTCTTCATTGCATTTCTTCCCGCAATGTCTTTGTTATAAGGAGATTTTGAACGAAAAACGTGTCCCACATGGGAACAAGGAATAATTTCTAAAGTACCACCACACATCCAGGTTTTAAAACTTAATTCGAGATTTTCACCCTGTCAAGAAAAGACTGAAATAAGAAAACTTATGAGAATAAAAGATTGTCAAACACATACACCCCATATATCCAGTTCTGGATCATATAATCCTAATCTTATGAAAAAATGTCTATTGATTGCAAACAATCCACCAGACATTACTGGTGTTCGAATTGGCAATGTTGGTATTTGATTTTCAACAAAATTCAAAGCCCATTTAAAATTTAATGTCCAGTCAAAACCACCAATTGGAATTGAATTTATACTTTTTATCCATTGATATTCGAATGTATTTACATCAATTGTGTCTATAACAGGAACTACCACAATTTGATTATCTTCAGCAACTTTTGCAAGTAATGGTTCAAGCCATCCATCAGCACATTCACAATGAGAATCAAGAAATGTAACAATTTCACCTTTAGATTCTAAAAATCCATTAATTCTTGATTTAATAAGGCCAACACGAAATGACATTCTAATAATTTTGACTTTATGGAAATTTTTGAAATAACTGTCAAGTGGGTCTTTTAAATGAACTTAAAAAAAGAAAATAAATGATTGATTTTTATTAAATTTCAATAATTGACCCAAAAAAAGAAACTTACCCATGTCAGAAAAGTCATCGACCAAAATCACTTCTAACACATGATCTCCACCTCTATCTAGCACTGAATGAACAGTCCTTAAAAGCGTTGACCATGCTTCATTGTAAAATGTAATGATGACTGATGTTTGTGGAAGTTCTTTTAGATAAATAAGATTTTTACATTCATCAATTCTAAAATCATTTAAAGTTCTTTTTACTGAAATCAAATCTGAAATATATTGATTAAATTCATGCTTTTTCCATCCATCATCAATTAATTTTTTGATTTCATCTGATAAATTGCTTGGTAAATGGACTGGTTCACCTAATTCCCCAACAACTACATTATTTCCAAAAACATTTAAAGGTGGTTTTACTAAATTCACAATAAAGCTAGCTTTAAATTTTTCATTTAATTTTCTCTCTTCTGAATCTATTTCTACTGTTTCTGTATAAAACAACAAAATGATGATTATAACACTGAGTGAGCAGCAAACAATGAGAAAATTGAGAAGATATCGTGCAATGCGACCAATTCGAATCATGTCTCTCTTGGCAACTAAAAAAATACTTGCGAGTAATGAAATAAAAATTTTACTCAATTTTAAATTTTCTTTATTTACACAAGTGTGCCTAAATTTATTGCTTATTTAAAACTTTTTCACACGTTCTCGTTTTAAATTTTCCATTTTCCATCGTTGACCTTCCAACTTTTTCTCGCATCGCTCCATTATCAGATTATTGTCTTTTGTCATCGTCAAACACTTACCGCTATGATGAATATAAATTTGCTTCTCATCAGGATCATATGTGAAGAGCTAGAAAAAAAGAAAAAATATTAAAAATATGAATGAGTGAGCGAGGAAGTTGTATGAAAAATTATGACAATTAATCACCTGTTTACTGCTTCGTTTACAATGTTGTGTCATTAAATTATGAGCATCATATGTCACACAATAATTATCTCTTGCAATTTCACCATCATACTGCCAAAATTGGTTTCCGCCAAGTCCTGAATCATATGTTGAAAATGATGTCGTATGAAAAAATGATTATATGAAAGCTATTAAATTTTTAATAATTACCGTGACAATACTTAACAGTAAGTGATGGAGAATCTTTTGCTGCTTTTCCATCTAAACACATTTTAGCACCATATCCAAGATTTTGAATTTGCCCATAAGCAATACCTTCTGATGGAACTTTTTTCTCAGGATAAACATTCTTTAAGTACCATCGAAAACTTTTACATTGTAAATCTTGACGAAGTTTTACACGCGCACTTATATTGCCATAATCTGTTTTTTCAAAGCCTGTTGCATAGTTATAAAACACGGCATAATCGTCCATCCAAACTTTTGCAACACGCAATGAATTTTTTCTCAAAACATCGACACCCGTTCGCCATACATACGGTGACTTTTTTCTAAAAACGTGACCAACATGAGAACACGGTATAATTTCAATAGATCCACCACACATCCATGCTTTGAAACTTAACTCAAGATTTTCACCCTACAAAAAAAATTGTTGTGACACATTTGAAATGTAAAATAGAAAACACATTTTACTCCCCAAAGATCCAAATCTGGATCATACATTCCAAGATGCTTGAAAAATTTTGAAGCAATTGCAAAAAGTCCACCAGCCATGCTAAAAAAAATATATTTGTATCAATTGAATAAGAAAAATGGTAAAAAATTCTCACGTTGGTGATTTGATAGGTGCTTGTGGTTCTTTCAGTTCAGAAGTTTGCTTATGAAACCATCGAAATTGAAGATTCCAACTGAATCCACCTAAAGTCACATAGGTTGGATGATCTTTTGGTTCTAAAGCGAATGTTTGATCATTAATTATTTCAATAACCGGAACAGCAATCGTTGTTGCGTTTAATATCACTCTATCAATTAATGGTTCAATCCATCCTTTTGTGCATTCAATGTGAGAATCAAGAAAAACTAAAATTTCACTTTTTGCTTCTGAAGCTCCAATATTGCGTGCATAAATCAATCCTTTTCTCTCGGGAAGACGAATCAAACGTATTTTGATGTTAGTTTTTACAAATTCATCTAATTGCACTTTCAAATGCTCCATAGTTGAACAATCATCAACTAAAATTATCTCATGAATCACTTCTTCTGGTGTTCTATTGAGAATTGACTGAATTGAACGCATTAAAGTGCTCCATGCTTCATTATGAAAGACCATCACAATCGAAACTTTTGGTACATTTTTTGAATAAACATTCTGCATATCACGACAATAATCAGAACGAAAATCACGCAAAGTTCGATTAATTGGAATTAAATTTGAAACATATTCATTAAATTCATGATTTTTCCATCCTTCTTCAACTAATTTCTTAATGTTTTCGGGAATATCTGATGGAAGTGTAACAGCTTTTCCATAATGACCAAAAGGTTCTTTTTCCTCATCAACAATTTCATCTGGTCTTGAATCTTCTAGATTTTGTTCTTCATCTTTTATCGTCGTTTCTTCTTTCTTATGAATAATGATTTCATTCTGTGGAATTTTTATAGCAATCGCTTTTTCCTTTTCTTTTGGTTTTTCGGATTCATTTTCAATTTTTTCTTTAGCATTATCTATGAAATTGTTAGCTTTCCCAACAACATCGAAAACATTTATATTACTCAAATCACCAAAAATTTCTTTAAAATCTTCTTTCCTTATTTCTTTAGCATAATCTCCTAATAAATCATTTAATGAGAAAAGATCCATATTATTTAATGCTGATTTAATGGAACCAAATGAAATTTCTTTTTTTATTTTTTCTTCTTCGAATTTCATATTTTCTTTTTGTCTGTGTAGAAACTCTTTCATAATTTCATCTTGATTTTTTTCTAATTCAAGTGCTTCTTTATCTTGATCCTCATTTTCAGCGTACAGATTTGACTTTTCAATTTGATTTCTATCTAATTGTTCCACGATGCCATTATCAATATCGTTTTCATTTTGCCTAAATCCAAAAATAAAAAGCCACCATAAAAGCGTGATAAAAATAATGATTTTCAATATTGTTTTGATTTGTCGACGGTGATGATTTCGATAACGTTGATATTCGAACATCTTCTGAGAAGCATTAAATTGACACTGAGGTAGATTATCAGATGCGAACAAGAGACAAAAAAGAGAATGACAAGTTTAGATGTTTACACAACTGAAACAGAGAGTAATTGTACAAGAAGAGAGAGAAAAAATTATTTTTTACGTACTTTATTTTTATTTATTTGTTAAATTTTAAAGAAAATCCATTAATTTTAGACTTTTTACTAAAAATATATATATATTCTGAATTTCTACTTTTATTTGATACATATTTTGCATTTCCATTCACCTGTGTCAGATTTTGCAGCTGCATGTACGAAAAGTTTCGAATTAGCTTTTGGTAGTTTTAAATTTTCCAGTTCATCAGATGTATTTGGCATCGAAGAGTTAGGTGCCTTAGAACCGTGTATCTGTCAAAGATGTTGTACTAAGCCATTCTATCTTGTGCAAGCTGTATTGCAGTTTTCTCAGAAACATTTAAATTTTTTTTGGTGCAGACCTTTTTAGAATAATTCCATGGCAATTTTCACTGGTGAGGTTAAATTCATTTCTTTTTTGATGTTGCAAGCAAATTTTAATTTTAAAGCTCATCATTCTTTGCATTGGCCATCAATTCAGAATTTGTACTTGGGATGCTTCTAATGGAATCAAAGTATTCATGATATTCCTTCAAATGCGCTATCAATATTTTTCTAAATGCGAAATTCTTTGGTCACATTTGTATTGAACATTTCCAATATATCTTTGACTCTAACAGCTGCACCATTTTTACTGCCTGTCTATTAATTAATCGTTCTAATACACTAAGTGTATTATATTTCCTTCCGAGTGATAACTGTACCGTCTCTTCGAAAATTTTTAATCAATCCGAAAAATCCACAGTATTCTCGATCACTAAGCAGTTAAGGTACCAAAACCCTACAAATGTCTAAAGCCGCCGGTTGGGATTGAACTCTAACGGTTCACGGTCAAATGTTTCAGATCGAGTGACCTAACCAATTGGTTATTAAGTTACTTAATTGCTTTTCATCCAACATGACACTTTCATAATATGATTTGATATTGCATTAAATTAATCCTATGAATTATCGGATGTGAACAAGAGAGAATGACCGGTTTAGAATTTCGCACAACTGAAACAGAAAATAAATATACAAAAAGTGATAGGAATATTTTTCGTGCTTTATTTTTTATTTAAATTTTCATCAATCATAACTTTTGCTTTTTTCATCTCAATTATTAATACATTAAAGAGAAGACTTTTTACTCATGGTTTGACGAATTTCTTTTTTTTTTCAATGCTTTTCTGCATACATTATTAAATATATTCAATATTTTTTGCTTGCATATAATCAAAAAAGTCTTAAATTTATAGTACAGAAAAAATGTATAAAATACTTTTTAAAAAAAAATAGGGCTTGCAGATGTGTTAAAAATTTACGATGAAAATGAAATATTGATATTTCCTAAATTGCCAATTTTCTTCCACTTAACAATAAATCAAATTGTCAACAAAGTTCAATTTACATCGTAAATTTTCATCACAGCATTTTACAAAAAATTGTATATGAAAACAAATCAGAGTGTATTGCTATGAATGTAATCATCACTAAGTACCACAAAATGCAAAATAATTAAAAATATACTTTCAATGATTGCAACAGTCTCGTACAATTAACATAATGTTCAAAAATCAGTAAAAGTTTTAATTTTTTTACATTTCTTTTTAATAATTAAGTAGATTGATAATTGTAATAATATGTTTTCCTTTCTTTTATGGATATGTAAATTAGGGATTTCCTTAAACTTCACCTTTTTATTGTTTTTATTTACAAATTTGTTTAATTTAATTTCAATTTTTTAAGGCATTTTAAAATTTTTAACCAGAATTTTTTTTAATGTTGCTATTGGCAACTGTTTTATTTCATCATTATTTTGTACACTCATTCAAAATTTGAAAGAGTTTCTTCAAACTTTTGAATGAATAAACAAAATTTTTATTAGAATTCATTCAATGATTTATCAAAAGCCCTTAAGACTCATTTAATATTTTCTGATAAATTACTTCTTTAAAGAATTTTGTGTGTATTTAATAAGCTAAGTCAAATATTCTTTTGATAGTGAGAAAACTTATTTAAGCTCATTGATAAAATTAAGCAATTAATTCATTTGACTTGCTAAATTAGCAACGCTAGGAGTTTAATTTTAAAATTTTTTATTGCATCTTAAATAGTTGAACAAAACTTTTGTATTTGCTACAAATTAGCAAAGCATAAAAATTGATTTGTGCAAGTTTGTTGTTGGAAATTTCACGGCAAATGCAAATGAAGAAATTGTTGCACTTGACAATGAAAACTTATGTTTGTATAATAATTTATCTAAACAATAAAAAATAGAATGGCTAAAATATTCTCTCATTTGTTTCTCTTGCTGAACAATTATAAGTATACATAACGAAATGCATTCTCACACTCAAAGAAAGACATAAATTGTGCAAATAATTTAATTTAGTAGCTTTTAATAGCCATCTTGCTTGCTTGCTGGCACTAATGAAAGAAGAAAAAAGTTTTAAATTTATGCCCGCATAAAAGAAAGATGGTAAAACAAATTATTTTCATTCTTTCAGACTTTTTCATTGTTAAAAAATATTTTTTTATATTATTTTGGAATGTCTTCATGCTTCACTAAATTCCTTATTTATTATTTTAGCATCTCATACAATTTTAAAGTTAGTAAAAGGATATGAAGAAGAGATATGTGAAATATAAAGATTAGGTTAGTTTTTGTTGTTTCTTTCTAATGAAGTTTTCGTAGTCATTTTCTAAAAAAGTTGTGAAAAAATTTGTACGATGTTCATCCTTTATGCATTTTCATTTAAATTTATTTTTATTGAGCAATAAAAATATCTCGTTAAATAGAATTGTGTGCATATCAAACATGACTGAACTACCTGATAGTGTAAGTATTTTTCTTTTATTAATTGATATGAAGACTAATTTATTCATTGTATTTTATGTATAATAAAAGTACCTAATTCATATTATATTCGGCAGTTGAATGAAAATGAATTAATTAATTTTTATTAGGGGCAAAAACACATTTCTTTCTTATCTGTAGTAATAAAAGTGGCATTTAGTGGATTTTTCTAAACTAAATTTGAAAAATTATTTTATAGGACTAAACTATTCTTCACTCTTTCCGGCTCAATTATTCAATTTTTTGTTATCACATCAAAAATATTGTTTTTATTGCGATAGGAATTTTCCTGTTTCTTTTTACAGTTTGCTTGGGTCGTAATTTTCAAAGTACCATTTTTGTGCATCACGATGTGAATTGCATTCAACCATCAATAGTTTCTGATGATCACTACTGATTTCCATACATCTATCTGATGATTTGTGATGAAGTTGCTTTGTGTCAAATCGATAATTCCAGAACTAAAAGAAAATTCCATGAATTAAATTTTTTATAGAATTAAAGACTTAAATAGAATTTACCTGATTGCCTTTACCACCATGGCATGGATAAAGAATAACATCAGAGCCAGCATAATCCAAACATGCTTCGTCTCTGCGAATCTCTCCAGTTTTTGAGAGCATCCAATACTGAAATTGTTAATTAAAAATGTATTTTAGTAAAATTATCCGACAATAGAATTAAAATTAATATTTCATTAGCATGTATGCATAATATAACAATTGAGGTTAGCAGCAAAAATTATTATTGTATGTATTTCAAACATAATGTAACTAACAAAAAAAAAAGATTTATTAATTTTATGAAAAGATAATTGGGAAAAAAAAGAAAAAAAGAGAATTTTTACACCATCACCAGTACAGACAAATATGAATGGTAGAAAATAAATAATATAAAAATTGGATTAGCAGTAACACACACTATAGAGCAAGAATGAATGAATGAGAGAGAGAGCTAAGTAGTTATTAAATGAGGTACTTAATGATGAAGTAATTAAAGCAATCCAGCACCATGAAATTTTTCTTTTTTTTCGCTATAGTCTGCCAATGAGTTCATTCACCAGAAATGGGAAGAGAAAAAGATACAAAAGAACCATTTTCCATATTTACAGATCGAGATAGGATAAAAAAAGGAAGAGCTTATTTGTTTTATGATAGAGAGCAAGAGTTGAAATACCTGATTGCCACCTTGATTATGACAAGGCCATAAACCAACGGGCCCTTGCAAATCATCCGGTTTCACCGCAGAATCAACGCACATATTTGAAGCATTATTTCGGATCTATAATTGATTGTTTGTTTCTTTAGATTTTTCGTATGTGTGTTGAGGATAAGAGCAAGAGGATGAAAAGATAAAATAACAAATACAACAAACATACTGATCATATAAATCCAAAATCAATAAACTCATAAGGCGTAATAAAATAGAATTATATTGATAAAAATAAGGTGGAAACAACAACAGCAATAACAACGTGGACAAAAATAAGTGAGAGTGAAGAACTAAATAAAATAAAATATTAATAATTTTTGCTACTATAAGTGATATTTTGAAAGAAAGAGCATATGATATAAAGTCATATTTACTTGATTTCCACCTTGACGATGACAGGGATATAGAGAAACAGGCTTTCGAAGCCCTTTTTTACCACCTTGAGCATCAAGACATGATCGATTTCCATATCCTAAGTTTCTTACCTTAACATTTATATTAAAAAAGTTTTATTTGTTGTTTTTTACGGATTTAATGATCAAAAATTTGTCATTTTTAAAAAGGAAAAAAGCGAGAGATTAATTAAAAAGGAAAAACTTACCTCTCCTTGTGCCACTGCATCACCTGGTATAAACTGAAAGTTTGTTTTAATTAATGTTCTTTTTTTCTAAATAAAATTAACTCAAATTTTTACCAATTCTGGGAAGATTGTGTCGAGATACCATTGGAAGCTTTTACATTTTAAATCCTTTCTAAGTTGAACTCTAGAGCTGATATCACCAAAATCACCCTTATCTGATCCAATTCTTTGATAATAATATTTCGAGTAATCATCCATCCATACCTCTGTAATAACATGAGACTTAATCTGTATATGATTCACTTTATATTTCAATGATTTATTGTTTTCAGTAATGAACATTTATTTGTTTTTCAATGTTTTGTGCTCAGCACTAAGTGTTTTTTTTAAATGAAACACTAAACTTACCAGCCAATCTAATTGAATTTCTTCTTAGTACATTCACTCCAGTTCGCCATTTATAAGGCGAACGTTTTCTAAAAATATGTCCCACGTGCGAACACGGTATAATTTCTAAAGTGCCGCCGCACATCCAAGTTTTGAAACTTAATTCAAGATTTTCACCACCTGTGACACATTTAAAGATGTTAGATTGAATTTTTTGGAAAGGAAAATTTCTAATCTTACCCCAAATATCAAAACCATCATCATACATTCCTAGTCTCTCAAAAAAAGCTTTATCAATTGAAAATAAACCTCCAGCCTAAAATTAATACCATTAAAAATTCATTGCTTTTAAAATAATTCAATTTTTTTACCATAGTTGGGCTCCATACTGGTTCAGATGGGTCTTTATGACGCTTTCTTTCAGATTCAGGTACTGGATGCCAGTTAAATTGGAGGTTCCAATCGAACTGCAATGAGGCCGGAGAAAAATGATAAAAAATAAATAAAATCAATTTTGATATCAGGGTGTCCCAAAAAAAATGAGTCACTTTTGACACACTGTATTTGAAGCACTAAATTACCTTTCTAACAAGCCTATATCAACCATATTTTTTGGATAAGTTTGGTAAAAAGTTATGAATTTTCAAACACAAAATAGACAAAAATGCATGTGAAAAACAGTCTTTTGACCGGAAAAAATCGAAATTTTTTGAAAAAAATTCTAAAAAAATATTTTCCCCATGCTATTTTATATAATTACACAACTACAAAACCACAGAAGCCAGATTTTACCCATGAAAAAATTTTTTCGCCCTGTCGCCTGTTCGCTGTTCAGGCGCCTGAAAACAGACGGCCTGTAAAACCAGGCGGCTGAAAAACAGGCGCCTGGAAAACTTTTTTTTAACAGGCGTGCCTGTTCTTACAGGCGCCTGTTTTTTCGCCTGTAACATCTCTGAAACAGAGTACAAAATCAACAAAATGAGAATTATTATGATAAATCATGAACTTTCATAAATTTTTCAAAATTCTTTTGTTTACAAATGGCGAACGTAAACAAACGAAAATCTTGTCAATTTTCTTTCGCTTAAATTTCTTTTATAATACAGTTCTGAGTTCTTATACATCCGTTAACTAAAAATAAGTTATATTCAACGTTTAAAGTAGCAATTTTAGTTAAAACGATGTTTAAAAGAGATTTAAGCGAAAGAAAATTGACAAATTTCGTTTGTTTACATTTTCGCCATTTGTAACAAAAGAATTTGAAAATGTATGAAAGTTCATAGTTTATCATAATAATTCTCATTTTGTTTGTATTTTGTACTCTGTTTAAGGCCGATCGATTAGTAATACAATATCTTTTGATCGGTCAAGTATTTTTTATCGGAGTTATGAGTATTTTAGAAAAGTCTCCATTTTTAAGTCGAAAATTTCATCTTTGCTCATAACTTTGTAACTAATGAGAGATAAATAGAATCTTGCTTGGCGTTTCTTTAAAGTGCACAAAAGATACTTAATTTACAATGCACTAGCGACATTTTTGTCACTGGGAAAACTTTTTGAGAAAAATCCCTTCTAAAGTTTTGAACTGAAAATTTAGATTTTTGTTCAAAATTTTGAAGTTGATTTTTAAAAAGTTAAATGAAAATGATTCATAACCTATGTATCCTCAAAAACTGCTCAAAATGTTTCAAAAAACATCATACTTTTTTCTTTGTT
>CM031381.1:15797353-15932352 GCA_018290095.1 Polypedilum vanderplanki | reverse complement strand
GTTTCTTCAAAGTAAAGGAATGAGATTAAAAAATGTAATGGCAGATTATGAATCAGCAACACGTAAAGCTCTCAAAGATAACTTTCAAAATATAAATCGATACGGATGTCAATTTCATTTGGCTCAAGTAACTCTATCACTTTGTATTTAACAAAAATGAAATAATTTTATTTTCAGGCTATATATAGATACATGCAAATGAATAAAATTCCAAAGAATATATCGCTTATTAGAAAATTGACTTCTCTAACATTTCTTCCAAGTAATTTAATACAATCTACATATTTTGAGTTGAAAGCAGAGTATGAAGATGGCGATTTTGAAATATTGTTCAAATACATGGAAAGAAATTGGATTAAAAATGTAATAATAATTCAAAACATAATCTAAATATTTTATTAAATTTTCTTTTAGCCCTCATTGATTTCAACTTATGGTTCTGCACACAATACGAATAATATATCTGAGTCATTTAACAGCTATTTAAAAACATACGAGGGCATGTTTATTAATTTCAAAAAAAACATGAATGCTTGGTTAGTAATTGGTAATACATTTTTTATTTAAAAAATTTCGTTCAATTTATTTCTCAATAAAAATTATTTTATTTATAGAACTGTTAAAAAATATGACTGGCAAGATTCTCAAAGCATATGAAGATTATAAAAATTCAAAGTTCTCATTAACCCTTAAATCGAGAAAGAGAATCAAGGTACTGCAAAAGAAAAATGTCATAAAAAGCCTCTACAGAAAACTTGATGTTGGAGCTATAAATGGATTAGAATTTATTAACACAATATATGATGGAAAATATGAAGAATATTTGTTAAATGAAAGATTCGCAACTCTTGGCGATCAAAATATATATAACAATGAATCAGACGACGAAGAGGGCAATTGTGAGTTAAAAATTTATGTACATTCTCGTTATTTCTAGCGTATTTTTGTATAGAAAATTCAGCTTATAATTTCTCTTTGTTCGGCTATGCCCCGGGTTTTGAGATCTTGAAAACTACTTTAGCTAGAGACTTCCGGTTTGTTGTGTTTAATTTGTGCTATCGAGTAATTGACGGCAGCCTTTATTAGAATGTTGCCACTGATTTCATTAATTTTTAAATTACGAATTTAAATTTCTATATTAAAAATTGTAAACAAATTTTTTTGGCGCGAAAACGATTGAAGCGCCACCAACGGCGAATTTAAAAACTTCGTTTAGTTTGTATTTGATTCACCCGTTATTTTCAAATCAATGAAACCTGTTTTAAATACAAATCGGAAAGTCAGAAACGATTAAGAATCATTCGTAACAGTTACTTAACTCAAGTTTTTATGAATTATAATTTTATATTGATAATATAAACGAAAACACAATATTTATGGTAACTAAAATTTCTTTTAAAGACAATTTTATCAATTGTCGTGATCGCTTATATTACTGAACTGAGCGTTTAGAGTACGCTGCAAAAAGAAATTCTTTTGAAGAATATTCTATAGATTCTGTAATCACTGATATTACTGATCTAGGTGACAAAAATGCGCTAAAGTCCTTTGATCTACACAAAGAATTTCATTATTTTTTTATTATAGATGTTATATCAAAGTGTTGCGTTTGCAACGATCGACGTCCACTTGTTGGACAATTCGATTGTAGACATATATGTCTTTGCAAATCTTGCCTTGAGCAAACAGTTCAAAATATGGGAAATGGTGAAACAATCAAGTGTTTTATCTGTCGATCAGTGAGTTTAACTCCACGCGAAATTTTTTATTCATAATCTTTCATTTTGGTTCGTAGACTTAAAAAATATGATTAAAAAAACTAGAAGTTTTCTAGTCTATTACTGTTAAGTTTTTAACTCTATATGTATAATTCTTTATTTGATGTATCAATTCTTAAGACATGCATAAAACAATATAAAAAAATTAATGGAAAAAAATAAAATGTATTATTAATAATTTTACAGTAATAACAAGTTATAATTATTAAAATCAAACGATTAAAACATTAAATTAAAAGAGAACGAAGAAAGCAAGATGAAAATCGATATGTATAGAAAAGGTACTTATAATATAATGAAAAACTATAATTTCACTTTTATCGGTTGGCTGGCAGCTGTTATCGCTAATATTACTGATCTGGATGACAGAAATGCGTTAAAGTCATTTTATCTTCGCAGAGATTTTCGCCAATCTATTAAGAAAGTTTTTTTGCGAAAAAGATGCGAAAATGATTTGCATCTTTTTGATAAAATTTTCAAAATCTCAAAAAGGGAATTTCTCCACTAAAAAAATATAGGTGAAGAAAATCCTTTTGTTTGCAAAAGGAATAACTCCACTTGTAATTTGTAAGTGGAGTTATTCCTTTCTTGTGATGGGAATAATTCCACCTACAAAATATAAGTGGAGTTATTCCTTCCCAGAGAAGGATTTTCTCCACTCCGTGGATTTATTCGCGATTTGAGAAGGAATTTCTACACCTATTAAATATAAGTGGAGTTATTCCCATCTAGGGAGGGATTTTCTCCACTTACAAAATATAGGTGAAGTTATTCCTTTCCTGAAAGGGAATAACTCCACCTATATTTTGTTAGTGGAGAAAATCCCAAAAAGTTAGTGGAGAAAATCCCACCCGCTATAGGTGGAGAAAATCCTCCGTGGAGTTATTCCCGGTCACCAATTTTTCCACATACAAAAATTTTTTAGAAATTTTGTCTTCATTTTGGACAATTTCTCCACATAGATTTATAAGTGGAAAAATTATCTTTACGTGAGAACGAAATTTCTACATACAAATATATGTGGAGATTTTATGTTTGTGTCTAATAAAAAAATATTTTTAGCGCATTTTTGAAACAACAATGCCGCTTATATCTTCACTTTGGCTGGCTGGCTGGCTCCCGGTGAGGCGCGAGATCTCGAAAACTATAATAGTTAGCGACTTCCGGTTTGCTGTGTTTGATTTGTGCTATCGTTTTATTCCGGCGACGCTTAGTTATATTCCTGTTACTAGTAACATAATTTGGGAAATTACGAATTTAAATTTCCAAATTGAAATTTGTAAACAAAAATTTTTTGTCGCGCAAAACGATTGCAGCGCCACCAACGGCAAATATTGGAACTTCAAATATTTTGAATATTACTCAACCGTTATTTTCAAGTCAATGAAGTTTATTGTAAGATTTTGTAAATTTCAGAGTCTGAAACCGTTTGGTATTTTATTTGCAAATAACTAAAAATCAACTAAAACTTATTCAATTAAAATTTTCAACTAAAACCAACTAAAATTAAATCGATTAGGCTTTTATTTTTAACCGAATAAAGTTTAGTTGATTTTTAGTTATTTGTAAAACCGTTTCGGACTCTGGTAAATTGAACTTCAATTGAAAACGCTCGCCGTACTTTCATGCATCAAAATTTTATAAACAATTTTTCCTATATTCTTAATTTATTTCGATCAAATTATTTTAAACTGTAAATCTATTTTTCAAACGAATCTAATAATTCTGTAAATTGTCAACATACACTGATCTAGGCACCAAAAATGCGCTAAAGTAATCCGACTTAAGGCGGACACTTTTCAGTCTCGTTTTATTCTATGTGGAGGTCCTGATGTTTGGTTATAATCTTCACATATAACTACAACTGGACAAATTGTCCGAGTGAAAGATAATTTCTCCACATACATAATGTATGATACATTAGTACGTGGAAATTTTATCCTAAGTTAGGAGAAAATTTATTTTAAAATTTGAAATTATGTAATTATCGACAGGGTTGGAATCTGTAAAAATCTGTATACAGATGAAATCTGGACCCAGGTGAAATCTGTATACAGATTACAGAAATTTTCTGTATACAGACAAGCGTGGTTGGAAATCTGTGAAATTCTGCCGGCAGATTTTTTCTGTCACCAGAATCTGTTTTTATGTTTACATTTGTGTACACATTTTAAATTGTTCAAAGTGCCTTTTAAGCAAAAATCTTTATCAAGAATTGAATTCGTGACCTGTAGTATACTAGGTCGAGACTTAATTAAGTAAACCATTATAGTTATATACTATATTGATAACTATTTAGCAAAATTTCGTACTTAATCCTATCTTAATATCAAATTAACATAAACATTGTATTCGCATTTGATTCCATAAATTGAATTGAATGTGAATACAATGTTATGTTAATTTGATATTAAGATAGGATTAAGTACGAAATTTTGCTAAATAGTTATCAATATAGTATATAACTATAATGGTTTACTTAATTAAGTCTCGACCTAGTATACTACAGGTCTCGAATTCAATTCTTGATAAAGATTTTTTGCTTAAAAGGCACTTTGAAACAATTTAAAATGTGTACACAAATGTAAACATAAAAACAGATTCTGGTGACAGAAAAAATCTGTCCATCCCTGGTATAATTTATTCATTTATAGTTACATTCTGCCATAAAAATTCCTTTCGTCATCGAGTTCATCGCGTCAACAATGATGACAGATGACTTTGTCATCATACTTGAACTTGCAGATGGTGGAAATCTTAAATCGTTAATTTGTCAAACCCAGCATGGCGTATCCGAATCAGTTGCCAAATTTTATTTATCTTGTATATTGCTGGGCTAAGACTTTTTACACAAGCACTATGGGCTGAAACTGAAAAGAATCGGATAAAAATCATTTGTTTTAGTTGGTGTATTTTAGCTAGTATAACATGGAAAAAATACTAAAAAAAATATTTTCGAAAAATTCGACTTTTGAAGGCTCAAAAACATGCTTTTGGGTAATTTTTTGATATAAATGTGCCCAAAAATTCCTTAAAGTAAATTTTTTAAAATTCCAACTCTTCATTATTAATATATAAATTAAAAATTTAAAAAACACACTTTTATATCGTGTCAAAACCAACTAAAAAGTAAAAAATAAGCGTCTGAAAGTCTTTTGGTTTCGAAGTCTTAATAAAGAAATATACATTTAATATATTCTGATTATTATATTAAATTATTTTAATGACTAATAATACTCTTGATTAATTCATTTCTTATATATTTTAAAATCTTGATTAAAAGTGTGGGGCGCTAGTAACTAGTTGATTGAAATGGATAGAATCGCATATATGTAGAGCAGTATGCGATTATTTGATGCGCCCCACACTTTTAATCAAGATTTTAAAATATATAAGAAATGAATTATCAATCAAGAGTATTATTATTACACACTTTTTATTATTATTACACACTTTTATTATTATTATTTTATTATTATTATTACACACTTTTATTATTATTAATTTCCAAACGTCTGTCTGTCTGTCTGTCTGTTTGTCTGTCGTTCGCACATTTTTTTTTCACGTAATTTTATCACATATCACATAATTTTTCTCAAACGTTAACAAACAACCTAAATTCATCAAATCTTATGAAAAAACACTCAAATTAATACTTTGGGTGTAAGCGAGAATTGAATCCAGAATCTCGACTTACTAGGCAAAGACACTATCAAATGAGACATTGAAGGAATTTAAGTTTAAAACGTACTCTCACAGAATAACTATTAAACAATTCTTGTATTCGGTTCTTAAGTACCAATTCAGTAGAAATTGATTTGCACTTGATTACACAACTAGAATTGATGAAAAACACTCAAAACATACTAAAAATCACATTTAGAAATTTTCGCCTTCGACTAGTCTCGAATCGCCGACCTCAGTGTTACTAGACCAAGACACTACCAACTGAACTATTGAGAACTTACAAAAAAGTTGGCAAAAAACCTATTTTTAATAGTAAAGCATTATTTAAATCTTAAAAATGTTCTCGCATTGGATTTCACAAGCATTATGATTAAAACATCGAAATACTAAGTGCTCAACACCAAAATACTGAGTAATCCAGAGTACAGTTGTAGTGGTATACAAAAACGAAGTATTTGAAAATTACTTAGAATTGAAACTGTGTTACCTAATAAAACTCATTAAGATCGAAAATTTTAGTTGTGTAGTAAAATAAAATTTTCCTTGCAGCTAATACCTAGGTTAGAGTTTGGTATAAAATTTAATTTCTCGCATTGGACTTCATAAGTGATATTAAATTTAATCATAATAAACATTAAATTACTGAAACAATAGACACCTCAATTTCCTTACTATATGGAAAGACTAGAAAATTAGTATTCCTAGAGAGAGTGTACGCATACAACATATGCAAAGTAGAGTCGAGTTAAATTTTGATCCGAAAATAATTATATATCTATATCAATAGCGTTTTCACAAGTTTTGGCAGTTTAGAGTAAAAGGGTTTACTACTTGTATGTAGTATAATAAGATTTGATTCAAAAGTATTTATGATTTTCATATAGGTGTTACTTTATAGTACACATATTTAAATGTCATAAAGCATCTTCATATAGATATTTATGACTTGTTATAAATAATACTTCTCTTAGTATTATATATTTAATATGTCTTAAAGCACTAATGAATCTAAATCGTAATATTCGTTTCCAATAATAGCTAATTAGCATTAAGGTTAGTTACAAATCTTAGTTCGGTCTCTTTATTCGAAATAAAATTACAGGTATTACTGATACAACTAGTACCGATAATACGTATTTAAAGGTCATTAAAGCATCTTTATAGATATTTATGACTCAATTCTTTAGATCACTGATCTAAAGTTGTGGTGCTAAAAGGGAATGATGCGCCAATACATGCAATATTGCTATAATAAGGTAGTTATTATTGTACTTAGCCTCTCATTCTCAATTGCCTACTGACACCTACCAGCTGGTGGCACTGTTACGTTGAATCACTTCGGTGAGACAATAAGCAAACGCAGAGGCATAGTGCGCTTGACACTTGCTAGCAGCTTTAGCATTCAAGCTAGGGTGGAAAGGTTAATTTATACTTAACTACAATCCATTCTTATATTGTCTTATGTGTCTGTACATATCATATATCTATTATAGAATTGATATTGTTTACAGTACATCATGGATAATGCATATGTTAGAGCCTGTATCCTTCGCAAATGACGAAGATTTAAGCCGAAGTATCATTTAATTGATTACTTTAGCTTAGTGGTATTATAACTATGTAAGAGTACAATACTATTGTACTATAGGCGTTTGAAGTGTTATTTACATTTCAAACGCCTATTTTACTTTAAAATTATGGTTTAACCGATTGTTGTAAAACACTTTAAAACTTGTAATATTTCGACCAAAAAAAATATTGTACGATTACAGAAACACTGATCTGTTACGAAAATATTTCTTTGTGTTTACAATCGATTAAAATGTTGTGATTAATATTGTTTTAAACTAAAAATGCAAAAATAATATTATATATTATATAAATTAAAAATTTAAAAAACACTTTTATATCGTGTCAAAACCCGACTAAAAAGTAAAAAAAATAAGCGTCTGAAAGTCTTTTGGTTTCTGAAGTCTTATATTAAATGTATATTTCTTTATTATTCTGATTATTATATTAAATTATTTTAATGACTAATAATACTCTTGGTTGATTGATAATTCATTTCTTATATATTTTAAAATCTTGATTAAAAGTGTGGGGCGCATCAAAATAATGCATACTGCTCTACATATATGCGATTCTATCCATTTCAATCAACTAGTTACTAGCGCCCCACACTTTTAATCAAGATTTTAAAATATATAAGAAATGAATTATCAATCAAGAGTATTATTAGTCATTAAAATAATTTAATATAATAATCAGAATATATTAAATGTATATTCTTTATTAAGACTTCAGAAACCAAAAGACTTTCAGACGCTTATTTTTACTTTTTAGTCGGGTTTTGACACGATATAAAAGTGTTTTTTTCCAACGTTTTACTCAACTTACTTTCTTGTTTGTCTGTTTGTTTGTCTGTCTGTCCGCGGAATTTTCTAACTCAAATTTCACCCATTTCCCGACTAGTTAGAGGTTTGAAACTTTTTACATAGCTCAGAACTCGATGACAATGCATTCTTATATACATTTCATCATGATTCGAGCTGTATTTTAATGAATATTTAAAAAATAAAATTTGAAATGGTGACTTAGTTCCAATTTTCACCGTTAGTGGCGCTACAGTCGCTTTACCTTGATATGTCGCGCGTGACAAAAATGAAGTGTTGCGCAACAAAAAAATTTGAAATTGAAAGATACCGTTTAACAGATTTAAATAAACGTCTGATGACAATTCAAAACTGATTCGGTAATGCTGCGCTGAACAAATGTAAACAATCAGTTTAAATGAATTTTGCGAAAATTTATTATAAAGTGAAAATTATTTAAAAGTACTGATAAATTATAAATAGTTTGCTACAAAACTATTTTAAGTGGAAAAAATAAAGTAAAAAAGTAGAAAATATTGAATTTAAAGAGAAATAAGATTAATAGTGGTGAAAAAGATAATTAAAAGAATTGTAAAAATTATAAATGAAATAAATTGTGAAATAATTAAAAGTTAATACAGTGATTAAAGATATGATTTAAGAAGTGAAAGGTAGGTTGGCAATATATATATATATATTCTCTCTATCTTGATTACAAAAAAATTTATCATGTCCGAAACATCAACTCAGCAAAAGCGACCAACTGGAGAGAGAGACTACAAGTCCGCCAAGCTAACTGCAAAACGAGATAAGGTAAGTCCGTTCGTCTAACTAAGCGCAAACAAGAAAAACTGAAGAAGAAAATCTTGCAATCGAACTAAAGGATCGCGAGCATAAGGGATAGCTGCTCAAAAACCGAAATGAAAACGAACAAATTTCTCACCTTGCTAAAGATAAAGCATTAAGTCTTTTAGCTCGAATGAATGAAACTTCTTATGCCTACCAACGCGAATATGCAGCTGAAGCTCAGTGAGATAATCTCCTGTAGAACACGAAGCTAGACTTCACGTCTTCCGAATAATTGTTACACCATCATATGCCAGGTGTAGAAGACTTAACAACCTCGCCGCTTCGTAGTTAGGTTTGAACTCCATAGAAATTTGAAAACCAAGAAGGAATAGTATAATAACAAAATGTATAAAAATTCTAATAAAATGTCAATTCAATTTATATTTTAAAAAAAATATTAAGAACTTATATTTCATTCTATTATTAAGTCGTCTTTATTTAAAATAAACCATGAAAACCTATTCAAGTCACAAATGAAATACTAACTGATTTATATCAAGTGCGAACGAAGCTCGTATGAGTCACTGATCTTTATGAAGTAATCCAGTGCGAGCGAAGCTCGTACTTCATATGACTCGACCGTAGGGCGAGCATATAGGTTGAGCGGAGCTCACGACGTTTGACGAAGTCGAACGTCCAAACAATCCAAAAAACTGAACTACACCAAGTGCGAGCGAAGCTCGTACGAGTCACTATTCGATTACGCTTACTGATCTTATCGAGATACAAACAAAATGGAATAATCTAAAAAAATCATTTTATTTCATCAGACTTTCAGATGGATAGAAATCAAATTGTGCATACAAAACTAAAAAGAAAAAAAATAATGATACAATTAAAAAAACTTTTAAAAACCAATTTTTCTTGCCAACTAAAAAGAATAAAATAATTTTTTCCTGCCCCTCTCAGATTTCTTGTGAATTGACAAGCAAATGGTGACAGATTCTATGACTATTATGATTGGACCCAAAACGAAAAACGTTTGGGCGCATATTACATTACATTTGAAATTATATATATTTGCTTAAATATATGTACACAAATGGAATTATAATAACAAATTGTAGCATATCGCCTTGTGAATTTGTTAGTTTTGAGTGTGAAATCACTAATGATTAAACCTATGCAATTTTTACTAACGAACTCTCTTGATAATTGTTTTGTATTTGTCGTAGATTGTACTCAGGCGCTTGGCAAGAATAATATTATGATTTCGCAATATCGAATTATATAATCTACGAACACTACTTAAGGTTATTTACTAACACATCTTTTGCATATATATCTAACAAAATGTTTATGCCTTATTATCTAACAAACTTTTTTCACTATATTTTATATTCTACAACACGCTCTTTTTTATGCCTCTTACTCTTTATTAATTCTATACAATAATAAAACATAGCGATATATTTCTAACTTACTTCTCAATCCATATAATTTCCTATAACATAATGAGTATGAAAATCATAATACAAGTACATATATCGAGCATGTTATAAAATTTCAAATGTTAATGTAATATGCGCCCAACGTTTTTCGTTTTGGGTCCATCATATATAGTCATAATATCTTCACCATCTTGCTGTCAATTCACAAGAAAACTCTGAGAGGGGCCTGAAAAATTATATTATTTTATTCTTTTTAGTTGGCAAGAAAAACTTGTTTTTATAAGGTTTGTTTTAATTTAATTGTTCATTCATAATTTTTAATTTAAATATTATAATGAATAGAGTTGGAATTTTAAAAATTTAATTAGGAATATTTTAAGGTGACTACATATCATATATAAAAATACCAAAAGCATTTTTTGAGCCTTCAAAAGTCGAATTTTCGAAAAATTATTTTTAGTATTTTTTCCTATGTATACTAGCTAAAATACACCAACTAAAACAAATGATTTTATCCGATTCTTTTCAGTTTCAGCCCATAGTGCTTGTGTAAAAAGTCTTAGCCCAGCAATATACAAGATAAATAAAATTTGGCAACTGATTGGATACGCCATGCTGGGTTTGACAATTAACTACATTTAAAAATTTCCACCATCTGCAAGTTCAAGTATGATGACAAAGTCATCTGTCATCATGTTGACGCGATGAACTCGATGACGAAAGGAATATTTTGAGCAGAATGTAACTATAATGAAATAAATATTATACCAGGGATGGACAGATTTTCTGTTCACCAGAATCTGTTTTTATGTTTTCATTGTGTACACATTTTAAATTGTTCAAATGTGCGTTTAAGCAATCTTTATCAAATTAATTCGAGAACCTGTAGTATACTAAGGTCGAGACTTACATAATATATATTATTACATTATAATTGATAACTATTTAGCAAAATTTCGTACTTAATCTATCTTAATAATCAAATTAACAATAAACATTGTATTCACATTCAATTCAATTTATGGAATCAAATGCGAATACAATGTTTATGTTAATTTGATATTAAGATAGGATTAAGTACGAAAATTTGCTAAATAGTTATCAATATAGTATATAACAATATATGTAGCTTAATTAAGTCTCGACCTAGTATACTACAGGTCACGAATTCAATTCTTGATAAAGATTTTGCTTAAAAGGCACTTTGAACAATTTAAAATGTGTGTACACAATAATAACATAAAACAGATTCTGGTGACAGAAAAAAATCTGCCGGCAGAATTTCACAGATTTCCAACCCTGTCTGTATACAGAAAATTTCTGTAATCTGTATACAGATTTCACCTGGGCCTAGATTTTCATCTGTATACAGATTCTGTATTTTCCATCCCTGGTATAATTTATTTCATTATAGTTACATTCTGCCATAAAAATTCCTTTGTCATCGAGTTCATCGCGTCAACAATGATGACAGATGACTTGTCATCATACTTGAACTTGCAGATGGTGGAAATTTAAATCGTTAATTTGTCAAACCCCAGCATGGCGTATCCGAATCAGTTGCCAAATTTTTATTTATCTTGTATATTGCTGGGCTAAGACTTTTACACAAGCACTATGGGCTGAAACTGAAAAGAATCGGATAAAAATCATTTGTTTTAGTTGGTGTATTTTAGCTAGTATAACATGGAAAAAAATACAAAAAAAATATTTTCGAAAAATTCGACTTTTGAAGGCTCAAAAACATGCTTTTGGGTAATTTTTTGATATAAATGTGCCCAAAAATTCCTTAAAGTAAATTTTTAAAATTCCAACTCTTACATTATTAAAAAGCTTATTTCAAGACCTTTTCAACGATGTATTATACTTGCATATTTGCCTAATCCATATGAGCAAACGAGTCTTAAGAAGAAGACCACCATGCTCATCATCACAGTTTTATGGCTCTAATTCTTAAAATACTCATCTGAAAATTATGTTCTTACACTTGTTTGAAAATTTCTTCAAAATTTTCCACTTTTACTAACAAATTTGTTAAGAAATGTTAAAAATTAGGGTTTGTTGTGACAAAAATAATCTAAAAGTTGCTGTAGATGTCATTTCCTTATGCTCAAATTTATATGGCTTTAAAGTAGATATAATATAGTTTAAATAAAGACCAATATAAAGTCTTGACTCAATGCGATAAGGATTTAAAATTCATGAAAAATGTCAAAAATTACATATTTTTTGTGCATTTTAAATTTTGTTCGCAATTTTCTCTCAAATGTTGAGGAAATAAAATAAATTCTTCACATAAAATAAAGTATTTTTAATGTACCTAATGAATCAGAAGTCAGTTTTTAAGT
Source organism: Polypedilum vanderplanki (assembly GCA_018290095.1). Classification (NCBI taxonomy): domain Eukaryota; kingdom Metazoa; phylum Arthropoda; class Insecta; order Diptera; family Chironomidae; genus Polypedilum; species Polypedilum vanderplanki. Next base: position 15,919,927 of record CM031381.1, on the reverse strand, counting down.
TAGACTCTAAAATTGATGCCATGAGTAGCATATGCATTACTTTATGCTACTCTAAACAACTTTTTTCAAAAAAAATATTTTTTGGTAGAAAATCTTTAAAATAGTATAAATTTAATATTTGTGTAAAAATATTTACAAAAAATATGTTTTTGAATGCATGAGAACAAGTAAATTATGTATGAAAAAATTACTTAAAATTAGAAAATTAATGTTAACTGAGCCATTGAACGTTATTGAGATTTTAAACATAATGAATATCGAGAAACTCAAAAAAATCAATGAAATACTTAAAAGAAAATAAGTTAGTATACATTATATATTTTGTTCGTTAACTCAAGAAAGTAATTTAAAAAATATACTTTGGTTAAAATTTGTAGGAAAAACAAGAATCATTCTTATTTTATATTTTCATTAACGGAGAAATCAAATTTTTAGTAGATTGCATGATGGTGATATATTTCAAGCCATATAGAAAAACATATCTAATAAATTCTTTTTAATTAATTAATTTAAAGTTTAGTTTTTTTTTTACAAAAAATAGCCTTTCAAAAATAATTTTAATTTAACTTAAACCAATATGAAATCTGCTGCAGTCTTCATATGTAGAGAAATAAAAAAAGTGAAAAGACAATAAAAAAATAAGAAGTCGAAGTTGGTTCCGACCTGAAGGTTGCAAAAAAAAAGTCGCACTATTTATTCAACCATTAATGTAAAGTTTATCATTTTTTTATGTAACAAAATGGTCTACATCAAAATGGCTTTAATTGAACTAGGCAAACGCAAAAAAATTGTTCGTCAGATTTCATTTTGGTCGCAATTTTCTCTAAACTGAAATAAGCTAGTATAAAAGTAAATATGCAATTTGATAGTACTAATTTGCACTACAATTTGAGATATTAACGATGAAGATTAGTTCTGATGTTAAAAAGTTATGAGTCTTTTAAATCAAAATCTGACGAACAATTTCGGGAAAAAGTATTTTATGTTTTTTGTATTCCGCAATTTCTTTTAAACTACAGCATCAATCTCAAATCTGCTTGCTGAAGATGATAGTTTGAGCTCTTCTAAAAAGTCAATGACTATAAAAAAATTTAATAAACTTTAATTTCAAATTGAAAAATCAAAATAAAGCAGAAATGTTTAAAAATTTAGAAAACTATAAGTCATTGAGTTCTTTCAAATTTCTTTTATAATAATTTAATCAATTTCCTTTATGTTTCATTTCTTATTTTTGGTAAAGAAATGATGAAATATTACGAAAATTGATCAAATTAGAATCGCCATATTTTGCATCGAAATTTATTTACGACTTCATAATTTATTCTTTTCTTTAGTTTGTAATCTGATTTGAGTCATCATATGAGCAATTCTCAAAAGTTGTTGTTGTTGTAATTTTTCTAAGAATTGAAAATTCTCTTTAATTAAAAGATTATCACTTCTACGGAAGGACAAAAGATTTCAGAGTGCTTTCAGCTCTTGTTTCATAATCACTCATTAGTTTGCCAATTGATTATCTAGTTTTCAAGATATTTCAATTCTTAAAGCGTAAGTCAATGACGCTGAGCAAAACGTCGAAATTGAGAATTGTTTTTCACCAATAAATCTTGCTTAATTTTCAGTGTTTTATATATCAAGAGATAGGATTTTGTCTATATTTTATTACAATATACTTTATCAAATGAAAACAAAAAGTTTTTCGATAAAAAATGATTTTAAAGCCTTTTCTATTTCTCAACTTTCGCTTAAATATGAAGAAAAACATGGCAAAAATCAGATTATTACATCGTAGACTAAGAAAATCTAAGAGAAATATTGAAATTTACGAAATGAAAAACAGGGTTGGAAATCTGTAAAAATCTGTATACAGATGAAATCTGAACCTGGGTCCAGATTTCATCTGTAAACAGTTTTTTCTGTTACAGGACAGATTCTGTAATAATCTGTAACAAAATCTGTATAGAGATTCTGTATTTTCCAACCCTGATAAAAAATTTGCAGAACTGGTCTATTGCTCAATTTTAACTGAGCAAAATTCAACATGATTTGAGAATCGCTCTTTTGTTGTTCTTTTTCAATTGAGCAACTTGTAAGCAACACATTGTTGAATTGTTTCTTTCACTGATTTTATTCAAATAAAAGCATTTAAGGACAAAGTTTATGCATAAAACGATTGTTTATGGATTAAAGAAGTGGATAAAACATTAACTGATGATGCAAAAAGTGTAATTGGGAAATTGAAAATAATTTCATCAAACTGAGCTACAACAACGAAAATTCTCGATTTTTTTGCGATTGCTCAACTAAATTTCATGTTGCATCAAATTTCGATATAATTTATTTAGCACCCTAGACTTATTTTAAAAAGTCTCGAACGATTTAAGTGAAACTACCAAGGTTTGAGCATTACCAATGCTGTATAAAAGAAATTATAAATAAAATTTAACTATAAATTTTCAAAAATATTCCGATATATTGAATTTTTACAATTTTTCGCAAATATTTTCAAAAATAAAAGAAAATATAGACATTCTGTTTCCAGTTATTAAAAGCATATTGAAGATACTTAATTTTTAATGTACAATAGAATTTTAGTCAATGTTTTTTAATGGCTAAAAGCCCTCGCAAAATTTTCTGTTGAAAAAAATTAATTTTAGTCAAGTAATTAAAGCAAAATAAAAATATTAAATAAAGCAGTATTAAAATTGAATTTTGCTTAAAAGCAGTTTACTGAAGATAGAAAAAGTGTTCAGTTTTGAATTACGTTTCCCGATTATCTTTTTATAATCCTTCCTTTTACTTACCCCTCCAACTTGTACACCAGTTGAATCATGATAATGGTATTGCAATGTAGTATCGTCAATTACATCAATGACAGGACAAACAACAGTTGTGGAATTTCGAGCAATTCTATCTAAAAGCGGTTCTAACCAACCAGTCGTGCATTCAATATGCGAGTCTAAGAATGTCAAAACTGGTGCAGTCGCTGCTACAGCTCCTAACAAACGTGCTCTTATGAGACCTTCTCGTTTCTTAGCACGAATAATTTTCACTTTAGGGTAGTTAAGAAGATAATCTTCCAATTGCTTTCTTAAATGTGGCATGTCTGAGAAATCGTCAACTAAAATAATTTCCTTAATTAAATTTTCTGGCGAACGATCTAAAATGGAGTGAACAGATCGCAATAGCGTCGACCATGCTTCATTATGGAATGTAACAATCACAGATGTTTGAGGAAGGTCTTGAACATAATCCTTTTCAGCATCTTTGCACCATTTTGTTCTAGGATCGGGAAGGCTTCTACGAATACTAATGAGATCAGAGACGTATTGATTAAAAGCATTCTTAAGCCATCCTTCATCGACCAATTTCTTAACTTCACCGGTTAAATTATTTGGAAGTGTTACTGGCTTTCCAAGTTCACCTGTGTATCAAGAGAGAAAAGTTTTTCTTAAGAAATACTTCTTAATCAAAAAGTTCTTTATTTTACCTGGACTCTCTAATCCGAGATCGTTGGGTGGAGGAATAAAGCCTACATTTTCATCACCATCTTTATTGCCAAATCTCTTTTTCGATGGAACTTTAGCTTTTGTTGACGGACGTCTTTCTTCTTCTTCCTGCCTTACTTCCTCTTCATGCTCACCCGCAATTTCGTTAATCATTTCATTCTCATCGACCTCTTGCTTTTGACTTTCAAATGGATTCAGTTGTGGAAATTTTTTGTTCGCTATCGCATTAGCAAAACCTTCATGTGCATCTTTATAGCTATCAATGATGAAATTCTTTAACTTATTATTTTTATCGTACGCTTTGGCATTGTTTTCATCATGTTGTGTCAACAATTGTGGCGATAACACAACATTGGTATCGGAACGATTATTATCAGAGAAAAAGAACACGACTGTGAACCATATTGCTAAAATTGCGAGTAGAATTTTGAACAGCGATGATTTTCGTCTCCAAATCATTTTTGATTGTATTTATTTTTCTATGTGGACGTCAAAAATGCGAGAGATATAGAAGGAATTTGATATCGCTATAAATCCTAACGAGATATGTTTGTTCGAGAAAGATAACGAAAAAAGTAATTAAAATAGGAAATTTTGATGTTGATATGTTGTTGTCGTTGTCGTGTATGATGAATCAAATTTGAACGTTTGTGCTATATATCTCACGATATCATGATGATGATGTTGATCTGCAATTGAATTACAAATTAGTTAGTCAGAGTGTGAAATAAATAGATCTATCTATTTGTATACGCAATATGAGAAATGTAAAAAAATTGTAATATAAAACACCAGAAATAGATTGAATTTCTGTCTAGACTTAAAACAAGTTCAAATTCTTACATCAGCATTTCGTCAAACAAAATGACAATTCTTTTTCCATTTCATTTGATTGTGCAATTAAATACGATACTTTCGCAATGTTTTATAAATCAGTAAATAAATTTTAATATCTTAAAAGAGAAGAAAAGTGAGCGACAATGAAGAGAAAAGAGTGTGTAAGATAGTAACTAAATGATACTCTTATGTAACAAGTACAATGTAAGAGTGCATCAAGTGCATCTCATTTTCATTTTCAACAACATTTTCGCGTGTTTAATCGTGTGTGGGGCTTAAAAGCTAATTATCATCTTTTGAACAATGCCAACTCTCTTCTATTACCACCAACATCACATCATTAGCAACTGTCAACGACTACCAAGTGATATGATGAGTTTGTGAACTACTCAAAGCCGTGCCTATGTTATTAACGAGCCCATTTCCTAATAATCGGAAGTCAACTGCAATTATCTTTTACATCATTTGCTTGCACAATAACAAAACAAAAATAAAGACACTTTACTTTTTTTTCGAAATGGCACAGCATACACATAGAGCAAGGTAAAGCATTATGAATGGGAAGCAAAGACAGAGAGCGAAATAAAAATATGTGTGAGAGCGCGCGCAAACAGTTGAAGAAAAAAATCAATTAAGAGCGAAAGCCATAAACAATGCGAAAGAAGATTTTCATGTAAGTAAACATAAAGAAGAAAAAAAAGTAAAAGAAATCGTATTGAAACAGACATTTAAATTTGAAGAGAGCACTTATAAGAAAGAGATTCTTCGACTGCTGCTATTATGAAAATGGAAATTGTGGTGAAAGATTAACATAATTTATTAAAGAAGAAGAAATGTTCATTTATTTACATTAAAAGATTTACGTGGAAGTCAATAACATTTTTGAGACGAAAAAAAAAATCACTGGCAACATTTTAGCACTTTTTTTTAAATTGATTCCCATCTATTGTGTGTCAAACATTTAAGTATGCTGTCAATAAAGTTTACTTTTGAAAATGGCAACTTGCACTTACAACGATTACATTTTCAACATCTTCATCTTCATCAAAAACTTCATTGTGCACATTAAAAACTACTACAATCAATCTTGTACGAAAAGTATAAAAATTCATTTAAATTTTTTTTCCGCATAATGATACAGGAAGTAAATAAAATATTTTTCTTTTATATTCAAAATACAAACAGCAAAATAAATTAATCATGATCATGATTTTTTTGTGACAACACGAAGTAAGCATTCATCGATTTCGCCACTCTTCCACTTAAACACAATCACATCCCTATTGATGTTTGTTGTTGTCATCATAACGAGCATATCTTAATGTAATAACGCTTCTCTTTATTAAATCTTAACTTTCCATTTTATTTATATTATTATAAGAGACATCGCTATCATAGAGCTCTGTTGCTGTCTTTTGCAATTTAAATTAACAACCAAAAAGAAAGATGAAGCGGGCGAAAAAAAATTATTTTTCTCACCTTCAATATGAACAAAAATTCAAAAACATTCAAGATGATGATGAAAATGAATGAGAAAAGACATTTAAGACAATTTCTTTCCCTCTTTCGCTACTGCGTCTTTTTATGACTTGAAACATCAATTTTTCTTCCTTTTCACTAATGAAAAAGTCAGAATTTAACTTTGTAAGCTTCTTGATGATATTTGGCGTATACGAATTAGGCAGTTAAAGCTCAATGCAGCACATCATTCGTCGCCATAAATGTCAAAAGTCTTGACAGCTAATTAGTTATGTTGTGCCTTCACTTCATCAACTTCATCTTCATCTTATTGTGCAAAAACTTTTCCTTTTTTCTAGTGTTTTTAGTCAACTTTTGCGTGGTATATAATTTCATATGTCTTCTTTACATTCTGGTGAAAGTCTATACACGTCTTCGATTGTTCATCTTCTTTCTAAACTCTTTATTGGAAAGAATTAATAATTGTCATTAGACCGTGCCAGTTCCTCTTTATTTTCTTTTTACTCTCTCGCTCTTCACTTCACCGCAACGAAATTGAAATTATTCGATTTTTACGGTTCAATTGTAAGTAATTTGATAGTGTGCTGTTGGAAAGTGATATTTTTGATGGTCTGATGACCGAATCGATTGATTGCATATGTATGGCATGAATGAATGAATATTTCAGACAGATGATGTGTCATTTCATTCAATCTTGTATGCATCAATCTCATTCCGTAAAGATTTCAATTTTCTTAGCCTTAGCACAACAGCACAGCGGTTTTTGAGTCATGCATATTGAAAAAGGTCAGGTAAGCACACTCTTGTCTTATTCATCTATGAGTTGATATTTAATAAGGCAGTCAAAATCTTAAATAACACACTTTACGTGTGTGGCAGCAGTCAGTCAGACATTTTTATGATGATGATGAGACGACGACAATTGAAAAATACAATTGCTGATTCTGGCATTTATATTTCATCACATATTAACAGAGACACACGAACTTTTGGTGCAGAGCATTTACAGCCAACGCCATTTGTTTAAAATAATGTATTAAGTAATTTTTCCTCACCTACAAACTTATGTGTTTATTTAAAAATGAAGTAGTTCTTAATTGCATATATTTGACTATAAATGGGTTGTTTAAATTCAATGTTTTCGAGATTGTTTATGTAACATGAGCACATCAATCTGCCAACTACCACATAAATTATAAATCTATCTATCAAAACCACAAGAACAGTATGTGTAACTTTGAATTGCTTGCAAGATGGAAAAACTAATTTTTTTTGAAATCTCAATCATCAGCAAATGCCTGCACAATAACAACATAAAGTAGCAGCAGTAGGTAGGTAGGTAAAAGCAGATTGAAGATTTCTTTACTGTTAATTGATCTTAACCAATAACGTCAATTTTACCACATTCATTTGCACTTCTCACTCTTTTCTAACAACAACAGTCTGCTTCCTGGATAAATCAAAATCATCTCTAATCTTTCCTCTTCTTAAATTTTTTTTTCTTTTAAAAAATCATCAATCAATCAACATCATTTACAATTATGATGAAAATTCTCATTAAGATTTAAATTTTTCTTTATAACACTTCTTCATCACTCTCTTTTGATTTCGATTGTCAATTATGTAACATTTTTTTACTCTCTCATTTCTTTCTATAATAATATATTAATGGATTTGATTTGAACGAGATTGAAGGTAAAATAATTATTGTTGTTCCCTTTATTTTGATGTGAAATGATCATTAATGCAATGTGTTAACGTTTTTCTTTCTTCCTGTATTTTTATTGAAGAGTTTTTTTAAATAAAAATAAATTGAGAGCATTTCTTAGGTTTGCAAATATTAAATTTCAACAATCATTCAAAAAATTTCATTTTATATTTTATTAAATCTAAAACTCTCTAACATTTTTTGACCATAATTTTAGATAAAGAAAGCAAAAGAAAACAATTTCAATACAATGTCTCAAATCTTATCGAGATTTTTTAATGCTCTTCATTCCCACAAAATCCAATTATTCTACATATAACATTTCTCAAGTTTCTTTTTGCCTCCGATTTCTCATAAATTTTTATATTTTTTCGCAAAGATGAGATGAAGCAAAGAAGAGAATTTTAATGATTTTTTCGTGACAATATGCTTGATTTAAGTTTTCATTCATGCAAAAAATTGTTACTTTATATTTTTTCCTTTCGCGCCCGTTATTGTTTAAATACTCTATGCAGTCATAAATGTTGCAAAACTGATTCATCACGATCATAAATCAAGGCTTTATCAGCGAAAAAAACATAAAACTTTCAAAGCTCATCACGAAATCGATAAATAAACCACACAGAAATAATCTCTAAGATTGTGATGATGTTAATACCATTAAAATAGCGACCAAACTAAAAACTTATTGTGTTTGCATTTAAATTGAATTTGACCTTGCGCTAGAAGCAATTAAATTACATTTATGTTCCTGCGCAAGATGAAGATTTTTTCTCATCATTTAATCGCTACCCAAATAGCTGTTATTAATTTTTTTTCTAATAGAGGTCATCAATGAAGGTAAAGTTGATGATGCTATGTTTTTGACATTTCAGTGTTTAATTATATTAAGCAAAGAATCATGTTCTGTTCAAAAAATTTTAGTTTTATGATCATCAACCGTTAACATTTCACTCGACCAAAAGCACTTTCCGGTGGTAGTGTCAGTGATTTCTCTTCTATGTGGCTAACCGTGTGCCATATTTCACAATATTTAATTTAGAAAATAATTAAAATTTAATTAACGTGATTCAATGAATTTATTTAACACTGCATAATGGTCAGCGCTTTTTTGGCATTTGTCAACATTTTATGCTGACGACAAAAACAATAGTTTTACAGTTGCATGATTTACGGAAAATTGGCGCTATTTAATTTTTTTTCGTTGCCACCATTTAATTGTCGGTAATGGTCAGCTTAAACTATTCATCTCACAATTCTCTATGTACCCCTCATGGACATTATAAAATAAAATATTTAAAAAAAGCCGCCGCCGTGCAGCTCATATTGTTACTCGATGGTAATTAATGTTCTTTAGAAGTCCGTTTGTTTCATTATTTGTGTACAATTTATTCACTTTTTGTCATGTTAATTAGATTCAGTACACGAAAATCGGTGTGTAAACAACCGTCACAATAAAAGAAAGAGAAAAAAATGTGCAAGGTGTGATGTAAGATAAACTTTTCTTTTCATTTATTTGTTCTTTTTACTCGGTTTCATGTTTTGATTTTCAGAAACAAAAAAAAAAATTGTGAGCATTACACATTTCGGACATCTATTTTCACTTTCAGCGTGAGCTCGAGACAAAAAGAAAAATAGTTGAACAATCGAACAGTTGTGAATGCCATTACATCATAAAGGTAAATATCGTTAATTTCTTTTATCTTCAAAAGGAGAAAGAAGTAAACTTTTTACTCTGCATTCACACGAATTCAATTGATTGATTGATATGAATGTGTGTATACTGGTAAATTGTTTCCAACATCCAACTTACAATAGGTCGTAAAATCACAATTAAGTGCTTGTAATTTATCAATGTTGCGGTTGATTTTAAGGTTTTTTATTTTGAAGAAATTTGTTGGTAAATTATGCAAATTTTCTTTGTTTCTTAGTTATGTCGTGATGTCTAATAGATAGAATAAAAAATAATGACTCTAATATTTATTTAAAATTACTTTTAATTTCTTTTTTAAAATTCCGGTGATTTTTACTTATTTTCCATAGTATGGGTTTATTTTAATAAATGTAGTGTCAAAATAAAAAAAACAATATTGAAAAATAAGCTTATTTAATCCACGCGTTGTATTTACACAGACGAAACAAGCCGCTTATAAATGAATTTTTTGTTCGTTATTTATCTCACACAACCTTATCACACTGCGAAGTTCAAAGTTTTTTATCTCTCTGACGTGGCCTCGATTATTTTAGTATTTCAGGCACAATTCAAAAAATTTTAAAGTTTAAACAGCTTGACGATGAAATTCGTATTACATAGACAGATGAATCCATATTTAATTAGCAAAGAAGATAGAAATAAACAAATCTTAAGATACTTGATGCATAAATTAAATTATTTTCATGGTACATAAATTTTAGAATAAGATTAATGTAGTGGAATCAAGTTTTAATGTTTTAGCATTTTAATTGAATTTTTAATAAATTGGCTGTTTTTGTTTTATATAGGTATCAATTAAACTATCGTTACATCGACAATTAATCAAAGGAAAAATCAAATATTGCAATACAAATATGATAATTCTAATGACTCGTGCTATACAAACTAATTGAATAATTCATATCAAACATTCATTTTGCTGACAATACATCAATCAGTAATCAGTGGAATTTTCAATTTTATGACTTTATGTTTGCTTTCTCGCTTATCACTTTCATTTCGACATCAAAATGATAATTCAATTTGTATGTGTTTTATCAACGCAAAATTTGTTTATCACATATGATAAGAATCACACTGCCAATCGTTATTGAAATTCAATAAAATACATTATTTCCTCATCAATTTCTTTTGTCAATACTTTGATTTTTTTTCTCATTTATTAGCTCTTTTTTGTAAAATTTTATTTTATAAACATTTCCTTTTCAATTTTATCACAATGTACGACATATTTTTTCTGCCGAAATAGTAATAAAAAGAGCTGTTGATAACACTTACATATGTATGTATAAAAAAGAGTTATACACGTAAAATGTATTATATCAAGGTTCTATTTACAATAAATGTGTGTGCGAGAATGAGAATTTGCGTATTTGTGTAAATACTCACATTATTACGATATCATATATCTTCATAAATGGATCGACGTACAGACGCAGACAAATATTTATAGAAGAATTGAACACCCATTAAATTGCTAATATATTGTACTATTTTTCTTAGATGAATCTTTATTGTTGCCTAAAAAATCATATTGCGATCGTGGTCAATTATTCTATTTTTTGGCTCTTTTTTGTGTTCACAAGAAACGAGCTTCTTTTACCTTTTTTGAGGAAGTGTTCGTGCGGTGCTTATGTTTGACGGCACCACAAGAGAGTGAGAATAATGAAAAGATTATTAGAAGAGAATAAAAGATTTGAGTGTGTTGATTCGATGATTTTAATGGACTGCTAATTTTTACTGCCTTCATGTTTTGTGGAATATCCGTGGGTTGGGATTTTAGCAAAAATTACCACTATTAAGGCATTGAATGAGGCACTAATTTAATGAAAATGTCTACGACGATGAGTTAGTAATATTTTTTATGAGTTCTGTTGTGAAGGACAATGCTAGCAGACATTTTTATTATCATCGAAAACTTCTGGTGCACACGGTTTCACGATAAGACTTCAAGTTTGTGTCATGAATTAAAGTTGACTCATGCAGACTCGACATTAGCCTTGTTTAGTTATAAATTATGACACACAGACGAGATTGAAATTTTAAAGGTGGGAATTAGAGGTGGAACTTGATGCAATCAACTTGATAACTCGGTTTTGTTTAATAATGGAAGAAGATATTTTTAGACAGTCATTCATTGAGCTGTCTCAGCAGAAGACAATATATACAAGGTATAATTAAATTTTTATGCTCTCTTCGATTTGACACAAAAATGTGAGTTTTTTTCTTCTTCCTTCCTCTATTAAGATAATTTTCATTAGAGAAATTCAACATCAATGGCTTTTATTATTAGAAAATTTTCATTCATCTCTCTCTCACTAATGATTATTGAATAGATTGAAAAGTGAGCCATAAGTGGATTATTCATTATTGGTGTTTAATATTTGCATTTGCAACAGTACCGTTAGAGATATATAAACAGTTTTAATTGAACAAACGATTAAGGTGAGTGCGAGCTTGTGCATTATTTGAAAATGAATTTAATAAACTTAAGCAATTCAATCTCGAGATTGAATCAAGAAATTTATTTCTATTATAGTAAATAACATAAAACAATCTTTTGATCGAATCATATTTCTGCAATTTACTGCAAATACTGTAAAATAATTTCAGTGAAATCGACTCAAGGTTGAATGAAAGTGCGCGTTTAAAATTTGTCATCATCATCAAATAATTTATTCAAAGAAAATATTACTTACTGAATAAGATTTGCTAATAATTAGAAAATATCAAAAGATATAGAAATAAACCTGTCACTAAAAATATTTGCTACAAGTACAGCTAATGGAAGCAATTTTTCTACAGATTTAGAAATGTAAGTTATCAGATCAGATACAACAAAGAAATAGAGAATCGCAAACAAGTTTTATTGATCTACTAACTTTATTTCTTTTCAATTTTCATTCAGCAATCATCTCAATGTTTAGTTTAGCTTATTATGAAACAATTATAGCTTTTTTCCTAACAATCAAAACTAATTAAACTCTCATCTCAATGCATTAGCCTCTCGCTTACGAAAAAAAATCGAAAAATACTATTGATGATTACAAAAATTGTCGGATAATTACGATAAAGCTTTCAAAGTGCGAGCTATAAAATTGCTCTTTTATTCATTACCATACAAATCATGAAAAAATTTTATATACACAAAAATTCCATACACAAGAAGTGAATGTCCTCAACCGCAAAAAAAATTATATACCTAAAAAAGATTTTTACAAACACATATGTGAAACATTGAGATGCGATATTCAAATCGAATTTTTATATAGTCATTTTCCTTAAAAAAATATCTCAACGAAAAGATTCCTCCAATGTCAATGCAAACTGGTTTTATATCTCTTGCTTGCTTGCTTGCTCACTCTTCGAATGCGCTCATCAGCACGGCATGTAATACTAAAGGCACAAGTAAAGAGAGAGACGACAAATATCTGTGCGGATTTGTGAAACTTTGTCGTGAGACAAAAATAAACTGATGCTTTTGTGTTAATTAATTGCACATGGCTTAACGTTGACAAGTGAATGTCTGTCGTGAATGCTATATAAACAACTGGATTTAAGATTTGTGAGGTTCAAATTGAATCATATTTATATTTTCATTACATTGTGTCGAGTAAAAAAAAATATCCACGCGACAATATTTACTTTTGTGACTTTATGCTAAACTGTTGTAATTATACAGTTGATTTACTTCAAAGATTGTTTCTATAAACGAGATATTTAAAGAAAAAAGAAAGCAATCTCATATTAAAACACGAACTGATTAGAGTATTTAATTAATCTTAGAAATTTTCCTCTTCTATTAAGCTTAAGTTACCTAGCAAAATAAAGACGGCAGGCAAGCAGACAGACTGGCAGGCGAGTTTGTGTGAAAGAAAAAGTACTAATTAAAGTCATTAATTAATTTCTTTTCATTAATTTTTCTTTCTTCTATTCATCGAAAAACTTTTATAATTCCAAATCATCATTGCCATGCCATCATCTCATTGATATCGATAAAGTATTTGTGTGTGTAGCAACAGAAATGTGTATGAATATGAAAATGTGTTTAACAAAAAAACATTTTTTAATGAAATATAAATAAGAAGAAAAACAGGTTTCTTAACTGCACGACGTCAACAACTGAATAAAAGAGAGAGAGAGACAGAAATATCGATATAGAAGCAAGCACTGTGGTTGCAAATGAGCGACGAGTATATTGAACAGTTTAGTCATTGTTGTCGTTAATTATCTATGAATGTTACAACATTTTGACGATTCGAGACATAAACAAACCAGATGAAACATGACTTTTTACTTCCAATTCCTTCTTGTGCGGAATGTCTTCAAACGGAAAAGAAAGAACTACTGATAAATATCAATGTACATACATAGGCATTGAAAAAATATTGAAGTTATCGACTATCCATAAAATGCAATTTCTTTTCTTCTCTGACGTGTCTTTTTATGCATAAGCAAAAAAGTCTTTTTCTTTTACATGTTTTCGTGATCTTTTCGGGTTATTCAATTTTTTTCTCTTTCTCTGTTCGCCTTCTCTTTTTTAGCAAAAAAAGTCGTGGAATTTAAATGTGCGCGAAAGGAAGAATAATAAAGATTGAATTAAAGGCGATGCACGTAGGTGCAAACCAACTATTTCCAACAATAACTATGTGCTCTATAGTTACAACCTCACTGTGTGTGCCATCAACAAGGAGGAGAAATAAAATGCGAAAATGTCAAGAGATCAATGTTGTTGTTGATGTGAGATGGGACGGGCATAAAAAAAAATATTCGTTGTGAATAGCATTTTGATATTTTTTAAAAGGCTCATTTTTTTCTGAATATAACTTTTTTCAACATTTTCGAAGAAGAGTATAATAAATGGTTTTGGAATTTATGAGAGAATTTAGATATCCCGGTATTGGCATTTCGTGCAATGTTGTTGCCGTTTTTTTCTTTATTTTATGTGTGCGCACAAGGTATGCATGTTTGATTAACTTTTTACATTTTTTTCGTAAAAACGAAGATTTATGGCAGGTGAATCAGTATTTTATGTATTTTATAAAGTTCAAAAATTCATTCATTCGGTAATTACCCCTTGGTCATCATCATTTTAAGTAACAAACAATTCATGTAATTCTTCTCAATTTCCATTTTTTTACTGTATATTTTTTCTTTTCCCATTGTAACGCGTAATCAATTCCGTGTAAAGTTCATCAAACTAAATAATTCAATGTAAAAAAACTACGAGAGAGATTGGGATGAGGAATTTGCACAAAAACAAAACTTTTTGCACGCATAATGAAATGATTAAAAAAACTTTAATTAGATCTACTCAATGTTTAGATATTTCTATGTTCACTCATCCATTACATTCATCTAAAAAGTCTAAATCATCCATTTTTATATTTAACAAATAAAACATTTTTTGCCTTTTCCAAAAGATGATTCTTTTTCACACGAATTACATCGCATCAGGTAGATAGGCAGTGAGAGGAAGAGAGATGCTGCTATTTTACTTTACTTTCAAACTGTAAATCACATAAATCATTTGGACCGAAGAGAGAAAATGTAAAAATTTTTATATATACAAAAAGCAGCGGCAGCAATATTGGTGAAAGATGGACGATACATATGTTAATGAATATTTCGGTAAATATCAACCAATTAATGGGTTCCATTTGAATGGAAGAGCAATGTTGATAATGGGTGAGTGAAAACAACATTTTTTACGATATTCGTCATGGATTTATAAAAACGAGATCTCGATATATGATATTAAAAAATTATTAGTATGCATGTGTGTCGCTAGGTACGTACTTCCGTATTGGGTGATAACCGGCGTTGCTATAACAGTGATATCGATATATATAAACTAATAACAAGATCCGAAAAAAGTAAATCAATGGATCGCTGGTCATTCTAGTGTGGCGAGCATATAATTGCAGTCATAATAATTTCTCTCTTTCTCGATTTTGCTTTGTGAGTTCTTGCCTCTTACCTGTTTTTGTTATTGTTGTGTGTGTTGTGGTGCTATGTTGTGTGTATGTTCTTTTCTTTAAAAAAAACCTCTTCACGTCCAGTTCGATGAGATGTTGATGAGTCTCTTCTTGTTTCTACTTCTTTCGCGTTTCTATCTTCTTCTTTCTTTTAAGTATAGCTTTTTATATATATTTGTTGTGTGTTTCCTATACTTCGGCAAAATTGTTGATTTTTACAGTTTTATAGTACACTCATGAGTCGCTTTCTTTCTCTCCCATTAACATTATTCTTTTACTTCTAACTTGATTCTTGCCTCAATCTATTACTGCTGATTCCAATTATTACCACTTCTTAGCACGAGAATGTGTTGAAAATCACACACGGTTTTATTTGCTCTCTCTTTTTAAAATATTGATATTGCACAGCGAAAATATTTTTCTTTCAAGTAACTTTTTTTTCTACTTGATATCTTATCACTAAATTCTTTCCTTCCTCAAAAAATTTCCTTTCACACGAAAATAATGAACTATTTTTTGCCTTATTTTTAAAAATAAGAAAATAAATTTACTGCCGTAATCACTATTATCTTGTGAGTGTCATATACGATACATAAAAAATATTGTATGTGCCTAGCTAGGAAAACGAGAGAAAAATCGATAGCACAAAAAGTTTTCTTTCCACCAATTCGATAAAAAGGAATAAAACAAAAAAGATGATTTTTAACAATTTTTTCTACACTGATATGTATCGAATACTTGTATTTCTTTTATTTTTAATGTAAATCCACTTCAATTCCTTACTGATAAGTCAAATTATTTTTTCTTTTTCTCTCTTTCTATATGTATCTTATTTTAATATGCTTTTCTCTAAGTATTTAATGTTTATCCGACAAAAGAACTGAATGGACTGAAAAACTTGTGTGTACAACAATAATCTTTATAATTTGTATTTTTGAGCATGAGAGAGAAGTTGAGAGAGGAAAAGCAAGATGAGAAAAATTATAGCTTTATTTTAAAAGCGTTTTGTATTGTGAAATGATTCATATTGACCTTAGTAGTCATTAAAATTTATATCTTTTTTATTTTTACAAGTTTTATAAATTTTTTTGTCAATTCCTATTTAAATTTCTCTCTGAATAATTTCGATTGCACTTGACTGACATTTCCTATAAAATCATCAAATTAATGTCAGTCAGTCTAATAAGAATACAAACACATTCATGCATTAGTAACACGGCGTAGAATCCAATTGGACAACAACACTATTGCCATCTCTTTTCAACATATTGAAAAAATACTTGTGATAAGAAAAAGAAATATATGTATGTACATATCGTATATATAGTAGAGGTACACACATAAAATTTTTTTCTTTTCTCTATTTGAATCAGTTGTTATTTGTTAGTAACACAAAGAAGTAATAAATAAAAGAAAAGAGTATAAATCAATGTTAAATTAATTTAGTTTTTCATATACAATAGTATGCAAATTTAATAATCCTAGAAAATATTATTTTGTGATTATTTACGGTATCGAATCGTTTAAAGTACAAAGTAATTTTTTTCCCTTTTTGCCAACATTTTTTCTCAGTAAGTAAACCTAAAACAGGTGTTTTAATTATCGTCTTTATCTAGCGAGTGGATTTATTGCGAATGACGAAATCTTTTTTTTTTTCATTTCAAACTTTATCGTGATTTGAAAGTGATTTTTTTATGTGCATATGGATGATTAATGCATTATCATGTTAGTGTGAGATAAGAAGAGACAGAAGCTTGAAGTAATTTTAGAATTTTCTGTGTCACACATTTTTTCGGGAAATCTTTTTTATTCGAATAAGAATTGTGCGAAATTTTTCTTAAATCATTTTAAATAAAATAATTGAATGTCATTTTGTCAAATTATTTATTTCATGCTTGTCACCTCTCAACAACCTTGACTCTCTCATATGGTCACGAAAGATCAAATTCTTTTTGAGTGAACTCGAGTGAACAAAAATAAGAAATCAAAATCTATTGCAAATGTTTTAAATTAATTATTCATGAATCATAGACGATGTAGAACGAAAGACACAAAAAAGTAGGCAATCAAAATTCCTCCTATTTTCTTGACATTGTCATAGGATAAAATGTCAGGTAGACCTAATTTGTTTGTCACTTTTTATTTTTAAAAAATAGTTTAAATTATTTATATGCCACATATCACATGCAAACAAGACAATTTTTCAATATAAATTTGTTTTGATAATTTAGTGAATATTTAAAAAAAAGTTTTTTTCATTAGGAAATTTAATGACTTGGAAGCGTAATCGCAGGAAGACATTATTCGTTTGCTAAAAGAAAAGAGCAAGAATAAAACGAAAAACAAGTGGCAATACAAATTGAGTGAATGTGATTTTAAAAAAAATAATATTCATCAGCAAACAGTGCTCATTACAATTTATTATACAAATTGTGTGTTCATGTTTATGTTGAAATCAAACGCAATGTTGTCATATCGTATAAATGTATTGTGTGTTTGTGTATTTGTCATATTCTGCACTTCATACTCTCATACTGATCAATGACCTAAATAATTAATTCTTTGTCCTTTCTTCCCACCTCTTTTTATTTCTATTTCATTAAACAGGTGCCTTTCGTATTAAATTGAATGGTTTAAGCACACATATTTATTTAGTGTGTGAGTAAGAAAACAACGGAAAGCACAGTTGAATGATAAGAGGGCAGCAAAAATCGACAACTATGACGACGAAAGCCATCGATTACAATAAGAAGAAAAATGACAAAAAGAATGCGGATCATGTCAATGGAAATGTAGTTGGAACAAATAGAAGAACACGAATTCCTGATAAACCAAATCATTCAATTAGTCTTTGGGGTATACTTAAGAATTGCATTGGCAAAGATCTTACGAAAATTCCATTACCTGTACACTTTAACGAACCTATATCAATGCTTCAGCGGTAAAATATTCTTTTTAATATAATTCTTTATGATCAAGTCGTTATTGTTATCATTTTTTGATATTGCATTTTGCAGAGGTGCGGAAGACTTTGAGTACTCCGAATTGCTTGATAAAGCAGCACAATGCAAGGATATTGGAGATCAGCTAAGTTTTATCGCTGCATTTTCGCTCGCTACGTATTCCACATGCTCTGAAAGAGTTGCTAAGCCATTCAATCCTCTTTTAGGCGAGGTAAAATCGACCTTTAAATTTTATTGATTGAAATTAGTCATTGTCTTTTTTAATAAATTATTTTTTTAGACTTATGAATTCGATAGAACAGATGATATGGGATGGAAATTAATTAGCGAGCAGGTTTCGCATCATCCGCCAATTCTCGCTCAATATACTGAATCAAAGCATGGATGGCGTATTAGTCAGCAATTACAAATGGACTCAAAATTCCGTGGAAAACATATTAGCGCAATTCCAACAGCCTTCTCGAGAATCGATTTTGACACAAATGGTGCAAGTTATGTCTTTAACCGTCCAAATTTTGCCGTTTATAATATAATATTTGGAAAAATGTATGTCGATATTGTAGGTGATGTGAAAATAATTGGTCACAAAAAGGCAGAAGGATGGCAGGCTACTTTAACTTATATTCCACAAACATTCTTTTCCAAACAACCCCAAAGAATCATTAAAGGTCAAGTCATTGACCCTTCAAACAATGTAAAGCTAGTTCTAAATGGACGATGGAATGAGTTCATGGAAATGGCCCGCGTAATTTCATTTTATGACAATGATAAATATGAAACGAATGAGCCGATTGAAATTTGGAAGAAACGCCTGCCACCAAGTGACTCGCATAAGTACTACAATTTCACGATTTTCGCGTGTCAATTAAATGAGATTGAAAATAATGTTGCGCCTTCGGATTCACGAAATAGACCCGATCAACGTTTGATGGAAGATGGTTTGTGGGAAGAAAGTAATAAAGAAAAATTTAGACTCGAAGAAATTCAACGAGAAAGAAGAAAGCAGGGTAAAGATGTTGTACCTGCTTGGTTCAAAAAACAACCTGATGAATACAGTGAAACACCCGTATGGAAATTCGCAGGAGAATATTGGAATGCGAAAGAAAAACATGATTGGAAACGATGTCCAAAACTTTGGTAGAATAGATATTTGTCATTTTCATATTTGACGATGGACACTTTGTTAACAAAAGGAAAAAAGAAAATCATTAAAAATTTTCTAAATTTATGCACATAAAATATTTTATTAAAGAAAAATATTACAATCAAAAGAAAACAATCGACAATGTGATCGTTACCAAAAGGACACTCTTGCCATTAGTATAATACATTTGCATAAAATTTCTTGACACATTTTCCTATTCTAGAGCAGACTTTTTCTTCTTTTTCTGTCATTGCATGTTTAGTATTATAAACGGAAACAATGTAAAGCAATATATTGCTATATTTGGAATGCTTTTAAAGTTATAAATAATTTGGATGATATTTATAAAATTGACGCAACTTATAATTTACCTTTTGGTGTTTTGTATTTCATTAAAAATTCACTAATAATGCCCGAAACTTTTTCAGGCTCACTTAAATGAAGATGATGTGTTGAATCAACTAGATGATATTCAAATTTAGGATTTTTTGTAAGTACATCGACTACTTGTTCGTGATATTGTTTTTTCTCGTAATAAGGACTTTGTTTTGCTTTAATAAACATGTAAGGCATATCAATTCTTTTTGCTAGTTCCACACAAACTTCTTGTGGAAAACTTGATGTAAAACTATATTTTAAGCGACTGTCTCTGGCAAAAAAAAACTTTCCTGGATATTTTTCTGAACGTTTGATGTTTCTCTTTAACAAATATTGTGCAGAATCTTTAGTCACACTACCACCTGTTGCATCAACAAGTTTCTCAATCATCTCTTCGATTGCATAGGCTGGTGGTTCACTTTTTTCTTGATTTCTTTTATCAGCAATCATGAAATTTTCAATTCTATCTTCCAAAATTTGTGAAACTAATACAGGATCATGAATGGCTGGCTTGAGTGCATCAATACCAATCACAAAATCAACTTTACTTGGAAATATTGATGCAAATACGAATGCGATTTGTGATCCCATCGAATGGCCTTATGTATGAATATTTTTTTTAAAAACAGGAATATACTTAAAATTGAATTATTAATCTTACCTATTAAACTTATTTTATCCCAATTATATTCTTTCATTAAATTATGAAGAACATATAAATTATCTGCCGCATTGTGATATTGCATCCCTAAAATCAATATTTTTCATTAAATTTTCATGTATTCATAAAAGTGTTTAAACGGCTCACCATCAGGAATCCAATCGCTGAGACCATGACCTTAATTGTATATGAAAATGATAATAAACATAATTTATTTAAAGATAATTAAATACCTGGTAGATCGATTGCGAGATATGAAAATTGTTTAGGTAATAAAGGAATTAGTCTATCAAATGTGCCCGCGTTGTCCTGCCATCCATGAATTAATACGATTGGCCTTGAGAAAATAATTTTAATTCTTGTTTGCACCCCGACTTTAGGATTTGCTCACCTCAAAGACTTATCACCCCAAAATTTTCCAGCCAATTGACCTCCAAACGGTAAAGGAATTCGAACCTCCTCAACCTATCATTAAAATTACTCGTATTTAATCAAGATAAAATTGCGTGTAGACTTTGAACCATGATTAGTGAATAGCGTTTTTACCTCAAATTCTATTTCTTGGTCAGTGAGTAAATCGTACGGCTCTGCTTCATTTATTGTTTTATGAGACTGTCTCTCATTTGCATTTGAATAAAAGTATTTATAAATGCGACGTGGCCCTCTTACCAAATATTTCATCTTTATTTCACACAAAAAATATGATTAATTTTAAATACAACAAGCAGGTTGCGAAAATGAAAATAATCCAAGCACATTAATTATCGTTGGAACTTTTTAGCATGGAATTATATTTAAAAAATAATATAACGGCAGTATGAGTGAAATGATTAATTATCTTCTGGTTTTTTATGCTTTAAAATAAAATCATTAATAAGACCCGAAATTTTCTCTGGTTCAGTCAAATGAACGTGATGTGTTGCATCAACGATTTCATACACAAAATTAGGATTATTATTTTTTAGAACTTCTACAACTTCCATATGGTGTTCTTTTCTTTCATAGTAGGGACTGTTTTTGGCTTTAATAAATAAGTAAGGCATATTTATACGCTTAGCAAGTGCAATTGATTGTTCTTGTGAAAAAGTTGGTCCATAATTGAACTTGAGTCGACTGTCTCTTGCAAAATAAAACTTGCCTGGGTGTTTGGCAGATGGTTTTATGTTACGTTTTAGTAAATAAGATGCACATTCTTTTGTTACACTTTCTCTCGTTCCTTTAACCAACTTCTCAACCATATCTTCAAGTGCATAGGCTGGTGGCTCTGATTGCTCTCTATTTCGTTTATCAGCAAGCATGAAATTTTCAATATTATCTTCCATTCTAGTAATAAATTTGTCCGTTTCAAACACTGATGGTTTTAAAGCATCAATTCCAACAACGAAATCAACTTTTTTTGGAAAAACCTATAAATTATGAAAAATGGTAATCAGAAATATTTTAAAAATATTTTATATAAGATAATACCGCAGCAAATACAAAGTTAAAAATAGATCCAAGAGAATGACTAATCAGTGACACTTTTTCCCATTCATATTCTTTAAGGATATGATTAATTGTGCAAAGATTATCCACGAAATGATATTGTGTTCCATGCGGCACAGAGCTAGATTTACCATGACCTAAAATTGTATACGAAAATGATAATAAACATAATTTATTTGAAAATAATCAAATACCTGGAAGATCGATTGCGAGATATGAATATTGTTTAGGAAGTAGTGGAATAAGTCTATCAAATGTTCCTGCGTTATCTTGCCAACCGTGCTGTTATAAAATTTAAATATTAAATAGGTCCTTATTTTTATAATTAAATATATAATTTATATCATCACCAACCATCATTAAAAAAGGTTTTTGATTCTTATCACCCCACCATTTGGCAGCAACATGTCCAAAGGGCAAAGGAATTTTAACTTCTTCAACCTAAAATATAAAAAGGAATAAATGAACTTTGGACTACATACGTTTGTCTTTTCGTAAAAATTCTATTTCTTACCTCATACTCAATTTCTTCGTCACTTAAAAAATCATTTGTTTCATTGCTCATGTTTTTATCACTTGACGATGAGTATTTGCAGCTTAATAAATATCTAGGTGGTTTTATAACTCGTATTAAAGTGTTCATTATATGCAAAATTAA
Organism: Polypedilum vanderplanki; assembly: GCA_018290095.1. Taxonomy (NCBI): domain Eukaryota; kingdom Metazoa; phylum Arthropoda; class Insecta; order Diptera; family Chironomidae; genus Polypedilum; species Polypedilum vanderplanki. Next base: position 15,897,416 of record CM031381.1, on the reverse strand, counting down.
TTATTTTATTAATTTTTGTTACTTTTTTTGTAACTTCACTGAATTTTTGTTTACTAAATTTTTTTGATGGAAAATTTTCTTTACGCAAAATTATTTTAAAATTGTGTGTAAATTGACCGTTACAAAATGTCATAGGAATTACATTCGAGTGGAATGAAATGAAAATGAATCGTGAATGTACTCAACAACTCAGTAGATTGATTTTTCCAAAATGATTCATTTAATCACACAATAAATGGAAAATTGGACTAATGATAAGCCTAAATAATTGATATAAAGATTTATTATACTCGTGGGCTCGTTTGATTGCGATCAAATTGGGATATCATAAAACAAATAGGTAAACAAAATACGAAAAAAATGTTTCTGCTTAATCTCATTTATCGTTATTAATTTTATGATAAGCATTCTTTAAATTCATTTTATTAATAAATATTGAATTAATTTCATTGACCTTTTCTGCATGAACTACAAGTTTGTTCAATGTATGCACGTTTTGTTGTCCCATCCCGTGACATTTATTAAAATTTGAATAGATGTCATCACACGTTTAGCTGTAAATATCAAGAGATCAAGTTTTTTATTTTAACTTTTTTGTACGAATTTTTATTTCTTTAAAAGATTTCCAACACCATATTCAGTTATATCTATTTTTGCTTGCTTAATATTCTCTTATCATTTTTATTTCATGCTATTCTTTTGACATTTTTTGCCTTGCGGAAACTTAACGATACAAGAGAAAAAAATAAAAATCTTTTGTTAACATAAAGGTATTGTATTTGATAAAATAGTAACATTCAATAAATTGAAGTCAGATCATGATATAGACATCAGAAAAAAATGAAAAGTGAAATTTAAAAAAAAAAACATTCTAGGAAGATACACAACACAAGATAATAAAAAAATGAGATTGTTTTTCATACTTTTTTTGTTTTGCTTAACTAATAAAAAATAAACTATGATAAAATAATAATGGTAATAATATCTTAAGTCTCAAATGTTCCGACCTTTCTCCAATCTTGCTCTTTTCTGCACTCAATAGATCACATTTTTTTTCGCAATTGCTCCCTTCCCAAATTACATTAAAGGTTGTTACTGCTATATTCTACCAACTATAATAAAGTGTATATAATTTAGTCGTTCAATAATATTGAATAAAAACTTTTTTCACTTGGTATATAATGTAATATGTAGTACTGTTTCTTTCATTTGTGCAGTTATTTTTTTTTGTTCCACACTTTTTTTGACGATATTTCCTATATGTTATAAGTCACTCATAGAGAATTGCAGCAACACGAATATATTTTTTCTCGCTTATATAACCTGTTGGCGCTTTAAAATTATTAAATGTTAATTAAAAAGTGGAATTAGAAAATTACTAATTGGTAAAAAGTATGATCGAATCGCATATTAAGTTGTGTTTTGAAATTTGCATGGTTTGCTTTCATATAGGAATGTTGCACATTAGAAAAAAATTGCCACTTTATAAGTGACCGTTCTTAATAGGCATTTCACTTGCACATGTTAAATGAACAGTTGTAGTATCAAAAACTTTGCCTTTTACAATTGATTCAAGTCCTTCGCCAGCGTATGAGATAAGTGGAGAAATTTCAACTTCTTGAACACTTTCTGTAAAATTTCCACCAGCTTTTTCAATATATTTTCTATGTAAATTATAAATATCATTTCTTGCTGTTGTTGCACAATCTTTTCCTGCGCTATCAGCATTTTTCAAAGCACTAAATTCAACATCACGCGCCACTTCGACAGTAACAAAATTTTCAGCGAATTCGAATACATCAAAAACAAATTTCTCGATTTTGATACCATTAGGTTTCTCAGGTGTGATTCTTTTGCCAGAATTATCAACAAATGGTATTTTCTTTTTAGCCACATGCAGCTTCAATTCTTTTTCATATGTCGAGCCAATTTTGTTTAGAAAATCGGCATGAAAGAAATGATTGCAAATGTTTCCAGCATTGAACTTTAATCGACCATCATCACTCTTCAATTCTGCAGTTTTTTGTGTGATTTCTGAATATTCGACTACTTGAAATTTTCCATCAACTTTGCATACAACACCAACAGCCTCATATGGATGTGATTTTTCAACAACTTTTGCGGCACAATCAGCATTTTGTTTTGCACAGTATCCAATAAAAATTGGATCTGCAACTTTAATAAGAATATTATCGACACTATGTGCATGCAAGTATAAAACTCCACGGCGATTCATGTCATCTAAAATACCCATGTCACGTAGTGCTCTGTAAATACCACCTATAAAAATAAAATAAATACATGCATAGAATTAATATTCATGAATATATTATGAGAGCTTATACACTTACCATTGCCATCTGGTGCCTTTGAAATACGGTGTTTTTCGTCTAACAATATCTTTCCGTCAAAATCGAAGCAAGGTAAACTGCCCTGTTCAAACATCAAGATATTTTCTTCCCGAAGTCCAAAATAATTATTTTCCTTAAAATACTTTCGAGTTGGCACCATGGTATGTTCACTAGTCATTATATACCAAACGATGTTTCCTTCTTTGCCTGTCAATTTTTTTGCAAGCTCTTGCAACTTCCTTATTCTTTCACCTTGCACTCTAAATAATGATTTACGTGATGGCAATTTAATATCATACATTCCTTTTGGATTTGTTGAGCCTAATCGTGTCCCTTGTCCTCCAGCCATTAGCAGCACACCAACTCGATTGTTTGCGATTTGCATAAGACCTAAAGAAAAATAAAACACAGTAATTTATAATGATGTAAGCGTGTGCATTGACATTAAACTTTACCTTCTTGTTCATAGACTTTCAATTTCTCACTGTCAGTTCGAGTTATTGACATAAAAGTTGATTCAGGAATGGCCTCCATTCGATCATCTAACTTTGCAGAACTCTCCTCAAGCGATGCAGTTGCACGCTTAAAGAAAGACTGAATTTCTTCAAGATCAAGTTCTTGAATGTCTTGCACAAGTTGCTTGCGCTCTTCATCATTCAACTGATCCCAAAAATTAAGCAAATGCTCTTGTCCATATCGCGCTAATTTTTCTTTTAAATTTTCAAAATTTATCATTTTTTTGTTTAAAAAATGGCACTTTTACACAATAATATACTTTAATTAACTAAATAAACACAACAAAAAATTGAGCCACGTAAAGAGAAAACACAGAAAAATAAAAATAAAATGAAAAAATGTTATTGAATTGTCTTTAGATTTTCGATCTATTTCGTTACGAGTGAAAGTAACAACTGAATCGTAGCACAGAAACCAATATTGCCATGATGTTGTTAAAAATTTATTTCTTGTCTTGTCTTTTCTTACAGAAAAAAACTTGATTTTTCGCTCTGCCTATATTTTATTTCTCATTTTTTTCTTATTTCGGCTCAAAGAGAGTAAGCTCCTCTCTGCCTAAACTTGACTTCTACACTACACTCTTGTTTAAATTTTATTTCGTTTTTCACTAGAATTGCAAAATTCTGTTTCTGAATAAGAAGTACTCTTATCACTAAGTACGCAAAAAAATAAACTTGGTAATATTTCACGTGCGGAAATGTAAAAACAATCAAATGATAAGAGATAATGAAATACTTTTTGATACCCAATTGTTTTCAAAAATTACAATTTAAGAATTAAATCAATTTAGACAATCATACATGTGATTAAAGTATTATAATAAATTTAGAACTTTTTAAAAATGAGGTATTTTCTCAAAATTCATTTAAAAATTAACAAGAGTAAATTTATTGTTTCTTATTTTTCCGTAAATATTTTGTTTATTTAACTGTTTATAAGTAATAAAAGTCCGTTTTCATTTCAATGTCACAAAAAACTGGTTTTTGGCATAAATGTTACCAAAAAAGAAATAAGTAAGAGCATGACATTAATATCTTGTTTTAAACTTAGAATTATTATTTAACACACAAGAAAAATTTCCTGTTCAACGAGTGTGCAATTGCAACTAAATTATGCAAAAAAAAAAAAATTAGGCGGGAATAATAGAGGTAGAAGAATTTCAAAATAGTATTAAATGAAAGTGAAAGCAAAAAATGCTGTTGACCTTTCAAGTCTCTATGCAAGACAACTTTTTGTATTGAGCTTTTTTCTCTTTTTTTGTGAATGACTTTATATGTGTATCTAACAGCTGTTATGTCATGTTCAATATTGAATTTCCTATTAATAAACTTACACAATTTTACTCTCAACAATAAGATAATATATTACATGATATTGTCTGCTTTCCACCCACACTTTTATATCATTATAATCATGCATATATTCTTTTAGCTTGTAATGAATCTTTTAAAATTTTATTTTAATCATTTTATCAAATTTAATGTTTCAATGTTGTGTGGATAGTAAATATTGTTTAATTGTTGCTATTTGATGATCAGTGTTTAAATGTCTAACACTTAATGTTTGATTGTTTTGAGTGCTCAGCACTCAAAACAACAATATCAATGCTCATTTCCAATGTTTTAGATTTTAATGCTTCATGTTAATGTTTTATCATTTCATTACCTATTTAACAGAGAAGATTATTTTAAATTATTTTATAATAAAATTTTCTTTCTTTTATTTTATTGACATTTTCTTCTTATGTATTCTATGTGGTAGCGGAGAGTATAGAGAAAAAGAGATGAAATGAGTTTGAAATCTCAATTTTTCAGTCGCAATATTAGAAATTTTATCAAATTTTTTGGTTTAAAGCATTTAAAACTTGCTTGTACACAATATGAGTGATAGCAAAAATGAGTCATCATTGAAAAAAATTGTGACTGTAAGTTTACATCATTTAACTGAAAAACAATCAAAATATAAAATCAAATGCAAAAATTTTCCATGAAAAAAAAAATGCATGAGAGTAATTTGATCTTATTCTCTTTTCTTTTAGGAATCTTCTCTTTCTTCAAAAGTAGAAAAATTTAATAAAAAGGTGAATGAAGAAAAAAGCAAACAATCGGAAAATCCGTTTAGTTCATCTTATGTTTCAAAGAGCCCTAGGCAATTAAAACCAGAAGAGTATGGACGACCGAAAGCAGGTTCTTTGACAGAATTACGAGGAAAAAAAGCTAATGTTCATATCTATAAAGAAATGCTTGAATTATGCTATATAATTTATGAAAATGGAATACCAGACGAAATTGACTCTGAACTTCGAGTTATATCATTTGGTCAACTTTTCAACATTTACGTTCACATTAGTAACAAAGTCGTTGGATTGCTATTGAGAGCTAGAAAATATAATCTTCTTCATTTTGAGGGTGAAGTTTTATTTCAAAGATTTCACGATCACGTACCAATATATTTAATGCATCCAATGAGTGAAATTAAAGATGTTTTAACTGTTAAACAGGATGAAGTAGGACTTGACAAATAAATTTTGTTGTTTATTCATGTTTTATTATTTCATGCTTACATAAGAGAATTATAAAGTTTTTGACTAAAATTAGAAAGAATTATAAAAAAAAATATTTACCAAAAACCACTTCCAACGTCATTAACATCAATTCCTAACATTGCCAAATCGTCCATGTCTTCCTGATTTTTATTCATTTTATCGTCAGTTTCTTGCTCAATTTCTGCGCTACTGTTTTTATCGTCAACTTTATCCTCTTCATTAGTAGCATTGTTGTTCGTAGCATTAATTGGTGGTGGAGGAGGAACAGGTGCAATTTCAGTTGAAGCTGTTGGTTGATAATAATTACCATACAACAATGCATGTTGTGACAATTCTTCGGGCAAAATCATTTGCGGACCATCAGTATTTACAACAACAGGCAATGGCTCAGGTTTAATTTCTGGCACACTTGGTTCAATAACCACAGGTTTTGGCTTGTCTCCATCAAACAACAAATCTAATGTAGCTTGAAAATCTTTAGGTAATGGACCTTCTCGTAAAATGGGTGCATCACTTATTGGTTTCGGTATAAGATCAGAATCAAGTTCTGGATCTAGTCCAGGAGGTGCATCGGGCACTTCTTCGTTTATTATTTGTTGCTGATGCTGTTGCATGTTTACATTCATCATTGCAGAAAATTGAAGTGGATCAGGCATCAATTCATCCCATTTTTCATCATTCGTCATTTCATCTGTCTTTGTTTTTTTAGTCTGATTTTCATCATCTGATGACTTTTTTTCTTCAGCTTGATCTTCATTCTTTTTTTCAACTAACTGCTTCTTAAATACTGGCATTTTTCCTATAAAAGGCATTCGTTTTGTTAATGCACTCGATGAAGATGAGGATTCATCTTTTTTAACTGTCGATATATATGAACGAGTAGGCAATTTCTCTTCCTTTACCGGTGGACGTGGTTCTGAAGGAAAGCTTATAGGTGGTCTTCCATACCGTGGACGAGAGTTTCGACCTCTAGAACGACTTCGTGAACGAGACCTTGAATAACGTCTAAATCTTCGATCGCGTGAGTTTGATCTTGTCCGAGATCTTCGCCCTCTTGATTTTGATCGAGATCTGCTATATCTATTTCGATAAACTCGATCAGAACGATTTCTATCTCTGCTTCGACTGCGTGATTTGTCTTCATCTCTTTTATTAACAATTGTTGATTTTTCAGAAGCATTTTCTTGCTTTTGTTGAGATTTAAATTTCCCCTTTAAACTTTCAACTAATCGTTTTTCCTCTGGTGATATAACTGATTCAACTGTATTCCATTGTCCAATAAATTTTTCATCATTTTTAATTTCTTTCACTGCATGTTGTGAAATTGTTGGTGCTGGCGGAACTTTTGGCTTTGTGGAATCGATAGACACCATTGTCCATTTGCCAGTACGTTCATCATTTTCATTTGTTGATGCTTTATTCAAGAGATTTCTCATTGCGACACGAATAGAATTCCTCGATTCTACTTGATCACTATCATTTTTTTTTGAACTTGATTCTGATTCTGAGCTTGAAGAATCATCTTCAGAATTACTAGACGATGATGATGATGACCCGCGTTTTCTTTTCTTTCCATGTTTACGCTTTTTCTTTACGTCTTTTTTGTTTTTCTTCTTTTTTGATTTTTTATCTATGCTTTGTTTTTCATCGCCCTTTTTTGATTGATTGTCACCAGTTGATTTTCCAGTAAGTTCCAAAGCTTTATTGCGAGCTTCTAACCATTTTTCTTCAAATTTTGGTTCGCGTTCCAATAATTTCTGTACAAATATTTTTGAATGAAAACAAAAAGGAATTTTTAAATATAAAATTCAAATAAACTTACATTGTAACGTTCAGCATGAATTTCACTTTTTAAATGAAGAGAAACACAAAAAGAATCACCCATGAAGACATCACAAAGTTTGCAGAACCAAGCTGTTGCTGGTTCAAAAAATTGCAAACCTTTAATTGGAGCGCGTTTAGTAGGAGCATCAGGATAGCTTGGAACTTCGTTCTGCTTTTGAAAACTAGCCCGCCATGGTGCATCTGTTGCACGATTGGCAATTTTTTCGAGATGCTCTTTTGTATGTAAATGAGTTAGATAATCCTTGGCTGAAGCAGGAAAAACTTGACAATGTTTACACCAATGAAGTTCAGGATCATAGAGAATGTAGTTGAATTTTTCTACTTGCGGTTTTCTATTAAAAATTGATTATATAGTATAATATTAACGATAAAAATTGAGTTCTTACTTTTCTTCCATTTCTTTTGCTCGTTTTCGATCTAAGCTCTTTAATATTTCATTTTTTATGCGTTCTGGAGAAGTGTCATCAGATTCAGATTTACGTTGATTAGTTGACTGATTTTCAATTTCATCATTAGAATCTTTTTTGATAATTCCATCCAACATTTCGACGATTTTTAATGTTTCATCTAGTCTCGTTGATATTTCAGACTGCAAAATATAAAGAATATTTCAATTAGAATAGACTATTCATATGATATTTGAAAGTGTAAAATTTATGTGTAAAACCTTTAAAGATTTTTTTATAAAAAGAATCATTATCATTAATTATCGATAATTTTTCTCGAATCTTCCTATCGGACAGTGTGAGACTGAATGACCAAATAACCATCTCCAGACATCAATCCTTTTTTTGTGATTTTCTTATAAACTACAAGATACATAATTGCCTACTTGAAATTCCTTGCAAATTTAAAATCTTTTCATAATTGAAATGCATTGCATGAAATTTTCACAAAGAATTTTTAACAATGTATGTCTAAAGCTTAAATTTACTATGTCGAATTATGTTGTCTCTCTATTACTTGACCTCACATCAGAGTTTGTCTCATTTGAAATGCTCATATTGAATCAAGTTATGAAATAAAATGTGTAATATAATTGGCATCGTAATAAAATGAGCATTTCATGAAAAAAATTCTTTTCTAATTCTCTTAATAAAATCCACTAAAAAAGAAAGAAAAGCATTTGGTTTTTGAATCAAAAAATTATTGAATCCTCAAAGTAATGACGAGACTTTTTATTTCCAAACTCAAAGCATCTCGATCAAGTTTTTGAGTATTCAATTTTTGCTTTTAAGTGTGTGCAATTAATAAAACATTTTTGAAAAAGAATTCACACAAAAAAGTTTTTGCTTCATAAAAAACATGAAATGATAGGAGCAACAAAATTGTATTGCGATATAAAATCTACCTTAAGTTTGTCGAATTCCTTAATGATATTGTTTGATTTTGGTGATGGTGAACGCTTTCCTAGGCTTGCAAGTAAATCTGATTTCTGTTTTTTCAATTGTTTAAGCTCTTTTTCCATTTTTTCTGATTTAATTTTGCATTGATTTCGCTGTTTTATTAAACCTTCACGTTGTCTCTTTTTTTCCTCAGCAATTGCAGCTATATTAAGTACAATGTCAACAAAATATTGATTTACATAAACTCATATTACATACCAAGACGTTTTGATCTTTCTTCTTCACTTTCATTTAACTGCGGTTGCATATTTAATGGAGGTACCCAATTTTCTCCCATTCCAGGTGGTATAGGACAAGCAATATTCCCGAGCATCCCTTGATTCATATTAAAAGCAGGCGCTGGAGGTGGATAACTTGCCTGAAAATCATAACTATTGAATTGAGCCAATTGGCCAGAAAATTGAGGAGCTTGCGGAGCATTTGACATGTAACTATTATATGCGTCATTGGAATAGTTCATTTGTTGTTGTTGCTGATTATAGATTGAACTTGAAGGCGATCTGCTTTTTGATCGTCTTGGATCATAACGTCGTCTATCTTTACGATCATAACGTCCACGAGAAGTGCTGCGGCTGCGTCGAAATCTATCACGAAAGTTTCTTCTAAATGGTGAACGTCTATTGAATCTGTAATGAATGAAATTTAAATTAATATTTAAATGTTTTTTTAGAAATAAAATTCATGTTTACCGGTTATTAATTCCTCGAAATCTTCCGCCTCCTCTATATGGAGGACTGATGGATCTACTACGTGAATAACGTCTTGAACGTGACTTTGAACGGCTTCTTCGACCTCTAGAACGACTACGAGAACGTTTTTCAGAATTTCTCATTAATTCCTCTTTTTCTACTGGATCCATATTATACCGAAGAATGTTATTTCGATTTTTCAAGTACAAATAATACTTTTTGATGTTTGAAAATTACTTTATTTAATGTATTGAATGTTTGTATACAATAATATGACTTTTAAAGTTAAATAAAAGTCCTATTTTCCTAAAATTTTGTTGTAAAACACTTTTTTTTGTAGACGTTTTTAGCGAAAAAAATCCCTTGTAAAATTATGTGTTATCGAAAGTTTTTGTTTACATTCAAAGAATCGTCATAAAGAATAAAGTGACAATATTTATATCAAATAAACTTATCTTCTTTTGGTGTTTTTATCATACTGATGAAATAATTATATCGAATCATTTTGTATTTATTGTAATATTGTATGAAAAATTTATTCAGTTTAACGGAATTGTAGATTTTTTGTAGGCTTCAAATTTTATGTATTTTTAGTTGTTTCCCCTTAAAAAGCAGAAGAAAAAAAAGAGTTTCAGATTGAATTGTGAAAATTTTCTTTTTCAATTTAAAAAGTGGTCAAAACAGTCGTGAATTACACAAAAAGTGAATACAATTATAAAATAAACTATAGTGAAATCAAAATAAGTGAAATAAAATAGCAATAACAATGGATAATTTGGATATTGACTCAATCATCTCTCGCCTAACCGAACGTAATTTTTTTTTGATAAATTTTTGTGAATTCTCGCTCTTATTTTTATCAAAAATTATTGACTTTAGCGAATGAGTAATTCTTATATAGTGTGACAAAAATACTTTAATTATTTCCTTTTTTTTGATTATTACGACACATTATAAGTGATTTCATATGTGTGACATTTATTATTTTCTAAGTGCTATTGAGAAGAAGAGAAACCTTTTTCTTTCGTTCCCTTGCTCTTCATACGCTCCTTTTGCCAGCTATAGCTCTTTGACTCATATAATACATAGCCATATAGTTTTTCTTTATATTTTCCATTTTCAATGTCAGTCTTCCGACAAAAATATTTTCCTTCCTTCTCATTAGGTACACTTTTTTTTCATATTTTATCGATTTCAAACATATTGTACATGTCATTTAATTAATACATTCATTTATTTTTTTTACCTATTATCCATCTCTTCCTTTCTTCCTCTTTAATAAAAACAAATATACGTATAATTTGTATAATATTAAAAATATTGATAATTGCATTGTGACATTCTTTTAATTTATCTACTTTTCTTCTTTTCTCAACATTTTTTTCTATTCTTGCTGCTTAACTTTGCATAATTTTCATAATTTGTGAAAATCTATAATGAAAAAAATACTGATTGATATTCGCTAAAATGTCATGTCAAATCAAAAAAAATTATATAGTTCCATCACAAAACGAGGATAAGAAAAAAGGGTTTTTTACTCAGGGTACTTACAACTAACAAAACTACTCTATAGTTAATTAGCTTAATATATATATATTTTTTAGCTCAAATCATTATGCATATATATACTATTTTAAAGTACTTTAGCTTAAGTATAAATTCTCACTTTCGTTTTATATAAGCTAGATAGTATGAAAAATAAGTTGCATGTTGAGTAGCTGTTTTCTGAAACAATTCATTTCACTATTATTATTATTTTAGCTTTTTTTCTTTATTAATTTCGTTCTTCAAGCTCAAAAGGCAAAATGTAGTTTATTTTTCTGTTTTTATTATATAGCTCTCACTTTTTCTCTCTCTCCTCTTTTTTATATTTTTCGCACTCATGGAAAGCCAGCCAGCTATTTCAATTAAAGTATATGTTTTTGAGAGCGCAAAAATAGCATTTTACTAACAAAAAAAAGTCTTGTGTAGAATTTCTCCAAAATGACTAATCGTACATTTGCCCTCCATAGACTCAATTTCTAATGTAAACAAAATTAAGAAGAAAAACATCTGCGGTCAATTAAATAAGACAAATGAGAAAAAGCAGAGGAGAGCATGTGTGTGTGTGTGTGAAAAAAATTGCAAGGACATGCTCTTCCACTATCATCTCATTTCTTATACATTTTCAAATTCAATAGAATGAGTTATATATCATTTCTACTGTTGCTGCCGTAGCCATCCGTATTTCAACAATTTCATATTGAATGAAGGAAAAGAGAGAAATGAAAGCTTTACGCGTGATAAGTTTAATATCATCGAACGGGTGGTGGTGTTTCTTTAAAATGAAGAGTATGAGGGTGAAAATACGATATTATTATCGAACGTATTTGAAAGAGGAGAGAGAGAGAGAGTGACTCAAATTATTTTCACATGTTTTCATCGCGTCTTCTATATATAAACTTTTCTTTCTTATGTGTCGCTTTCGTCATGGCTATAGTGTGTATATGCACGTTTTTACTTATACACTACTTTAGTAGTACTTGTTATTTACTTATTTATTTAAAAAAAAATTCGTGATTATATTCAAAAATTTATCATAAACTACGATGCCGGCAATGAAATAACAATTGAATTTGTTGATCCAACTATAAAGAGGGGAAATGAATAAAAAAGACAATGAAAGTGGATTAAAAGCCTATTTTATTCTAATGTCATAATAATTTGTAATAACAATAATAAGCGTCATCATAAAAAAAATACAGTCACTTACTTATGCTCTAATTTAGATAGTTTGTGAAACTCAAACATATTTATTTACATGCACGAAACTGATTTTTGTTCATTCAATTTCATTATTGTTATTACAACTATTGCAAATGACGACGGTTGTGGGTATCAATTTCAATGTGCTTATACAATGTCAATGTTAATTTATTTATATAAACATTATTTTTTATTAAAGGCTGATAGAAGTAGCACTGAATGTGTGGAGTGATGATGTGATGAGAGAAGAGAAAATACATAAAGAAACTATCGTAAAAAATATAGGAAGAGATTTCGTTTATCGCTTCTGTTGCTTCTATCTGTTTGACAAAACAGCAACAAAATATGATTTATTTATTTTTCTAGTTCTAACTTCACACTTTGAATGATGAGTGATAGTTTTAACTGGTATTTACAGGTTTTCAATATCACTACTGTCTATTTGAGAAGACACTCATTTATTCAATTGTAAAAACCTCTTTTATATGAAACAATAATAAGAAAGCGATACACGATATCTCGTGTACATATTTTTAAAACGTGTGAAAATGACGACAAAAAACAGCGATTAATATTGTAATGAAGTCGGCGACATTCTTTTCCGTCTTCTCACTCTTCTTTTCTTTCCCATTATTGTTTTGGCGAATTTCTGTATAGCTCAATGAAAGTGTTATGCATAAAATTAGCGAAAATCTTACCCACACAAAAGATCATTTGCTTTGGTGTATATAAGTACATGGTTTTGAGGTCATTTTATTTTATTTACTGTGAAAATAAAATGTTTAGGTAAGGATTGAGCGTAACTGCGTCTCTGTCGGCATTGTGGATAATATAAAGAAGAAAAAGAAAATGGGGAGAAGATTAACAAGTTGAAAACGGAAGGAAGTAAACTAACCACCATTGTTGATGACGACGTTTGCTTGCTGAGTTTCATTCCTTTCCTCTCTTCAATATCACACCGTATTTATTAAAAATTCAAATTGTTGAGCCAGGCATACAAATATACACATACACACAAAAGAAAATGCTAATAGCATTAAATGAAAGAATAAATCATCTAAAAACAAATTATATGACTCTGCTGATGTATTGCGAAAAATAAGAGAGAAATGTTCTAAATTTAGTAACCGTTGAGGTTTACGATCAATAACGTAAATAAGATGATGATGCTTTTTGCTTTTTTATGGTCTACACAAAAGAAAAAAACAGACTTTTTAAAGCATATTTTCACATTATTGGTTTTGTTTATCGCCATGATGATCACTGATCGATCGATCGCTCTATATAATGCGCTCATTAAAATAGTTTGCACAAAACATACACACGTTATAGCTTTATTATTGTAACTGTTTTTCATGAAAAAAATTTTTGTTTTATAACGTACATTATGATGGAAAATTATTAATTAATTATAACTATATAGCAGTAGATAGTAAGAAGTAGCAATAGACGATGTATATACTATTTTTGTGAAATTAGAAACATGATACTGATTAATTGTACGTTTTCATCAACTCTAATATTCCAGTTCGCACTAATAAGCCTAATCGTGCGGTGCAAATGACAGAGCAAGAAGTTCGCGGCTTATGTTTAAAATCTCGTGAAATTTTTCTACAGCAACCGATACTACTTGAATTAGAAGCACCATTGAAAATTTGTGGTAAGTTTTTTGTTTAAATTCAAAACTTATTATTAATCGATTTTTCTTTCATAATCAATTCAACTTCAATTTCATCATCTTTGACTTTTGAAGGAGGTAAGTTTTGATTTAATTTTTAAAAAAATATTTTTTTATATATTTTATATGTGATTACTAATTATTGCTCGTTTTTTTCAATTTCTTTTCATATCAATTATATCCTAATAAATTCAATCGATAACCACTGAGAAGATATCCATGGTAAATTATTATTTATTCTCTTTATAAAAATGTCATTATAATGATTATTTTTAATTATTTAGGTCAATATACTGATCTCCTGCGTCTCTTTGAATATGGAGGATTCCCGCCATCTGCAAGTATGTGTTATCCAAGAATGTTTATTAAATGATACTAATCAATTTTTGATTTTATAGATTATCTTTTTCTCGGTGACTATGTCGATAGAGGTAATTCAGAGTCGATAAAATATTGAAAAACATCTTGCTAATTTATAATTTTTTTTCTCTTCCGTTCTCTTATTGTAGGAAAGCAATCGTTAGAAACGATTTGTCTTCTGCTCGCATACAAAATCAAATATCCTGAAAATTTCTTTTTGCTTCGCGGCAATCATGAGTGTGCAAGCATAAATCGAATTTATGGTAATTTTCAATTTCTATTTGGGGATTTGAACAAATCGATTTTCATTTTCATGTGCAACAAAGAGAATCGAATGTGTTGATTAAACGTTTTTGATATTGATTTCAATATATAGAGATATTCAATCAATACATCATCCCCATAGCAATAAATATATATAAAAATATCTTTTGCTTTCTCTCTATATTTATCATGTAAATAAGAGAGTGTGAATCTAAACAAGCAGTTAGATCTAGGATTATACATGTTCAATGATGATGAAGAATGAACATATTTCGTATAACATTTCTACGTATCAATCAAACACAAGCTGCTACTGTTTTTATATTTAAACCAGGGGGCGTATAACTTGGAGGAAAAAAATTTTTGGAGGAAAAATGAGGAAAAAAGAGGAAAATTTTCCTCTTATTTACTCTTTTTCCTCTTTTTTCCTCTTTTTACTCTTTTTTCCTCTTTTTTTCCTCTTTTTTCCTCTTTTTTCCTCTTTTTTCCTCTTTTTTCCTCCTTTTTTCCTCTTTTTTTCCTCTTTTTCCTCTTTTTTTCCTCTTTTTTCCTCTTTTTTTCCTCTTTTTTCCTCTTTTTTCCTCTCTTTTCTCTTTTTCCTTTTTTCCTCTTTTTTTCCTCTTTTTTCCTCTTTTTTCCTCTTTTTTCCTCTTTTTTCCTCTTTTTTCCTTTTTTTTTTCCTCTTTTTTCCTCTTTAAAGAGTAAAAAAGAGGAAAAATTTTCCTCCAAGTTATACGCCCCCTGATTTAAACTTTTTTTTTTGTTCATTTAATCGCAATTTAATGCCCAATACATTTAAAATGCGATAAAAAAGAGCTCTTCTCATCACTCTCTTTTATTCTCGTTCCACTTCTTTTAAGGATTCTATGATGAATGTAAACGTCGTTACAACGTAAAATTGTGGAAGACATTTACAGATTGCTTCAATTGCCTGCCCATTGCCGCCATTATTGATGAGAAGATTTTCTGCTGCCATGGAGGGTAATGCATTTTATTTTTGTTTTTAATTTTTTTTTCTCTTATCAATATAAAATGTATGCATGTAGGCGTATGTTTTCGATATATGTTTGAAAGAGAAATTTTGATAGAATGTATGAAAATTTTGTAACTAAAATATTTTCATCTTATTTTTTTTTTCTTTTTATGATATCAACATCACTTTTCGTATGTGTCTTTTACAGACTCTCACCAGACTTATCGGTAAATTTTTAATATCTCTCAGTTTTTCTTTTAGTCATCTCATATGACGAAACAAGGTAGAAACATGAAAATTCTTGGAAAATGATTCATTGTGACGTGTTGTTTTATTTAAAAAAATATATTGTAAACGTCAACATTCAATTTACTTTTCAGAATTTCATCATGTTGTTTAATTATTAAATTATTTCATCAGCATAACATTAACAATGAGAAAATAATTAAACAATATATCACCCTTGAAAAATCAAATTATTTTTGCATGTAATCGTTCATATTTCATTATTGTACGCTGTTGCTATTTCATATATTAAGTTTGAAAGATTAGCACATTAAAAAAACAAAGTAGTAAAATTTTTTTTAAAATATCATCGACAGTTTTTCAAATCGACATGTTTTTGCTTTTGATATTTGATGCAACTATGTATATAAAAATATTCATTTTTCCATATTTCTTTTTAGGGAATGGAGCAAATTCGTAGAATTATGCGTCCAAGTAAGTAAAAATTATCTTTCAATTGATGATTGTTTTCCTATTAATAATTTAATTTTTTTTCTTTCGCTTTTCATTTCTTAAAATGAAATTTTTCCAAATTAGCTGTAAGTATGATATATTGAATTTATTAAAGTATTATTTTTATATTCAAAAATATTATTTTATTATTTAATTTAGGATGTCCCTGATACAGGTCTATTGTGTGATCTATTATGGAGTGATCCAGATAAAGATGTACAAGGATGGGGAGAGAATGATCGTGGAGTTAGTTTTACATTTGGAGCAGATATTGTGTCGAAATTTCTCAACCGTCATGATCTTGATTTAATTTGTCGAGCTCATCAAGTTGTAGAAGACGGATATGAATTCTTTGCCAAACGATCTTTAGTGACGTTATTCTCAGCGCCAAATTATTGTGGAGAATTTGACAACGCTGGGGGAATGATGAGCATAGATGACGTAATTTTTGATCAATATTGTTATTAAAAATTACATCAACTTATGAGATTCATTTTTTTCTTTTTATTTTGCAGTCCCTAATGTGTAGCTTTCAGGTGAGTCTAATTCAAATTTAACTTGTGTTAGTACTTAAATCTTTTTTTAAATATTTTATTGCAAAAATATGATAACATAAGTGAATAATTATAACAACTAATATGAGATAAGATCATATTTAAATATCTAATTTTCAAATAGTGATGATAAAGAAAAAAATCATTGGTTAATGCATTTCTGCATGTAATGCATGTTTGCTATAAATAGCTGTTATTCACTGTCACTTGAATCTAGAATAGAAATCACTCTTTTCTTTTTAATCGGAATAATATAATCATCATCATCAGAGTCAGATGAGTGCTTTGATGTTGATGCAATTGTTGTGCGAGATTTTGATGATGATGCGCTACTTTTTGATGTTGATGCAATTTCTGTTGAAGTTTTTGATGATGATGCGCTACTTTTTGATGTTGATGCAATTTCTGTTGAAGTTTTTGATGATGATGCACTAG
The DNA here is from genome assembly GCA_018290095.1 of Polypedilum vanderplanki. NCBI lineage: Eukaryota > Metazoa > Arthropoda > Insecta > Diptera > Chironomidae > Polypedilum > Polypedilum vanderplanki. Next base: position 15,880,317 of record CM031381.1, on the reverse strand, counting down.
TTGTTGCTTTTGCTGCTTTAGCTTTTGCCACCATTTCTGCTGAGACGCGAGTATTTGCTGCATATGATTTTGCTGGTGTGATTTGTGTTGGAAGCGAAGATAATGAAGATGTGGTTTTGATTGCTTCAAGTGCACGTGAAACTGTCGCAGATGTAATCTTATAGGCTGCAAGTGGTCCTGCTCTAGCCTTCACTGTTGCATCCTGTTGTTTGCTCTCTTCATCATCATTGTAAAATTTTTTTGCATCTGCCCAACTCCACTTTTTTCTTGTCGCCTTAATATAAACAAAGTACGGACGATCTGCTTTGAAATTTTCTTCAGTTTTCTTTGGGCGCTCACATTTTTGAGGATTCATCTTATTCCCAAATTCTGCGTAAAGTTCACCATCAGGATCATTTGTCTCACGTTGAAGAAGATATTCATAAAGAAGAGCATAATAACGTCGCCAAGTTCGGAATGTTACCATCTCATTAAGAGTCATGTAAGGCTCTAATTCTGCACGACGAATTGTGATAGCATAATTATTATAATGATTATCACGACTTCTCAAATTTTCACTTTGTCCAACTGAAAGGCATGCATTAGGAGGCAAACGTTCACTCAGTAATGTTTTCATTTGACCAGCAGAGTTCGTTTTAATCAATTCCAACATCTCATCTTCCGTCCATTCCTTTTCTTTTTCATCAACATTCGGTGGCGTGATCTTCTCATAATAATATCTAAAATATCGAAAATTTCCATCACAATAGTTCTCAAAGTGGATACGTGCAATTTTATAGGTTGTGAATAAAGTAGAACATTTCGGGCAACTGTAAGGAAATTTTACGCACGAGAGAAAATGAATGTGCACTTTTGATTGCCGAATATCAGTGAACTCGTTGCAGTTTGAGCAAATTTTAGATGACGGTTCTTGTTGAGGATTCTCTCTCAAACACATCACTACGAATTGAGTTTGTTTAGGGAACTCGGATGATAAGTAGCACATTCCTCTTGAGTGATGTTTCTTCAATGCCTCATAGGTGGAGTAGTTCTTCATACATCTTGAGCAGTCAAATTTCGTATATTCTCCGCTATCAAAGTGTGCCATGACATGCCGATGGCAGTCTCGATTTTTTGTAAACACTCGTACACATTTATTGCACTCGTTTGACTCATAATTGCTCAACTCATCTGCATAGTTTTCCCAAAACTTCTTCATGTAAACAATTTCTGAATCGTACTTCAGAATTGGAGGTGTAGGTGGCTCGATTTTAACAAATTTGTCAATTTCCTCGTACTTTTTTGGCTGAGGCAAAAGCAATAGAACATCCAGTTCCTTTTCATTGTAATCTAAAACAATAAATTCAAAAATGTCAACAAATAAGAAAAAAATTAAAGAAAAATTTTAAATTTACTACTTACTTTTGTTTGGATCAAAATCATCCATGACTTCCTTCTTGATACCTCAGTATATGATCAAATTTAATTGAAAGAAGCTTAATTCAATTTAAATTTTTAATTGCACAAGAGTGAAAAGATTTAGCTGAAAATTTTTGTTTGTTTACAACTTTAAAAAATCGAGCAAGGATATACAACTTTTAGGAAAATTTTTTTTCTTTCGCGCATTTTTGCATATTTTTTTGTGTAATATAAACAGTGCAATAAAAAATTTCTGTTTTGGATTTGGGGTTTGTTTAAAATTATTTTTATTTGAAGTAATCATCAGTAAGTTTTATTAATTTTAATTAGATATGATACAAACAATTAGAGAATGGAAGAAATGTCGAGTTATGAGAGAAAACTCAAATTAATAAACAAAATTTACAAATTACCAGAGCCATCAAAAAATCTTCAGGGTTTTGATTATGATGAATTTTCTTTGCCAATCGATGAGCCATTACCTCGAGATCCACTGCAATTATTAGAGGAAACTCATGCCACAGCTTTGCCTAATCTTCTTCGCTTAATACCACGCGCACCTGATAATGCATTCATTTCCATTGGTCGGAGCTATGTTCCAATTCAACGAAGTCGACAATATGATGCACGTGAAGAATATTTTAAACGCACTGAGTTTGATCCACCTGTTTTGATGCAAGAACAAATTCTTTATTCTTCGAATCATGCTTATAACTCTGCTATGGTCGAATATTACATGCAAAGTCACATTTCAAAAGGCTTATGGAAAAAACATTTTCCATTTGTGAATCCACATGCAACTCATGCACCAGTGAATAGTGCTTCATATACTGCTCGTGCATGTTATGTTTATGTACGCTTTTCAAAAACAAAATCTACTTGGCAAAAAATTGATGATTCGATGTAAATAAAATTAAAATTAATGAATATTCTGTAGTTTCATTTTATTTTTCTTGTCTAAAAATTTCATCATATTTTGTCAAAAATCTTTTATGTTTATCATATAACTTATAAAATGTATAAATTTATACTTATACTAATTATTTTCTATACTTTTTTTTATTTTATTATAGATTTTAAAACCTAGTGAAAAGAAGGCTAAATATCAATATTCTGGGCTTCAATCGAATCCTAATCGTCCACAAACGCCGCAAAACAAGAAAAAGTAAATTTTAGTATATGAGTAGAGATTAAATATAAGTATTGTGGCCGATGGGAAAGAATTAAAATTAGCGCAATGGACCACAACAAAAACTCTTCAAAAATAAAAAGAAAATGAGTAAATTTTCAACTATTTAACATATATCTAAAATAAAATCACTGAAATTGTAAAAGAAATCAAAAGAAAAAGTATGCAAATAAGCATTTAAAATCATGAGAAAATGTTGGATGATATCGTCATCAATCCCAGTTATATTTTATATATTGTTTGTTAAAACGAGTGAAATTTTCGACTCCTTTAAAATTAAACATGTTATATATTTATATCCAAACATTGAAATGAAATTGATTGATGAATGTTTGACAAAAAATAGTCGCCCTCTAATACTTATAAGGTTTTCCACTCTTATTTAATTATTTTAGAAACTTCAACAATTGTAATTTATATGAACTTTAAAACGACGCATTTTTCAAAATATTTGATTGCTTTTATAATTTAACATATAATAATTCATTTTAATTATTGTTACTGCTTTATTCATTTATTCATTTTGTTGATGACGAACAACCACCGCCAGAAATAGCAAACCTTCTGTTATTTATTTTTTTTTTTGAAAATTCATTGCAAAAAGTTTTAATTATAAAATAATTTCAAATTTTAATAAAACAAGATGTCGCTTTGAGGATACTAAAAAAAATTAATTGAAATAATAATTGAACAGTTAAATGCTGAAATATTCCATTATAATTCATGTTTGATTCAAAAACCAAATCATTACAAGAAAAAAATTTTGAATATAAAAAAAATAATTTTTCAAAAAAAATCATCTTCCTTTAAAATGAAACATTTAATTTTCATGTTAAATGCTCAAGCTTTGATTTTTTTAGTATGTGTATAACATTTGAGTGTGTAAGTGTGCGAGGAAAAAGAATGTGGAGATGTAAGCATTAGAAAGTATTTGTAAAAATTTTTTTTTCTTTAAATTTTCATGAGGGAAACAAAATATTAATTATGAAGCAGCCTAAGTAACACTCACATCTTCACATAGATAAATGTTTTAACATGCGTACTTTTTACATCAAATTTTTATTTCTTTAAATGCCATATTCAACACAGAACATATAAACACACTAATACAATAAATTCGATTCATATAATACTCTCAAATACACTTACACACACACTGCATAAAATTCCGTTAAATATATATATGCCTTTTTGATAATAAAACAAATGAATATAAAATGTGAAACCAAATAATGTTGAAGAAATTTAAAAGAGACAACAAAAATTTATTTTCCCATGAGATTTATCTTTAATGTCTTCTCTTTTTAAAAGAGAAAAAATAATAATAAAATATTAATGCATACAGACAGTTGATGATACTTAATGATGAAAGAAAACTAAATCACGAAAAATATAAAATAAAATTCTCTCTCTTTCTTAAATTTGCTCATTTACTACAAACAAAATGAAATTGATAAAATATGTATAAAACATTCAAGAATAGTCTCGATAAACTTAGTTTTTACCTTGCAATTCAATTAAGAGAAAAAAAAAAATAAACGAAAAAAAATAAATTACATGTTTATGATTTTATTTTATTTTTTTTTGGTTAAAAAAGAGATGTGAATGAAAAAGGATGTCCATAATATTTGAACAAGTAATAAAATTTCCATTCAAATAAACATACAAAAAAGAAGCCATGATGATGACAATATTAATGTATTATTAAAACTCAAGGACACACACATAAAGAAAAGAGAGTGTGTTGGATGAGTTATTGTGTGTGTGCTCGTATTTTTGTGAGACTACCAACTGCTTTACAAAAAAATCGGGCATATCCACAATGCACGACTAATTTCTCCTCTGCTTTTCTTTCTTTCCCTCTTTCTTTCCCTCTTTCTTGAGTGATTGAACTGTGTTATTCATTTTTTTCCATTTCAGGTAAAGATTTCAGTTAATTTCACTGATTATAGGAGTGTTTCTATGGTTTTCTTGTAATAAAGACTTTTATGATTTGTTGGTTCTCTTTTTACATTACAATAATATACCCAAAAATGGGACATGCATAATAAATTTTAAATAAAACAATCTGAATTTTAAATTTTTGATTCAGTTTTTATTAAAATTTTATAAAGTTTCAACATTTTTAAACATTACAAATTTTATTTTATAAAGACTAAAATTTTTATTAAAATTTTGCTCAAAAAATTTAAAATTATTTTTTTGTTCGATAAAATTATTTTTTGCAGGTATGGAAAATAAATTTTATGGAAATGTAATAAAACTTTCATTTGTACCTGAAATAATCAATATTTCTTTTCCAGAGTGTTAGTAAAATTCTAAAAGAAATATTTGAAAAAAATATGAAACCCGAGAGAGGTAGTAGTCTCACGACGCTTGTTTCAGAAAAATTTCTATGCTCATATAAGTAAGAGCGTTCGTGCGCCATCAACGTTGGATTATCCCATTAAAAGCATTGGAAGTTGAAATATTCACGCAACAAAATTGTTGATTTTAATAAGTAAATTTGATAAATTTAATGAAAAATTCAATGTGAATGAAATTAATAGCATAAAATACAACGGGATAAAGTGAAGTTTAGTGAAAATTTACTTGAATAAAGAGAAAATATGTGAAAATATAGATTGCGATCGTGAGACTACAAAACTTACTAAACAGTTTCTTGTGCGAATCTTTAAAAAATTGAATGAATTTAAGAAACTTATGAAAGCAATGTGCATAAAAGACATGAAATTTGACATTTTGAGTGAATTAAATTTGAAAAAAAGTGTGAAAATTTATTGAAAAAACGACCCACATTGGTGGCGCTAGTATCGTCATACCTCGATAGTCTCGATCCAATAAAAGAGAGAGAAAAAAAGTTCGGCTGAATTCTTCTGTGTTAGGTCAGCAAATTTTCCCTTCATCAATTTAACCAAAAAAAGACACAGCTTGATTAATTCAGACACGCAATTTTTGCTGATAACAACAGAAATTCAGATATTTCTTACAAACTTCAAGGGAGAGAAAAAAAATTCTTTTTTTTGCAAAAAGTACTCATAACAGCATAAAAATCTTTTTCGTATCTCGTTAATCTTGTCAGTGTCTTTGAATGAAAGTAAATACTTCAAAGTATAAGGAATAAGAAGTAGTGGTTAAACACAGACGCAAATATACACATACACACTCAAAAAATATTTTTTGCGCGAGCGAGTAAAGCTGCTGAAGCCAACAATCTTTTGAAGGTGAAACGAAAATAATAGAAAAATTAAAAATCCTTTGTGCAATATTTTTAAGGATAGAAAAGCGACGCTTTCAATGAATAAAATGCAAAACCCAATTTACCACTGTAGGCATTGAGAGCAAGAGAAAAAGTTTTTTAAAAAGTGAGAAAAATTGCAAAATTAGGTAAAGAAAAGAAACATAATCAAACTCGAGCGCGAGAGAGTTAGTTACTACAGCTGGGTGTGCCAAATAATAATAAAAACAATAATAATAATAAAGCAACAGTAACAGCAGCCAGAGAGTTTAAGACTGTTGGTAATAATAACAATAATAACTGGGTGGTAGGGAAAAAGCCATGACAACATTTGCACACGTTGTAAAAGAGGAGAGACATGATGAAGCGGAAATAAGGGAGCTGGCCAAGAAAATGGTCGAAGCTCATAAATTGCAAGCGGCAAAACAAACTCAGCAAGTATCGAATCAACAATCTTTTTTGGGATCATCATTAGCACAACAAAACACAATTCTTAATTATCTTCAGCGGAAACCAGTGGTTACAGCGACGACGCAACAACAGCAAACTAATCAAATGGCTCAACAGACGGGTAGTACGGGCTCGCTGTCGGGCTCAACTGCCACAACAAATGGCAATCACGCGGACGAGGGAAAACCAGCAGACGATGAAAGTCTTAAAGGGCATTTTGGCTGGGAATCTTTCAATAGCGGTAAAATTCACATTCCGTATATCATACGTCAAAATGAAAAATATTGTGCGGTGCGCATAGTAGAACAAAAGTTACTTAATAAATATCTCAATGTGCTGCATCAAGATTTATACAACTGCACCAGCATTAGAAGCTATTATATAACAGATGTTGAAGCACGTCTTTTGGACGAAATTAATTTTCGTCATTGCGATCAGTATTTTGGCAAAGAAAAATTTAGCATGAAGGATCTCATTGTTCGACTGAGTGATGCTCAAAAATTTCAACAATTCCTCGATGTGTGCTACAAGAAACTCACCAATTACTCAACGCCAAATGACAAATGTGGTTTTATTCGTATCAATAATGAATCTGTTGTTCCTTATACGGTGAGAGATGGACAAAAAATGGTACCACTCTTCTATTTTGAGGGTGAAACTGAGAATTTAAAATTAAAGGCTGATTCGCTGTGCGGTTGGGATTTATCATATCTCAAATTTTGTTGTAAGGTGCAAGGCATCAGAAATGAGCTCTTTGCGAGTGAAACAGTGGCTGTCATTAGTCTTGATGACATCAAAAGTTATTTCCCACAGGGAACAATATTTGAAGACTATTGGCCTAATAAAGTTGTCGATACACAACTATTGATGCCACAAAAATCACACAACAGTACAGTTAACTGGACTCATCCGCCTCCAAAGCAAATGATAAGTTCAACACAGCAAAGAACTCAACAACAATTACAAGTTCAGAAACAGCAACAACAGCAGCAACAAAGATCAATGGTCAGTAGCGGTAGTGCGGCCGCAAGTTTACAACATATGTATCAACAAAATATGGACATGAGTTACTTACGCTCCATGCAATCAGGCATGACTGCGAATCAACAGGCGAGTTTGGCAGCTCTTGTGAGTTCTGTGTGGATTCACATCAGTAAGAATCTTAAATTTGACTAATTTGTTTTATCTTTTCTTTTTAGGCTCTAAGTAATGGCTGGAGCAGTCAATTGACACAATCACAATTTGATCAAATGCTCAGACTAACATCAGCTCAAAGCAAACAAGTAAGAATGATTAAGAGTTATGAAATCATCTAGACTAATAAATTTTCACTCTTTTAGGCATCATCAACGAGATCGTACTCAAGTAGACAACAACAACAACAAATGCAGAATCTCATACAGAGTGGTTTATATCCTTATTCGAGCAGTAGCATGTCAATAAATACCAATGGACATTCGAGGAGTAGTAGCTCTCAACAACAACCACCTCCACTTGTTCGATCACAACAACAATCACAAATGTAAGTTTTATTATTATTATTAGTGTTCATTTGCATTACATTAGACATTAGAAAAATTTATCATATAAAATAAAAAACATTTGGTTGTAGCATGAATCCATTTATTCTCAATCTCTATATTTCCCATTTAGTCTATTTCTGTTGTTGTATTGTAACTATTTCTGTAACTCTTAGAAATATTGCCATAGGAGAGAGGATTTTGTGGGTGGTTAGTTTTGTATAAATATAAAATGAAATTATTTATACGATTTGTTTTATGGCGGAGAAATACTAACGTCAATTAACAGCAAAAATTGAAAAGTCATGCTTCAAAGCTAATTACTAGCAATTATTAGCGATCTCTCATCTTTTACTGCTTTTAATGTAAAATTTATTGCTTTTTTAAAGATTAACTGTTGATTGGTTCGGAATTCACAAAAGAAAGTTTTTTTTATATCAAAACCATCCCAAAATATATCCTTTTATCTATGGCTTCTTTTATCAATATCAGTGCATGATGATCCCTCATAGAAAAAATATCATTCAATTTGTATTACTGTTTGTACATGTACATGTAATTTTTTTCATTTCCAATTCTTGTGCTTGCTCAAAACGAGACTTGCTATCTATCTATCAATCAACTATCAACTTTTTCTGGGAATTTCTTCAATTTCTAGATTTGAAGACATTTTGGAATTTCCTGTTACATTGAAATAAAATAAATTTAAAAAAAATATCACCAACACAAACTCCCAAATCGGCTAAAAAATTTCATGATCGCATCTAAAAATAAAAATTTATTGCATGATGACCTCATCTGAAAAACCTTCGATTATTATGAGTCATGTCTTCTATGTATTTTCCTTCTCTCTTACTCTTTTTCACACACTCTCTTAATATGTCTGGTTTTGAATTATATCTTATTTTAATTGAGCGTGGGTGGGTGTATATATTATTAATATTTAATGCGAAAAACAGGAACATGAGCTTCTTATATATTTGTATATATTTAATAATTTTTTATTTTTATTGTGAGTCACAAAGAGTCATATATTGTAAATATATGAGCGAGAAATTTTAAAATTTTTAAAAATGGCACAAGATTGAACCCTCTCCTAGAATCATTATGCGTTTTTCAAATTGCGACGAAGGATCTGGAATTTAAAATAAGAAAAATTGTCAATGTGGAGCTATCGTTCTGTATAAATATTTTTTGTGAATAATGTTCGTGTCTAGTGATGAGAGCGTAACTCTTTCGTTCTCATTGCTTGGCCAATCAAAAAAAATTATTTTAATTTGTTCATCTAAAAAAAAGAAATGTTTTCTTATCATTTTTAATACAAAAAAAACTTAATTAACCAAGCTTATAATAATAATTAATTATTGGAATTGGGCATTTCACTTTATTTTTATTGTAATATAATTTTCACATTTGTCTTTCTCTCTCTTACTCACTTTTTCTCCTTTTTTCCATTCTTTAAACATTCAGTTCAAATTACATTCAATACATTATGTTTTTGTTTTTGTAAATAACACGTTTAAATACATTTTTCTTTCTTCTTCATTCATTTTTTATTCATTACTTACACACATAAAAATATACATAAAAAATATGAATTTTCATTTTCTTTCACTCTATCAATCTATCTATCAGTAACTCTAAACAACAAAACAGTTTATAATTTTATTTATCATTTATTGCTTCATATAAAAAAAGTACAATTGTCAATTTTTAAAAAATGTTTTGATTGAAAAAACGCGACTTTCGTCCTCCATAATGTTTCTAGGTCCGGTTCAACGGCTCAATTGCAATTACGCTCCACAAATCCTCAAAGCTCAACCACAAACACTCAATCCTCAAATGCCTCTTCCTCATATCCTTCTTCCTATTCTACCAGCAACAATAATATTAGCAATAATAATGGTAGTAGTAGTAATAATGTTGTGACAATAACTCGATGCCCATCGAACACGACAAATAATAATAATAATAGTAATAATAGCAATAGTAGTAATAGTCAAAATCCATCTTCCTATCTTAATCGTATACCGGCTTCAACGACCATTACGCCGACTCAGTTTTTCAATAGTAATAATGTGAGCAGTGGCAATGACCATTCGCTCTCATCATCGCTGTCAATTTATCCTAAAAACTCACAGTCAGGCAATGCGCGAAATATAATTCAGTCAAATATCTCACCTGTCATTGCATCACCAACACGGGCGAGTCCTGCTGGTTCATTTGCTAAGCAGCCATCAATCTCGCCTGCTTTACAAATTCATAATCTTCCTGCTGTTATTCAGCAGCAAATTAATGAGCTCTTTTTGTCACAAAAACTTAACGATCCAGAGCTATTAAAAGAGACAATTTTACAATATACGAATTTATATGCAAAAGCGCAACAGCAAATTGCTGGTCAATCAAATTCTTCCTCACTTCCCGCTTCCTCATCATCCTCATCCTCCTCTTATCAGAACCTTTCATATCCTCTACGCAATAAGAGCGTAATTACAACATCACGTGCGAGTGCTATGGATGTAATCGATCTCTCTAATTCCCCTACTACTCCATCAAGGTCGATGAGTGTTGCGGCGCTTCAACTACAACAAGTTCAACAGGCTGCTGCATCTGCTGCTAATAAAAGAGCACACAATGGCACCTACATAAACGGAAGTTCATCATCGACACGTTCTATGCAATCAGCAGCAAGTAGTCGGCTTCAACAAATGCAAATGCAAAGTTCACTTGGAATGAATGGCTACGGAGCGTCACCTTATAAAATTGAGAAGAGCTTCATTGATAACCAAATGGTGCATTGTATTAATATGATTCCATATTCACCAAATAGTGACATGATCATACCATTGAGTGAGCTACGTGATCAGTTCTATCCTAATGCCAATTTGGACATTTGTAAGCGCGTGATGCAGGCTCTTGAGATTAATTTATATAGTGGAACAAAGTAAGTGTAATTTTCTTATCATGATAAGTTTAAACTATGTGCTATTCTATTTTTAGACCGCAATATCAAGCATACACTGAATTAGGAAAGACGATAGCTGATAATGTTCCGTTTGTTCGTGTTTGTGATGTTATTACATATTTGCCACAAATCAATTATATGGTGAGTTTTCTCTCTTTTTGTTTATTATATAAAAATTTGATTTCAAATAAACATTCAAATGTAGTAAATGTCAATAACCTTAAAAAAGTGCAAAGTAAATTCACTTTATGGCCATATTTAATGATCGTTTGTCATTGAAGCGTATATTAGCACATTCCACTTTTTAATTAGTGCTGTTTTTATTTCAAATGTACAATAAAATACTCAAGATAAATTTTCATTTCTCTTTAAGATTCGTGGTCAAATGGCAGAAGCAAAAAATGCAAGTAAACGGGCACGAATCAGCTAGGAATCGTATCAGGGGACGCTAACAACATCATCGTGTCCCCAAACGTCACTTTCGTCGCCAACTTCGACGTCTAAAACATCTGGATCAACAACATCCTTATCATCGTCGTCGGCTACGGCCGCAGCAGCAGCTAAGGTTTCCAGTGACTATAGCAACTTTGCGACAGACTTTTGGGCACAAATGTCTCAAGGACTATTATTGAAAAAGAAAGAGCAACATTTGCAGCATCAGTTAATGCTACAACAACAGCAAATAAATCAACATCATTCATTTCCATCACCAATAACACCAGGTTATGATAAGAAAGCCCTTGCATCACCCACATCATCCTCATCATCAAGTTGTCGCTTTGATACACTTAATGGAAACTCAACAACAGTTTCTACTACGGAAGTGACGTCCAGTGCTTCGCTTTATTCATCTCCAACTTCTTCATCTGCATCAACTCCCTCTTCAGCTCATTCTACAAGCAGCAGTCAACGTTATGGACAATATCCATTTGGAGATATTTATGGAACAAGTGGAAATTTCCTCAGTAGCTCATATGCATCAGCAGCAGCTCTTGGTTCGCATCATGATTTGACGCGCTCTTCATGCTCTGCTCTACCTTCTCCTACAATCTATCCGCCTACTCCTCCACCTTCGAGCACGCCATGGTTGCATCATGCTTGGTTTGGCTCAATGGAAGCTGCAGGTTATATGAAGACTCCAAAGAATAATCCATTTGATAATTAGATAATGGTGAAGAAGAAACTCTTTTCTTTTCTTTTTATTACCTTTTTTGTTTGTTAACACTCTATCGGACTATTACTGTTACATGACCTTATTTTTATATTGAAAACAAATATAACTTGCATATATAGAAACTACTCTCAGTGTATAGCTATATCGAACAGAGATGAAAAAGCCTATTTTTATAAATATTTGTTGTCTTAAGTTAGTCATTCATACTCTTTCTCTTATTTATCTCTCACTGTACCTCTTTACTTACTTTTTATTATTGTCGGCAAATGTGTGACAAAGAGAAATGGGCAAATATCTAGGACAATTGTATAAAAATTAAATCAAAATTCAACTTAATATATTAAATTACTTACTATTGTCCATTTCTAGATTAAAAATCATCACATATTTATATGCTAGACAACTTTTGTTTCATTTTAATTTTGTTGATTATAACGCTAGGAACCAATGCAACAAAGAACGAGGAAGAAAACACTTCAAAAATACACATGTATAACGGTTAGCAATTAAGTTTAAAAAAGAGCAAGTAAAATATTATTTAATTTATTTCATAACTTTTAGATTTTTATATATAAATTGCGATGAATCTAAGAGAATCAAAAAATTAGCTTTGCAAAATATAAAAGTTCTTCTTTTTTATCTGTAATTTAATTTGTAAATTTTCTAAGCTTTTTTGGGAAGAAGAATTGTGTATAAAAAGGAAATAATAATAAGAATAAAAAATTAGATGTGAATATTCCAATAACAATATAATTTATCAAAACAAAAAAAGAAAATACATACACATAATGGATAATAAATAATTGACTATTAATGTTTAAAAAAGAAAGAAATACTTCTTGATGAAAAAATTAAGGCTGCATAGGATTCCAAAACTGAATGAAATTGCGAATTTTTGTTTTAATTTTTTTTTTGTTTGTGGAAGTAAGAATGATTGATTGATGATGAAGGAATTCAAAATTGATGTTATTTTACCAATATAATAAATAATAATAAAAATAATAACAGATGAGTGAGGAAAATTCTTAGTTTTTTAAGAGAGACATAAAAATTGGAAAAAGAACGATATATTTTTAAAGAAAGAATGTAAATGCTAGTGTGGACGATTGTATATAAATAATTAAGCAGACAGAAATATGAATGTATAATTTATGAAAAAGAGAAATTGAGAATTTAATCAAGCTAACGATCAATGACTTTAAAAGTTTCTAAAATAAATTTTCTGTTCTCCTTAGTTTCTAAATGGTAAAAGAATAAAAAAATTTTTGAGATAATCATTACTCAATTAAAGAAATAGTCAAAAAATTGAAATAAAAATAAAATTGAAGAAAGAAATGTTTAAAAAAATTCTTTGTCTTTTTATTTATCAATTTCAGACAGAAAAATAACGAAAAATTTATATTAAGAGAAAAAGCTTCAAAAAGCTCCAATTATTATAAATCGAGAGAGTAAGTCCAAAAATGAGAGCGTAATTGCAAAAAAATGCCGAAAACATGAGAGTAAGAAAGGCGAAATAATGCGCATGTATTAGTGAGAAAGTTGCGGAAAAACATTTGTTGGCAGTCGAATGGAGAAGTGAAAAAAGCCTTTTTAGTGACATTGTGATTGTTTAATTAAAATTAATTGAATTAGAGATGAATTTTTAAAGGTGTCACAAGTTGATGCATTTATTGAATGTTGATTTCATTTGTTGATAGTGAAATTTAGTGATGTTTATTGACTAGTCAATGCATAAAGTTTTCATTAATAAATTTCGTTGTGAAATGAAAGAAGAAAAAATTTTCCTCTCTCTATGGTGAAGATGTGAAAGGAAAAAAGAAGAAAAATTTCGCAGACACATTTGTGCACTCTCTTGCTAGCTTATTTCTCTCTTTAAGCTATAATTTACAAAAAATTACCCTCTCAGTACTGTTGAAAGCTCTCGCGCGACTCCCATGTGTAAGTTCACGTCAGTGCAATGATTTTTTGCCACTATTGATGAAAAACAAAATAAAGACTGAGAGTGAATTTGTTATCAGGAGAGAAATTTCTTCTTATTTTTTAAAAAATTGAAAATTTGCCAACTTTAAAAAGAAGCCAAAAAATAAAAGTGAAGATTTTTGTGATGAATAAAAGAAAAAAAATTTGTAGCATGAGTAAAAAGTTTTTCCATTTAACACTGATAGTCTAAAAGAAAAGGAGAAAGAGAAAAATTCTCATTGCCAATCTTCAAAGTTTTTCCATTTTCATTTAACTTTTCTTCTTTGCTCGCTCACTTGCTCATTAAATTCTAAAAGGGTGAGAAAAAAATAAAGCAGTCGTGAGTGTGAAAAATAAAAGAATAAAAAGAACTGGGTAAAAATGGATAAAGTGAAACGATTTTTAAAAGGATCGGATGGTGCCGGTGGTCATCATTCGCAACAAGTTCAATTGCATCCACAAGTCGGTCGACGTAGAAGAAAAAGTCGTGCAAGAAGAGATGGGTATGGATACCGGGACAACAACAACATTGAAAATCACATTTAACGCACATTTTCTTTTTTCTCATCATTTTACAGACGATTCTCAGGAAGTAGTAATGGTTATCCTAGAAATGAAGGAGGAGGACATGAACATCATCTCTCGGGATCAATTGTCAACACAGCAGCTCCCATCACACAGCAGCAACATCAACCGGAAACATTACGACAAAAGGCTGTAGCAAAGCTTAAATTATTCAACTTTAATCTCAATTGGGATCTTCATATGAATCAATGCAAGTAAGTGAAGATTTTAGTAAGTTGGTATATAAAAAGATTTAAATTTTTTGATGAGCTTAAAAGATAATGAAAAAGAAATTGACAAGTGGCACTTTAAAAAGAAATATGAAGAAGTGAAAAATGGTGATAAAAGACACTCGAGAGATGAGAGTAATTGAATGAAGTTTATGTAAATGATCAAGTAGGAAAATTTTTTTATTTTAAATAGAATTTTGCAAAATTTATTTTAAGATTTTAAAATGAAAGATGATTTATAAATATGAAAATTTAAATTCAAAACTTGAAATTCTAATTCAATTTGACCAAAATCTATTAAAAAAAATTTTTTTAAATATGTACTTATATTTTTTGCAATTTTTTTTGTTATGTAAAATGAGTTTACATTTTTAAAAGAAGAATATTCAAAATTTCTCATTAAAATTGTAGTGCGTTTTTCATATTGCATCATTGCTTTTAAAAAATATAAGATTCAAATTCAAATTTTTACAAGAAAAAAAATTAAAAATTATATGCAAGACCCTTAAACCAGTGACCAAGTACCCGTTTAGCAAATCGGGGTACTAAAGCGCATTTTTGGTGCCCAGATCAGTGTTTGTTACAAATTATAGAATTATCAGATTCATTTTAATAAAAAATAGCTCCGCAATTTAAAATATATGGATCGAGTTAATTTTTCATTGTTTGAGGAATTAGTCCGTAAAGTCTCGGTATAAAGCACCATTGAGAGTCAATTTTATTAATTTTTATAAAACACTTTTAGTTTCAAATGATATGATTTATTCAATTTAAATTGTGGTAAATATCAATCATTTAGCAGAAATTGCTTTATTTTGATTTAATTGTTTATATGGAAATATAATTCATGAAAATTCGAGTTATGTAACTGTTACGAGCTTAAATTAATAAACGATTCTTAATCGTTTGACTTTCTGATTTATTTGTAAAATATTATGTTTGATTGATTCGAAAATAACGGTCGAGTCGAATTCAACTACATGTGTTGCGTGACAAAATGTTTCGCGACAAAAAAATTTGTTTACAAATTTTCAATATGAAAAAGTAATTCGCAATTTCCCAAGTTATATGACTAGTGACAGAAATATAAATAAGCGTCGCCGCACTAACTTTTTAGCACAAATCAAACACAAAAAACCGGAAGTCGCTAGCTATTATAGTTTTCGAGATCTCAGAGGGACGGGAGCCGAACAGCCAGCCGAACAGCAAATGTTGCAAACGATTGTCGTGCAACACATGTAGTTTGAATTCGACTCGACCGTTATTATCGAATCAATCAAACATAATATTCAAGGGGTGAGAACTCTCAATTTTCGTAAATTTTCGCACAAAAACGCATAATTTCTCAATTTTCGTAAGATTTCTCATTATTTTTTTAGAGTTCTCACCCCTTGATAATATTTTACAAAGAAATCGGAAAGTCAAACGATTAAGAATCGCTCGTAACAGTTACATAACTCGAATTTTCATGAATTATATTTCCATATAAACAATTAAATCAAAATAAAGCAATTTCTGCTAAATGATTGATATTTACCACAATTTAAATTTAATAAATCATAACATTTGAAACTAAAAGTGTTTTATAAAAGTTAATAAAATTAACTCGCAATGGTGCTTTATACCGAGACTTTACGGACTAGGGTAAAAAATCTAATTTTGGACCACTTCTGTTAGGTTTCAACAGAAAATGTTTTATTTCTTTTTAAATGTGTGAATTTTACCAATCAATTTGTTTTGTACATGAAGCTAGAGCTTTTTTTAACTATTTAAACACATATTTGAGAGCTAGAAGTCTTCAAATATTGTGTTTTCGTGTTATTTACAATCGAATTTAATTTTGGACCAAAAAATCTATTTTTGGACCACTTTTTCAATTTTGATGATTTGCTTATTCCTATACTTACTTACAATGATTTAATACTTTATTATCTTATTTTCTTGTGATTCAATTCATTTAAAGCACTCAAATCAACAGGATTTAATGTATTTTATGAATTTGAAATCTTTTGTTTTGTCCATATTTACTAATTTTGTATAGAAAAATTAAGTGGTCCAAAAATAGATTTAAAATTCGAATTGATTTTGTGGTTAAAAATAATTACTAGGCCAATAATTGCTTCTTAAAATATTTGTGAAACGTTTAAGTGCTCTGGAAATATCAAGTTTGGACATAAAAATAATTAATTAAGTGAAAAATCAACAAATTATGAAAAGTGAAAAAGTGGCAAAAAATAAAATAAAATTTTATCGATTTTTATTTTTGTTGACATTTTCATTAATATTGTAATAATCATTAAGAAATAAGAAAGATAAGTGTGTAGAATACAATCGTTTAATGATAGCAGATCTAATAACCATTTATTTTATGTGAATCGTATATTAGAAGTGATTAAAATAGCATCTTTCGAAAAATGTAAACAAACAAAAAGTGGTCCAAAAATAGATTGGTCCAAAATTAGATTTTTTACCCTAATTTCTCTTACAATGAAAAATTAACTCGATCCATATATTTTAAATTGCGGACCTATTTTTATTAAAATGAATCTGATAATTCTATAATATGTAACAAACACTGATCTGGGCACCAAAAATAAGCTTTAGTACCCCGATCTGCAATACGAGTGCTTGATCACTTTTTTTTATGATTTTTCATTTTATCTCTCATTTCTTTTTTTAAACAATATTTTTAGACCACGTGGGATTCTTTCACGTCGTCTTTGTCGAAACAGAAAATATGATGACAACGAATTATATCGCAGTAATAGCTTCAGATTTCATAAATTTGAGCGAAATGAAGCTGATGAAGGCACAACAGCAAGAGGAATCAATAAACAGGTGAGTTTTTCTTTGATTTATTTTTAATGACTGATAATCTTAAGAAAGAAAGTAGGTCACATGAGTCATTTATTGCTGTGTTGAAAGTAATGAGGAAAAACTTCCTCTATCACTTTTTTAATCTGCAATATTATATAAATTACCAACAAATATCATTAATTTTATTTCGGTATATACGTGGGTGGAGTCGTCATCATCATCATTACAATACATGCATTTATTTATATAGTCAACCACATTCTCTCGAGAGATGTATTTTTTGGCGTGAAATGGTTTGAATTAATCTATTTTATGTTTAATGGTTTAGTATGAAGTTGAAGGAAAAAATTCTTCCAGGTGAATTGCTTCATTCTTTTTTCTGGAGTCGTTATTCACAGCTGTAGAATGTGCTCAAGATTATAATTTCATTACAACTACGTCCATACACTTCCTGTATATTCTCTCACCCATTCGCGTTAGTTTTTCATGTGGCGGACATAATAATAAATCAAATTTTTGATCCCCATAAATTAGATAGATGCTGCCATAGAGAAAAATTGCACGAAAGAAGGAAAAATTATTATTAATTTATTTGAAGAATTTCCCTTCAACTTATTTTTTTGTTGTTGTGTGATAATTTAATATTAATAATTGGTTGAAAATACGAAAAACTTTCATATGGTATCATGAACGAAAATCATGAAAAGAATTTGTGATTTGAAGGCGGAGAAGAAGTTTTGTTTCTTGCTGTAATTTTATGAAAGTTTTAATTAAATGCTTAATGGAAAAGGAGGGAAAATGTTTAGTTTTGTGTGCGGTATTAATTTGTAAGAAAAAAGGGAAGACAGAACAATTTGTTAAATAATTGACAGATTTTTTATGTGCTTGAAAATTGCTTTCATGACTTAAACTTGGGTAAAGAAGTCTTAAAAGTGTTATGTAAATAAACAGAGAAAAATTTTTAGTCTTAAAAGTTTAATAAATTGAATTTTAAGGAAGGAATTCTTAGTAACTTCACAACAAACTTGAATTTCATTATTTTGCTCAACTGAAACAAGCAATTTCCTTAAACTTATCCACTTTAGTAAATAAACAATTTTCTTATTTCATTGTTAAAGTTTCGCTTTTACCAAAAAGCTTTTTCTCCCACAAATTACTTTTTATGACTGCTATTCACTATGGCCATCATTTCAGCTCAGTAAAATAAGGCTAGCACATCATAAAACGACATGTATACAGAATAAACTTATTTCATCGCTGAGTTAATTGAGAAACAAGCGAACGAAAGATGGAAATCGTTTAATGGGAAAATTATTATATCAATGGGTTTGTAATTTGCTCAATATTGTATGTATTTATTTTTATACATGTATCTCGTTTCTGCCCACCGCTCTTGCTGCTGCAAGCATGGAGATTATTTTGAAACTTTTTTATTCATTTTCAATGGTATTAAAGTGTCACAAAATCCTACCTCAAGTAATGTTTATGTTCACTGTTTTGGAAAGTAATAAAAATTTGTGGAAAACCACACAAAATAGATATTCAAGTGAGTAGCAAAATAGCAGCAGGTGCTATTAATGAAATTTTGAAAGAGAGACCAACTTTTTTTACACATTCAATAAATTAAGTCCAAATCTATCCAGACAAAAATCTTTAAGATTAAAGAATTTTCTTTTTTCATGTTTGAAAATTTGTTAAAGTTTTTCATTTTTTATTTTGTAGAGGAAGAAGAGAAAATTCTTGCGTCCATTAGAATGTTTAAAGTTATTTCCTCTCATGCATGCGATACTCTCTCTCTATCTTTCCCTAGGTTCAGAACATAAATAACATTCCTCAAAATGCCACTTTTTATGGTAAGAAGGAGCAAATGGCAACAACAAAAATACACACGATAATGAATATGATGATAAGGGAAGAGACTTTAAAATTAGTATGCAAATTTTCTCTCTCCTGCCTTTCTCTGGAATTTTTCATTTTACATAAATAAAATTTTTCAATTTCCACATACTATGGACACATTAAATTAAATTTCAATTTCAATAATATGGTCGAGAGAGGAAATTCCTTTTAAGCTGTAGTAACCCTCAGAAATCTATCTATACTCATATAAAATACATTAAAATTTCAGTATGTGACTTCTATATTGCCTATCATATAATTACGGGAATAAATTATTTCATAGACAAGGTGAAGATACTTCAATGATTGAAATTTTTTATTTTTGATTTTTTTTCTTTTTCGTGACCCTTACACTCCGCATATAACGATTGTTGGTTGTCCAGAGTACAACATCCTACGGACACTTTCCATCCCATCCCTGCAAGTATGAAGATTTGTCCTTATTTCTTCCTCTGAAGTAATCTGTTTTCTCTGGGCTCTCGTTCCAAAACACTGTCTTCCAAGTGACATTGTACCGTTCCCAGAGAAAATTTTCTTCCAGATTCCAAAAAACAACTCTCTTCACGCTTGCTGAGCAGCCAAGGTATCAAAACCTTACAAAGGTCTGAAGGCGCAATCTGGGATCGATTCAGGGATCGTCACCATCCTAACTTTCAGAGCCAGTGTCTTAACCTCTCGGCTATTGAGGCACTCAGCTGCTCGTTTTTAAGGAAAAACAATAACATTTGATTGTAAACAAACAAATAAAAACAAAAACTATCATAATTGAAAATAAAATGATAAAAATAGAAATAACAAATCTAATTGAAAGAAATATAAACAACTTAAAATTTAAATTTTATCAGATTTCCGTGTTTTCAAAGCAAAATCTAAATTTTAAGAAATCATAGAAATCACTAAAGATCTCTGATGAAATTATAAAATTAACTTTACCTTGTTTGCATGCATGAATTTTATTGGGACAATATTTTAAATTTCTTCTGCACAATTCAAAACCATTCAATGATAGTGAGAGAACAATATTTTTTATTATCATCGTTTCATCCATTAAAGAAAAATACACACAGAGCATTAAAACGGAAATGATGTGTGAAAGGGAAATGTAGTAGGAACTCGAGTTACTTCTTTTTTTGCCTTGAGGGCTTTTCATAATACACACACTATTCTACATCCTAATATATAAGGGTTAAGACTCATCTAGTGTAATAATAATAAATAGACTATTCTTTTTTCATGTAGAAAATTTCTTTTATTCGCAGTCGACTTTATTCACAATGATATACATAAAAAATATTCACAATTTTTTTTGTTGCTTTTCATTTCGCCTTGTTCATCATTCTTAATAATAGAGGAAAAGAAAATAAAAAGTTTTACATTGACAATCTATGTTATTGTTTCTCATCGCGCGGAATATCATCATTTAGCATAAAATTAATGGATTTTTGTGTTTGAATGGGATGGAATGAGGAGAGGAATGTATGAATGAGTTTGTTTTTCTTTCAAAAAATGGATGATAAATTTGCCTAATTTAATGCTCATTTCTTTCCATAATTTCTTGGTGGAAGGTATTGTTGTTGTGGTTGTGCGCTACCAATAGGTTGTGCATTCTGATTGTATCCCTGGAATGATTGTTGCTGAGGATGAACGCTTGAAGCTTGTGCATTGTAATTGTAGTTTTGTGGAGAGTGTTGTGAATGACCTTGTTGATGATATTGCTGCTGTTGTGGTTGGCGATGAGCATTTTGTGCTTGTAATTGTGCCAATCTTTGACCTTCAGCTTCGACTTCTGCGGCAATTTTCTTATGAAGTTCAACTTGTCTGTTGTAATAAGATCGTGAATTAATGATAACAACAATTCATGATTAAATAAAAGCCGTGTTGCGAAAATAAAAATTAAAATACTTACTCGTACCACTCCTGTGTTTGTTCTACTGGTTTTGGCAAATGATCACCCTGTGGAACAAATCCGTTTGCGTCTGCTTTGTATGTGAGTGAAATTTGTTGTCCTTCTGGGCTTGTATAACTAAAACTGCCGACAGCGACTTGTTCTGGGTAGTCAGGATATTGGGCTTGTGGGTTGTTCAAGTAACCTGGCAAGAATTTGCATAATAAATAGATGAGTTCGTTCGTTCTAATCTTTTTTTATTTATTCGCTTGCTCACAGGAAACTGAAGCAATTCAAGAGTGATAAATGTTTGTGACCATTAAACTCACCTTCTTCCTCTGCCATAATTCCATTTCCAGTTAAATATGAGAAACGATAACGTCCATCACCCTGATGAGGCTCATTCTCGACTAAATAGAATTAAAAGGAAAGAATTAGAATTAATTATTGTTATATTTAGAAACGCTTTTGATGATCGACAAAATAGATAGAAATAAAATCTAGGATTAAATTGAATGGAAAAAATTTAATTAAATTTAAAGACGAGAACGAGAGAAAAACAGAAGAATTAATTAAAGCCATTTGTGTGGAATTTAAATTAATGTCGGTCTTTTTATGATGAATTTGAATATTAAAGGAAAATTACGACTCGCATAGAACACTCAATTTTATTTAATTCAATTTCAGCGCTAAATTTGTAATTGATGAAGTAATAATTAGATGATGTTATCGAATGTTATACAGGAAGAAACATCGTGATGAATAAAAATTGTCATAAAAATATTTTTACTGTTTTGTCAAATTCAAAAAATATTTTTTCAAGGACTTGATACTGTTGATTTTTGATTTAATTTCAATTGATATTTCATCATATCACTTTTCTAGCTCTGATTTTCACAGTTATTGATTATATTTAATTTTTTATTTCAAGTTGATTCAATTATTTTTTTACTACTTGATTATAGCTTGACTTTGAAATAACTTGATTATGTGAATCAACTTGATGTTCAAGTGACTTAACTTTGTAAATAACTTGACTAATAATCACTTGAATTCAACTTGAGATGGAAATTACTTGACTCAAAAATAAACAAGTTATTTCAACTTGATTGATTAAAATTGTTGATTTTAAAAAAATTTATCAACTATTTTGAAAATTCAATCTCAATGTCATAAATCACAAAAATCAAATTGTAAAGGAATAGATTGTTGATTTCCTTAAGACAAGCCTTTTTGGCATCTTTAAAATAAACTTGTTTTAAATGTCCACCTATTGAAAATATTTAACTATTGTTTGTCCTCATCTGTCAAAAGCAATAGTTTTGAAATTAAAATTTTTGATCCAAATACCAAAACAATAATGATTTGACCTTGTCATTTAATTTTAAAAATTTAAAAATAAATTTAATTACTTCACAAATGTCATAAACTTCACTGTGAATATTTTTTTCCTTAATGCACAACACTTGTCATAACGAAATTATATTAGATGTCAAATAAATCTCCACCCAAATATATAAATTTATATTTTTTCAACACTCAATTAAAGTTTCAAGCGAGACGCGCAGCTTATTATTTTTTTTAATCTCGCTAATTCCATACGTTCATATTGTCATCCTCGTCTGATTATTATTCATAAATTTATGTCAATATTGGACAAATCTTAAAATTCTCTCTCTACTTGAGTGAATTTTTTTCACTTCATTTCTTATGTCACACATTTGATAACTTACATTTCAAAATTGGAATTGGTGTAGTTGATGCTTGATTGTAAGTTCCTTGTTGTTGATAATTATATTGTGGCTGTGGTTGATATGATTGTTTTTGTTGTTGTGGCTGTTGTTGATATGCTGGTTGTTGAGGTTGTTGATATGATGGCTGATATGATGATTGTTGTGAATGTTGTTGTGGCCGTTGTTGAACTCCTGGTGCAGTATAGGCATTTCCACTATTTGAGAATGATCCAGCTGAAACTGATTGGAAGCCATTGCCATGTGAATGTGATGTGAAAGTTCCTTGATTTAATCCTGGTCTGCTAAATTGTTGTTGTTGATAATTAGTTTGACCACCAGGAGCAGCATAAGTATTTTGAACATTTGATGGCAGTGCTTGTCTTGGTGTTTCCAAATTATATCCACCTGCACTTGCTGCATTAGGTGGTGGCGGAATATATCGATTATCTAATCTTGCAGCATAAGCATTAACCACAAATAATGCTACGATCACAAATGCTTTCATTTTTTATTCTTCTTCTTATATTTCTATGTCACAGACTAAATAATTTTTTTATTTTCTTAAAAAAATATTTATGTCTCACTACACGAACCGAACAAATTAAACTGATGATTCTCACCGATGCTGTTGATGGTTTTATATAGTGATTCAGTTCCCTCATTCAACAACCACAGCCGATGACGTCGTTGAGAATTTCGCATTCATATTCACTCTTTCGTTCGCGTAGCGGAGATCTCTGTTGTGCACGAGCCGAATTCAAAGAGAGGATCCCCTAAGCATCTCTCATGTTTCATACAAAGTGGCTTTTTACAATTTTTTTTTCTTGTCGGGCTTCACACAACTATTTTTTTCTCTCATTCGTCTCTCGACATACGGCACAATGTAAAAGAGAATTAGTCGCTTTCTGTAAAAAACCGCGCGTCACATTGCTGCAAGAAAGATGAAATGAATTAATTATTGTTGTTGTTGTTCACTACGTGTGTGCATTAATAAAGTCATAATTTCAAAATTTATTAATCATCTCATCTTTTATGCGTTTTGCCATTAGAATGGAATTTGAATTTACATATATTTAATTATTTTCAATATCCGCAATTCGATGCGAATTAAAATCAAGGATAGTGTCACAGCCTTAAAGCGATTAATGAACGATTCACGTTTTCAGTAAAAAATTTTTATTTGAAATTGTACCGCTTTTTTAGGACAATTGCATGCATAAAATTGTTTTTTTTCTCGTCTTCTTTCATAAAAAATTTATGGTTCATTTTTAACTTGGTGAAGGTCATTGAGCGGCATCATACCGAAAAAATGGATTAAGAAAGTGACAAGTACAGTTTTGTGAGTAAGAAGCGAATCATTAGGCATGATATTGAAAATTATACACATTAAATAGCGAGTTATGACTTGTTGCCGCATCGATAATAATTTTCCGGACAAAATATATGTAAAATAATTGCGCTATTAATAATTGTTGTGCCTGCCTTCATTTACTCATCATCACACTGATCAGCATGTGAGATTCATATTTTAGTCAAATGGCATTATTGTTAATAACGGAAAATAATATTTTAGTTCATAACGTCATCAATCATTAATCATACAATATTTTGTGAAATAATTCAATCGTTTCATCTTTTTCATTCATTTGAGACTCATCTAAATATAAGTTTTGTAATAACTAAGAATTCCGATCGATTACAATAAATTTAGTGAGAAACTTGAAAATGTTACAAAAATATGTTTATTGTGCGGTTTATGAGATTTGTGTTCAAGTGGTGCTTAAATTATGTCGATTATAATTCACTTTTCACACTGTGATTGAATTATATTCTTTATTAAGAATTCTTTGATTTAACGGTCAAAGATCAAGTTGAAATATTTTAAACTTTTAATTTTAAAATTTAAAACATTTTATAAAACGGTTAAATTTTAATTTATATTAATATTTAACTTTTCTAAGCTAAAATTTTTCAATTCAACAAAATATCAGAAATTGATAAAGAAATTAAATTAAAAAATTCTTAGTGTATTAGGGTAAAGAACCTAATTTTGGGACACTTTTGTTAGGTTTCAATAGAAAATGTCAAAAATCTCTTTTAATGCATGAATTGACTCAATGATTATATTTTGTACATAAAGTTAGAGCTTTACTTTATTATTTAAACTTATAACTGAGAGCTATAAGTCTTTAATTATTGAATTATTAGCAAAATAAAATCAAACCTAATTTTGGGACAGAAAACCTATTTTTGGGACACTTTTTAATATCGATTTTTTACTCCTTTTTATACTTACTTTTGATGATAAATCACTCAATTAACTTCTTTTATTGCTCTAAAATACATTTTAAGCAGCCAAATCAGCTGAATTCATTAAAATTATCAATTCGAAAAATTTTGTTTTGCTCCATATTTTATTATTTTCTATAGAAAAATTAAGTGTCCCAAAATTAGGTCGAAAATTGAAATCGATTTTAAAACTTAATAAAGTAATTCTAGCTCTGTAATTATTCATAAGTGAGTTTGTAAAACGTTTTTTTTTCTTGTGAAATGTCAAGTTTGAGTGCAAAAGTAACTATTAAAAAGATTAATCAATAAAATAGAAAAAGGAAAAAAGTGGCGGAAAAATCAACAAAAAATTTTCATTTCTAAAAATGAAAGAAATTTTCATTTATTCATTAAAAAATGTTGAGTGATCGTAAAATTAAACATATACAGTGTATTCAGTGAACAAAAATGAGTCTAATAAGCACTCATTTATTACGATTCATATATTAGAAGAGATTAAATTAAATATTTTAAAAATGTAAACAAAAAGTGTCCCAAAAATAGGACTGTCCCAAAATTAGGTTCTTTACCCTATGAATAAACAATCAAAGCTTTATTTTTTGAAACAATAAACTTGTGATAATTGGCAAAAATTAAGATGAAAGATACATAAAAATTTGCCACTCTCTCATTTAGTTCAGTTTACATATTTAAACGAATATTTATATTGATTGATCGATGAAAGAACCAATAATGATGATACATCATCTCGTCAATTTTTATATGTTTATATATGATCGACCTTGTGGCAATCACAAAAAAAAGAAAGAAACAATTTCACGAATATGCATTGATCATAAAAAATACTAAAACTTTTTGATTACGTGGTTTAATGCTTTCAAAAAGAAATATAATGATAATAATTGCCGATCGAGAATCATAATCTGATTAATGCGTCCTGTTACATCTTTCGAATTCTTCATTTAATTGGACTCAAGTGCAATTGCATGAGATGAGATCGAGAGAATGGAAGAACAATCAATTTTATGAACATTCGTCCTTGATTCTTAATTCTCTGCATGCATTAACGACCCTTCCTTCCACATTACATTTGCAGATGAGAAGAAGAACTAAAGGCAATAAAAAGAGGAATTGTGTGCGCACTTTCGTAAATATTATGAGCACATCTTTTTATTTTCAAGATCATCCAGTCGTTATCATTCATCTTTAAAAAAACTAAACATTTTTTTAGACATGCATGCATAAGTAATTATAGAAGAAAAAAACTAATTAGCTGATAATGTATTATCCAATAATATCGTTATATTGTAATGAATAATTTTAATTACAATGTTGCTAACATGTCAAGATACTCATTTAATAATGAAAAGGAGGCTTCATGTGTGCATAATATAATAATAACTAGTGTAAGGCACAAATTGATGCATGATTAAGTTCCAATGAAGAGATTGCAAAATATAATCACGAACTCGCAATAATCTTCATAATACAAATTCATGTAACAAAAAATCTCTTTCTAGAGCATTTCATTGATGTTTTGAATTATTTATCATTAAAAAAGGCTCAATTACGTGTGGCAATAAAATATGATTCTGTATCAGTAAAAATATAAAAAGATATCAGTTCAATTTGATCGTCATAATAAAATAAATGATTGCCGCAATCTCACTTTTATTTTAATATAAACCGCTCACCATAAGCGAGAGTAGATTTGTCATTGAAGATGCGAGTGAGCGTAAAAAATGAAACTGGATGATTTTTTTATTTCATTTAATTTAATTTTACAAAATAAGAAGTCAGAGTGTTGCAGTGATTAAAATAATTAAGCATAAATTTATTTTGAGAATTTTGTTTTTATAAAACTCTGACACAATTATTTAATCTGTTTTTGTTAAATTAATCAATTGAACAAAGATTTTGGTATAATCTTTTAAGAATTTTCAAAACATTTGTTTTTGTTTGATTATAACGAACTTTACAAAGAAATTTTCAAAATTTATGTTGCGCTATGTTTTGTCGCTTCAAATTGAAAAAAATTCTACGAAAGTGTGACATCTTTTACAAAAAAATAAATCTTGTTCATAATTATTTCGAAATTTTTATTTTTCTTTCGTTAAAGCTGCCAACGCTTGGAATTTTAATTTTATAAAATTCCTTCCTATAACTGAAAGTTCTTTGAACTGTCTGTTTTTTTGTCTCAATTTATTTCAAAAATCTAATCAAATAAATTAAATTAAGAACTTTTTTGAAAAAACTAGGGTTCGAAAATAATCAGGTAAGAAGAAGAATTATCAGATTATTTTTCTTCTTCTTATTCATTTTTCCATACAAAAAAGAATAAGAAGAAGAAAAATAATCTGATAATTCTTCTTCTTACCTGATTATTTTCGAACCCTAGAAAAAACTACAGAAAAATGTTTTATAAAATCTGAGGAAAAAATCCTGAAAACACGTAAACAAGAAAATTAAAGTGTGACAAAAATCTTTTTATTTGCTCGCTTGAAATTCAATTAAAGCTTATGATAATGTCATTAACATTAAAACTGTCTGCACAATTTCATGGTTGCAAGTCAACTTGCATACTCAGAGTCATTTTTTCTTCCGTTGTGCTCTAAAAATTAAAATAAATTTCATAATTTTATCTGTTTCACACTCAACTGGTTTGCATTATAATCTTTTTTTTTTGGCGAGATAAAAAGGCATCTCATTCCCGCATTTGGTTGTAAATAAGTTGAGAAATGAGGCAACAATTGATGGCACTTCACAAAAAAAAAGAATAAGAAAAGTATAAAGAGCAAGTAAATGTATCACGAAATGAAAAGTGAACTCGGTGTGTGTGGTATAACTTCTCTTAATTGCCCAATCGTCTTTGCTTGTTTGTTTACATCTTTTTTCTCTCTTCATAATTTATCGCATTGCGATCATTTCAACAAGATACAATTTGTAATTTTTTATATTTTAAAACAAATCACAATGCTGATGAAATGATGCCGCTGCAGCAATTATAAAAAATTCTCTCCAGCACACGTCAACAAATTAGCAAATAAACGGCGTGTGCAAAATGAATGAATTTAAAAAACTAATAAATATTATGTGCTAATTGAAGGTTATAAACTTTTTTCCTTTCTTTACAAGTAAATCACATCTTCATGTGACAATGAAAATTTCTGTAGTTATTATTTCTTTTACAATGGTTTTTATGTGATGCGGTAGTAGGCATATGCAAGAATAATAAATTATCATCAAATGATATGCACAAAACGCACCGCACTGCGCGGTAGAATAAAAAGAGATACAAAATCTGAAAGATTGAATGAATCAAGATAAAAAAGGAATATTTTACTTCCTAAAATTTTGAATTTAATGCTAATAAGATGATCAATCATTGGACACAATGCTTACATATTGAGAATATTTAAAATTGATTGATTTGCAAAACATTTGTTTGTGAATAATTCCTGTAACAAATTATCACTTTTTAGATCAATGCGTAAAAATTTGTATTGTGTTTTAAAATTAAACTTGACTTTGAATTTTTAAAAATTGTTTAAATTTTCTTTTGAATTAAAATTATAAAAATCAGTAATATTAACCGTCAGTGACGTGTTAAAAGCGCATTTTCCCGCAACAGATTAGTTTTGTTTAAAAATTCATTGAAAGTTTCAAAAAAATTTATTCCGGCCTTTTTGAAGTCTGTACAATTTAAAACATACACTTGGGTCTAAATATTCAAAAACTACTTCTGACATGTTTTCTCGACGTTTCATGACATTTTAAGATTTTTGGATGAAAAAAAATTTTTGTTGCATGTGATGGACATCCACCACATGCATGCCCTTGGGTCAACACCAATCTAAAAACTTTTTATGCCATCTTATTGTACGCTTCAAGACCTTTCCAACGAGTATAAATATGTCTATATTTGGAAAATTTCGTTTTTTGGTCTATGTGATGCACCTGTGCGGCACATGCATAGACTTAGGATAAAATGTCCAAAAATCATTTTTGACATGTTTATTCGATGTTTTATGATATTATAAGATTTTTGGTGAAAAAAAGTTTTTGTTGCATGTGATGGACATCCACCACATGCATGCCCTTGGGTCAACACCAATCTAAAAACTTTTTATGCCATCTTATTGTACGCTTCAAGACCTTTCCAACGAGTATAAATATGTCTATATTTGGAAAATTTCGTTTTTTGGTCTATGTGATGCACCTGTGCGGCACATGCATAGACTTAGGATAAAATGTCCAAAAATCATTTTTGACATGTTTATTCGATGTTATTGATATATTAAGATTTTTTGGTGAAAAAAAGTTTTTTTGGTCCATGTGGTGGACGTCCACCATATGCATGCCATAGCTCGGCAAGGAAAACGAATCTCGCGAAAAGCTTCCGTTACACCGGTCTCATAGTCAGAACCAACAGATTGGTGCAAAAAGTTTGGTAAAAAACCGTTTTTTGAAAGACTAGTTACGGAGACAGACGGACGGACAGACGGACGGACAGACAAAGTGGGCACAATAGCGCTTTTTTTCTAAATCTGATGGAAAATGCGCTAAAAAACGGTAATATTATTTAAATTTGAAAAACCCGTTAAAATTTAAAATTAAATTTTTATCAAAAATATGTACAAAAGTATACTTCTTCACTCAAAAGAAACATGATGTATAGAGATACAAGCATGTACAGTAATAAAGGCAATGAGAAAGGGGAATAAGCTAGTTTGTAAAAGGGAAAAAAGTATGCGGTATTTCATCTTTGGATTTATTTTATCACATAGTAGAATGATTGTAAATCATAAGTAACATGAAATTCTAACATTTTATCTCGCTTTGCAATGTTGAAGAATAAGCTGATTACCATTTATTTTTCTAGGTAGGCAAAAAAGGGGAATTTATGAGTGCATGTCATGTAAAAATGATAAAAATAACTTTTCACTTTCAATTTCTTTAGATTCATAGTTGTTTACTCAATTCTAGATTACTTATGGGATATTGTATGCTGTAAGTACGCCATTGGCATCATTGTGCTTCTCCTTTTCTCATTCTTTTGCATTAAGACATAAAAAATTTACAAACTTTGTCTCTTCTTTCACATGATGTACGTTCAAGCATGCATCTCAACTTAGTTGCTCTATATAAAAATGAAATGAAAGGAGTAGAAGAAAAAATTTCTCAGGTGGCTTCATCAACTCAAAACTTGAATGGAATCACAAGTGCTTTTATGATAAATTACACTATAGTGTGCCTTGTAGTTTTATCGCAATTTTGAATCATTTATGAGCATTCTTATGACATGTCTTGCAGTTTTATATTTAACTGCCTTCATCTCTCATTTTTTTTCTAAGCTGATGACTCTTTTATTCTCTATAAGATAAAACTATGTGTAATTTTATGTATCTATTCTTTTCTTTCTGCGCGTTGTTGCTGACAAAATATTGTTTGTTTCAGTTCATTAATCAATTTTTTTCACTGATGAGCAAATAAGATGAAAAGAAGAATTTTTCTATAGTAAAAAACATTTTGTGAAATTTCTTAAAGATTATGTAAGATTTTGTTTGTTTATAGTAAGAGAAAAGCCTTGAACTTTTAACTTTTAGAAAGTTTGTTTACGAAATAATCTTTAAGAATCAAAATTTTAATTTCTATTTTATTTTTTTGTAAAAAATTTACTAGTAAAATGATTTAATAGTTTTAAAATTCTACGCACTACCAAATATGTAAAACATTTCTTTATTTTGAAAAAATAATTGTTGTAGCCTCAATATTTAAGTTTAAAATGAAGAAATAAAAATTCAAAAACTCTTATTGTGCAAAAATAAAAAAACGTCAAAAGAGAATTAAAGTAAAATAATCCTCTTTGCTTACCACATAATCTTCAATTTCAACTCTCAATGATCTCGATCAAACGACAGATGAAAACAAATTGCTAAATGAAAGTGAAGCCCGTGAACAATTAATTCAGTTATAAAATTTGGTATATTTCTTCTTAACTAAAGTTACACATCATGACAGCATATTCTTCTTTTATTTTTATAACTGCCAGCTCAAACTCAGTAAAATGATGACCTTCACCATTAACTTTACTTTAATTCTTTTCTTCGTCTTCTTCATTTTTAGCCTCGCTCTTCTTCTCATTTTTTTCTCTTTCTGGGCAGCAGTTCATGTAATGAAACAAGTTCAGCACATAAGAGAGCAATGTGTGATGATTTTTATTATTACGAAATTTTTATTTTTATTTAGTTTTCAAGACCGTTGCTCGTGAGGTTGATTTCTGTTCTAATGAACTTCTTGTCTTGATTTATACACGATTTATTTATTATTTTAACGATTCTTTATTACACTCTGCATCATCATTAATTTTCTGTGCAAATCATTTATTTTTCATCAATAATTTCTTTTGTGTATTATAAAAAAACGTTAGAATTGTTTTTGAGTTCCCATCGTGATCTGTTGATCATTTTTGCTGACAGAAAAGAACATTCTTATATCCGGTTCAAATCTTAATTGTTCTCACATCGCACGAATAAGAATTTTTCTTATATACAAACACGATAGTGAGAAGAAGATTCAATATATGTGATGTCAATAGAATCACTCTATTGTTCGTCTCAATGGAATTTCCATACATCTAAAAAAGTTTTATTTTTAACACACATCTTAATCTTATTTATGCAGGAGTTAACTGACTGCCAAAAAATGATTCATAACTCGTGAGTTTAGAACGATTCTTTTCTTTTTTTACAGCAATCATGATTTTGCTGATTTTTATATAGAAATTTCTGACAGTGAATAAATAAAAATTCCCATCAAATAAAGGATGCAGCAGAATTTACTTACGTAATCTTTAGAGATGCTCATCAATATTTTTTTTTTTAATTGACAATTTTCATGCCATGAACGAGTCCTTTTTTATCATAATAAGCAACAGTTTTAATAGTTTGCGACAAGTGTTTGGGACACGCCATATTTCATAAAACTGAGTAGCCACAAGTGCACACTTTTGCGTTGATCCAAAAAATAACAAATTTCAACTACTGCTTCTGGTATCTTCTCTAACCCTCATCACGCGACCGTAAGGGTTGAAAAAAACATAAACATTTTAATTAAAACGATGCGAAAAAGAAGTAACAAACAACGTTATTTTGTGTGTAGTATGGAAATTGAATGAGTTAGTGAAAAATGCTTGATGAAAAATGAAAGTTTTTTCTCTTCTTTACAATTTTTATATTCAACTGCATCCTGATGATGAAGGGATGATTTTATTTTCCTCTTAGTCCTCTTTATTTTCATGAACACAAAACAACAATAACAACGGGCAAAATTTTTATCCAAACAATAAAATTGATTTACTGACTTTGTGTTCAACGTTTTTATGTATTTTTTGAATACATATTGAGGCAGGAACAGTCGTATTTAAAACAGAAGGGTGAATGGAACGGAATTGATAGATATTGATGAATGGGATAATGAATTTAATATGTATGCGTGTGAATATGTGTTCGATAATTGATAAAATATGATTAAATATTTATATGTAAAAAATGCAAAAATCAATCATTTTTGCATGAGATTTAAATTTTAATTTTTGAAGTTTTGATTAATTTTAATTCTTACATAATTGAATGCAAAACTAAAACTTAAATAAAAAGAAACAAAATAAATTTTAAAGTTTGAAAACTTATTGCAAAAATAATACATAATACCAAAATTACGGAATGTTCTTAAGAATTGAATTTAAAATTTTCATTCATTAAGTAAAAGACTAAATTTCAATAAAAGTTATTATCTAAAAATAATCTAAATTTCCTATATAATATCCGCATAATCAAAAAGCAGCATAAATTTCAAATATTTTTAAACAGTTCCGCAATTGAAAATCACAATCACAACATTATAATATTGGTCATCATAATCGTAAATTTTCACAATAATGCCAACAACAATTTCACCAAAATATGAAATGCAAGAAGAACAAAAGAGATATTTTCATTTAATATTCTGTAGATGATTCCATTGTTTTGTTATTTACTAAAAATCATTCAAATGTGTGCATTACAACTCAGCACGAAACAGACAAGAATTTTTTATTTTCCTCCTCTTTGGTTCTATCGTTTTTCGGTAAGCATGGCAAGTATTTTCACATCCTTTAAAAATGAAAATATTCCATGGACATGATGATTCATACTTTTTCTCTTATACATGTGACTGCATATCATTGCGCAACAACGTTTATTCTAAGAGAAATTACGTCGTTGGGTCACCCACACAAATAAAATGAAAATTTTTCCAGTCACAAATACAAATGCATAAATTAATGTATTGTTTATACTTTTACACGCTTTCCACCATATGATATCATTCTTATCGCAACCCTATTATCCTTGTATTTGTGTGCGGCAACCAATTTTCCCTTCCAAAATAAATTTGTATTGGTATCAGAATTTTTTCCTAAACTCAGTGCCGCTTTTCGTTGTGTTTGCAGCAGTCTTTTTTCAGCATTTCATGTAGATGGTTGGAAATAGGAAAAAGTAGTGAAAAGAAAAATATAAAAGAAATCATTTGATTTAGTTTTTGTGTGCTTGAAAAACTTTCTTATTTTGAAGACACTTTGAAGTGTTGGCGGAAATTATAATCAGCAAAAAACTTTCTTATTTTTGGCAAATGAACTGAGAAATTTTTTCAATTTTTATTCAATTCTTAAAAAAAACAAGATTGAACTGTATTTAAGAAGAGAAGAGAATCTGTGTAAAAAATATATATAAGTGTATGTGTATCTGCTCGTGACAAGAATTTGTCAAATAAGTCAAGAAACTCTCATTTTCCGGACGATTTTTTCTTTTCTCCAAAGCGTTGACTTGTTATCAAGATTACTTTTATATGAAACATTGCTTATCAGTGTCAGATTCAGAAGACATTTCACAAGTGGGTCGTGTACATAAAAAAAGAAAAAATCATTTCCAGCATAGAAGTGCAGATGAAAGAGTGAATGAAAAGTGTTTGCTGAATAACCTTGACTTGAAGTGGAAATCTTTGTATACTTTTACGACCGTCATCAAAAAATAAAGAAAAAGAATTTTTTACTGAAACGAAAAAGACACAATTTAATAAATAATAACTCTTGGTACAAAATTTAGTGCGTTTAACTTCCACCTTATTTGAAGAATAATAAAATATATAAAAGTGTGAGAAGAAGAATAAGGTAAGAGGATGACAAATATTTCACTAGCATGTTATAAATTTATAAAGCAATACAAGCCGTCATGAGTGCTTTGCGCTCTCGCTACCGCTATTTTATTTATTTCAATTTCTCTACTCTCACTCGTTTTTTTTCTCACTCCCTCGAATTTCAATTTTGTTGTTGTTATATGACCCCGAAAAGTAGAATAACAGCAGAAAAAAATGTATGAATCATCCTTTTCGTTCATTGATTATGTCTGATTTTGACATTGTTTGTCATATTTATGTAGTACGAAGGTATTTATACACTTCAAATTAGATATTGCGAATGAGGAAAATTGCAATTATTATTATTTCATTTTTTCGAGAATATACAAATAAAAGTGCAATGGTATAAAAAATTAAAAAATAAATGAGTAAAAATTTTGACAAAAAAGGAATCTTCTTTGAAAATAATATAAAATCGGCAAGATTCGAAGTTTGTATTCAATTATTTACTCTTAAAACTTAATTTATAATTTTAAGATTGAATAACAAATTTCTAATATGAAAATCATCAAAAAATAAATCGGTTACTTTTCAATAAAATATAACTATTGGAGCTATATTCAAAAATTGACATTAAAAATTATAAATAACATTTTCTATACAAAAAAAGATTCAAAAAATAAACCTAAAATGTCAAGATTCGAATTTTCAAAAGAATAAAATTTATTCGTATTTTTTAAAAAAAATTCATATCAAAATTGAAGTCCTTTGAAATTATCACAAAATTAAAATCATTAAAAAAAGAATAAAACATTAAAAACTTTTAACAATCTAAAAGAAAGAAATCTTTTTTGCCAATTACGAAAAACATCAAATGAATATTTTTCCTCTTCTTTATTTTTCTTATCATATCTGGCATGAGAAATGAGAAAAAATCTCTTTTCCTACATACTCTTTCAGAAATATGCTCCATACAGAATATGAAGAAGAAAATTTTTATAGTTGTATTTGTGAATGT
The DNA here is from genome assembly GCA_018290095.1 of Polypedilum vanderplanki. Taxonomy (NCBI): domain Eukaryota; kingdom Metazoa; phylum Arthropoda; class Insecta; order Diptera; family Chironomidae; genus Polypedilum; species Polypedilum vanderplanki. The sequence goes on along the minus strand of CM031381.1, from coordinate 15,844,815 downwards.
TGGGTTGGTGGAGAGAGAAGAAAAAAAGTGGAGCTCGACAATGAGTCATCGAAAGAAAATGCGGGTATTTTCCTCTACATTATTTTTCCTCTTTTCCAACAATAAAAAATAATGGAAAATAAAAAATAGAAGGGGTTGAAGCTGGCTTCATCATACACGAATGTAAAAATAAGAAGAAATTTGTCCCTGACTTTTATCACTGCTAAAACGAACAACAATAAAGAAAAGTAGAAAAAGAAGAAAATCCCGATGACGACAAGAAGATGTGAGAGAAGTAGAAAAGAAGAATTTTTATGCCTTACCACCACTCCCCCAATAAACTATCTTTTTATGTCTTTTGAGACATCACTATGTATGTGATAACAATAAAAGCGGCAAAAATCGTATTAAGAAATGAAAATATTTTGTCTCTATCTTCAACTAGGATTAAAATGAATAAGGGAGAACGAATGATGATGATTTTTTTTCTCTCTCTCTTTCTTTGCAATCGTTTAGTTAATTTGATGGTACTTTGGGGTCGATATGACTTTTCATTCTCCAGAAAAAATATTGCATGCATGAAATGGAAGAAAAAGGGATTGATTTGGTAAAGGAAGGAAATTTTTTCATGCTTCATGATAATTTGATGGACAAATGTATTTATGAACATCATTTTGTCATGACTCATTTCACAGACAAATGACAGCATCAGTATGCTTATATAACAGACGAGATAATTGGATTATTCTCATTTAAGCAAAAAACTGTTTAAGAAAAAATGTCAAAGTCGCGATTTCGCATAATTGACAGTCAATAAGCAAAATACTTCTTCGTCTCGCTTGTGATGATAATAAAATAAAAGAAGCTGTAGAGATTTTTGATATAAATACAATATAAATTCCAATGAGATTGCGCAAAATTTTCATTTACAAATACAACTTACTCTATTTTTTGAGTAGTAGAATTATACACATGATGATGAAGATGTTCCAATCAATTTAATTACGAAATCATGCTTTCTAGCAAAAAATAAATATGTTTTATAACGCAATGGCATTAAGAGAATAATACTACCAGAACACGCGTTAAGGCTTTAGTGAAAAAAAATAAAAATTGGTGCAATTATTTTAAAGATTTCATCTTCAGTCGACCTTAAAATTGTGCGTCGCAAAAAAATTACAATTATTTAACAAGACCCAACTTGATGATGAGATGATTTAGATTTGAAAAGAGCTTTTTTTTGGTCGTGGCATTATCGACATCAGTATGATGATGATGGTGATGAATTACGTTCACAATTCTTTTTAAAAACCGGTCAATAAACAATTTGTGATGAAGAAGAATTTCATCATCATCACCTGATAATTAATGGTTTTTTCAGGCAATAGACAATATTATAGTAAACATAAAAGAAACTATTTCATATTAAACCGGCATTGAAACAAAGCTTGATGTCTTCAATCATTGTCATAGACATATATACATAAATGGTGATGATGCGGCAAAGTGCTTACAGGTCAAAAACTTTAAATCACGATTTTAGTTAAATTTTCGCGGTCACAAAAAAATAACTAATTATTTAAATAAAAACTTTCATTTTCCTATGTCTAATGCATTACATTGTAATTTTTATAGATCATCAAGATAAAGTTCGTCTTCGGCAATACTTTAGTTAATTGATGATGTTGATGCCATTAAACCAATTACTACTCGCTAACTATTTGAATGAAGAAGAGTTTTTGTGTGTATATAGGCAATTAATCTCTTTTGTACTATGTCGTGATGTGACACGAGAAAAAATAAAGTAGTTGTGATATAGCTGCTGAAAGCGATGCACAATTTAGATAGAGAAATGAAAAGAAGATGAAGAGAGTGAGGTGTGTATGAAGGCCATTTGTACATGCGAAATGAAATAAAATTTTTTTTTGGTGAATCATAAAATATACATGTTCACATATAAAGTTCCAATGTTAAGCTTTCAACTTTGCAATAAGCAAGTGTCAGTGCTTGCAAAATTTATTGACTTTTATGTAGATATTTTGGCATGATATTTGTATGTTTGCACGATTGGCATAGACAGCCCGTATAAGGTGAGAGAAAAGAGCTCCTTTAGATTCATCTTCAACAAAACGAAAAACATTAATTGCAATTCGACAAGTGAACGAAAATTTATATTCTCTACGAAATTACTTTGACTGCTGTTAGCCAGTTTTTATCCCACTTCATTATTCGAGTCATAAATTTTATGTTTATTGCTCTGAAACGATTAAAATTATTGCATTTCGCATTATTTTCATTCACTCTCGACTCGCAATTTTCCTTTTAACGATTTAACCACACAATTATTTTATTCTTCTTTTTTGTTTTGTATGAAAACAGTCAACTCTTTGCAAATGCAAAATACTCACGTAATTTTCGGTCATCACATCACATTTATATTTATGGAAATTCTGGCATTGTTCTCTAGACCATTTAGAATGTTCTTTTTTTCTTTTATGATGCACATAATGACTGTTGTTATGATATGATGTATAAAAATAATGTTACAGGTAGAATATTGTTTAATACAAATATAATAGTTATTTTTAAAAGCTGCTTGCAGATAAAAATAGTTTCAGATTGCGGAATATATAAAAAAAGTTATTGGTGATGAAGAAAATAAAAAGTTTTATTTTGTATTTACCGCAAAACAGTAGCAATTGATTGGTTTTTACATGAGATTATGAAAGGAAATTGGTTTTTTGATGGAATTTTATTGCTTGAAATTTGATGCTTGGATGTTGTGGTGAACAAAACAAAATTGTGTAAAATTATAAAAAGAAATTTTGAAGATTAGTCATACAACTGAGTCAAAATTATGAAAAATATTTTTAAATTTACAATGGCATTTAGTACTGTATATAGCAAACTATCAAATACAAGAGACCTGACAGCATGCAAAAATTTTAATTCACTTGTGATTGAAATTAATTCAAGATTGAAGTTTAAAAAATTTTAAAAAAACTATTGATACCAAATTTATTTATTACTTCCTTCGTAATTTTACAAGAATGGAATTTAATATTTTTATTTTAATTTTAAATTTTTAATTTGTTTTAAAAACAATAAAATTATCAATTTAACTTGAAAAATTTTCATAAGTAAACTCAAAAATATGCTTAAAATAATGAAAAGAAGAATGATCTATTTGTTTATTAAACATCATAATAAATTTATTAAATTTAATCAGCTTTCAATAACAATATCCTTTTATTCTCATATGTATGCATTTATAAAAATATCCATTAACTTCACTTCATATCAAATAACATCATCACAAAATGTTACAACGAAGGGAAATTGATTGAAATTTATTTGGGAAATTGATACACTAAAAATGTGACAACATCGCCAATTAATAAATACCAAAAAGTCATGTTAAAAGATTCCTAAAAATGTTTCCATCATAAAATCCATCTCACTCATGATGTTTTGTATAAAATAAATTTTATGTATTCAGTTGAAGTCTTCAAACTTCCTCTTCCATCATCATCATCAGTGGCATAGTCATATACGATGATGACTTTTTTTTCTAGAGGGGTTTTGAGTTACACTTCTGTTTCAACCGCTCTTCGATGCAGATCTTACTCATTTTTCATTTGATCGAATTTGATTTCGACATTTCAGGATGTTGGAAGATGAGAAACGACATGCTTTTTTCTCTAATGCATAATAATATTAGCTCGTTACCAATTATCAAACGCAAAAAATTAGATGCGAGGACGAATATCGATCGTAAAAGTCGACCATCAATTATAATTTATTTCTGCCATGTCTGCCATAAATTGAGTGAGAAAAAAAATCTAAAATTAGATTCCTTATTATGAAATAACCTTTTTCTTTCTTAATTGAGAAATCCATGAATGGAATTACATGATGATGATGGTTGCGAAATTGCATGCGATTTAATTTAATTCCTTTTAGAGTTAGGAACATTCTCGACTGTTTGCTCGCATTAAAGTTATTTCACACTTGAATAAAAGTACTTTAGACAGCTCTGGTTTGATTGATAGACTATAATTACATTTGAGTATATGTGAATTTTATTCTGACAACAACAATTTCACATTTTTATCATAGATGTAACATGAGAAAGTGAGAATAAATTGAAATTAGTGTAATTTAATGTCGAGAAAAATTTCATTAAGAATTGGATAATGATGAAATTGGGTTTATGATAGAAGAACGTGCTCTTTTTTCCTCGGATGCTCAATTTTGTGGCTTTTTTATGCATACAATAATAATGAACAATGTGGAGAATTTAATTCTATCTGCAGATACAATTTAGCAAAATTTTCGTTCTATTTTATTTTGCACATTAAAGATTAAAACTTTTTGGGTGAACCTCAAATACCAAAGAATCGTATCGCAAAAATATATAAATTCTTCTTTCGTTTTATATAGATACAAAATATATATACATAGATTTAATAGCAGCACTGACGATGAGTCATGTTTTATAGTCAGGCGAGGTCAAATCGATGGAAAATAGAATACACACTTATATATATCCGTGTTATTGCAAAATAAATATGAAATAAACAGCCTAAGTGAGAGTGAGAAAAAAAGGTTAGATAAAATTTTCACTTCACATTGAAAGGGCATGCTGTTCGTTATCTTTACTTTTCGCATCGAGAGACATCCGTATTACTTTTGTGAAACGGAAAATCTTACCTTTCCACTTTTATGGACTTTTTTTGCTACAAAATAAATTCATTACATCCGAAACTTGTGTCTTATGTGTAACATAGCAATTTTTTTCACTTCCATGAATCTCCAATATGTTTTTCAATCTCTGCAATCTCCAGGCACAAAAGGAAAGTTTCTTTGAGCAGTGAAATTGAAATTTAATATAAAATTACTTCAATAAATTCTTTGGATTTGGATTACGGAAGTATTAAGAGCTTTTTTAATGATTATTAATGTTAGTGAAATTAAAAAAAGATCGATTTCTATTCATAGTTATTATCCCTCACAGAATCTTGCATGCTTTCTTATCATTTTATCATTTAAATCCTCGCATACAGTGCACAGCAGTAACATAATGTGTTTATTCAAGTTCTCTCAAGCGGGATGTGAAGAAAAGAAAGATTTCTTTTGCCTTCCATGTTTCAATTTCATTAAAAATTTATAAGAAAGAGAATAAAAATAATAAAAAAAGGTTTTCTCGTGTAGAGAAGTCGAATAGGTAGAAAAGATTTGTGATTGTTTGCGTCGCAATTTCTATCGATCGAAGGAAGAAAAAAAGACAGCTTCGCACAATAGAGAGCTAGTCACGATTCATAAAATCGCTATACACATATTTTTTAGTTCTATTGAATGTTATAAAATGAAAGGAACATAAATTTATACCTCTCACTCACATATACACACCTTTTATGCCAAAAAAAAAACTCACTGAAATATTCAATTTTTCGTTGTTATTTACCGCACACTCGTGTGCGCATACACACATACACTTGCTGTGAGAAATATTTATAAATAAACGGAAAAGCTAATTTGATGAATGATCGAAGAACAACAATGTGAGGCACTGCTGCTGTTTTTCTTCAAGAGATAAGAAAAAAATTGCAATAACTCGTAGAAATTTGTGGTGTTTGCTGCAACATATTGAAAGCTTCAATAGCACATCACGTAGGAATGTAATAAAACATCCATTAAATTGTAGTATTTCTCTTTGAAAAACAGGGAGAATGTTTGATGATAACTATAATATTAAATACATACTAACTTATGTAAGATGAAGGAAATTGAAATTCCTGATTTGATTTTTCTTTTCTTCGCTCCTGGCATCACTTGTCACACAATATGTGTGTGTGCGCTATTAAATTGAAAGACATTCGACAACGCAATCGATCGATTTGTTATCCTTGATATGTGTGTTGTGCTATGCAATAAGAATTAATTTTGCTATTGGGAAAAAGTGAAATGTTGACATTTAATAAAATGGAATTTCATCAAAAAAAAAAGAAAATAGAAATACCTATCGACACATGCAAGAGAAAGAATTGAAGCTACTTTCAACAATAGAATGCTATTAAGAGTGATAAGTCCATGTACTGAAAAATAGCAATTTATTTTCGAGCAAATTACGGCCTCTAGGAAAAAAGGGATCAAAGCACTCACACTCCAGCAATTCTCTAGCCATTTATTTCGTTTTATTCATGCATGCAATAGAAAATGAGAAAAAATATGAAATTGTAAAGAAACGAAAGAGCAGCGAGTACCCTAAGGGAGAAGTTGAATGTAATAAAAATTTATTTTATAAAATGGTGTTACAAAAATCCTTGAAAAATGACATTTGTGGATTTTCATTTATCGCTGAAATGACACACGGTTGATAAGAGACAGAAATACATAAGAAGATTTTGAGTGAGGTTGATTTGAATGAAAAAGAGGGAAAAAAGGGGAATAAATTGAAGAAGACATTTTAAATTAAATTCTTTTTGAACTAATTTTTAACAATTTGATCACATTAAAAAAATGTTAAACACAAGTAGATTGAAAAAATAATTAAATTAAAATATTATGAATATCAGAATTCGAATCTTGGTAAAAGAGTTATATGTATTTCTGGATTTCTTTTGCAAAAATAATCAATTTTTCTAAACATTTCAGAAATTTTTTTTTATCTGCTTTTACTTTCATTTCATCATCACAATAACTTGAAATTTAATACGAGGGTAAACAAAAATTATTCAACAACAGCAAAATAAGTAAAGTAATGACACAAGGTACTTTGTATATGTCATTTACTCCTCCTAATTTTTATTTTATTTTTTGATGATGTCGCACTAAAGGCATAAAGGTTGTGACTAGTTGAAGCGAGGTTCTATAGACAAAAGAAAACAAATTTAATGTCATTATTATGACAGATAATCCTCCGACATGAGTTCTCATTTTTAAATAACGATGATTAAATGATGATGTTCTACCATTTCTCCCTCTATTGTGTACGAGCGTTGAAGCTTTTCATGTCATCCGATGAATGATGACGATGATAATATTTCCTCAAAAAATACTAAATTTAAGTGTGAGATTCTTTTAAATACAATTACAAAAATCTCAAATTTCTCAATTTTCGAGGCCAGTTCAGGCGTTGGTGAATGACAGAGAATAATCTCCATGAAAATGGGAAATTGCTTAATGAAATGGCCCTCTCTGTTGCTGTCATTATTCTTTCCATTGTTATACTTGATTTCTACAGGAGGATGTAATATATTTAATGATGTCTGCTTTAAATTATATGGCATAATAGAATCATGAAACAAACAAATGAGGAGTTGATAGAGAAAAAGCAAGGGATGAATAAATTGTAATCACGTGCAAGTGGCATTTAGAATTAAAGAAAATGAAAATTGCTCACTTTATGAAGATGCAAAAAGGAACTGTTTTGTATCATGAATAAAAATGAGCAAATTCACTTTCAACGAGGTAAAAAAATTCTTTTTCAAAATTAATTTTCCTCTCTTGCTCTTACTTACTTTTGTGTAGTAGAGTATATTAAATCTTGTAAGATATCATTCTTCCCATTGCATAACATGAAAATAAAAGTAAAGTCATGACTTAAAAGGGAAAGAAAAATTTAATTTTCTTCTTGTTCTGACATTGAATCGATTTTTATTTTCTTGCAATAATTGAATTTTTATCGATAACTTAAATTTTCTCTATCTTGACAAAAAATCACTTTTTCTCACTCTAGATAGCATTCCATGGTGTAAAAATAAAAATAATCAACTACAAACATAAGTAAGAAAAGTTTTTTTCCTTTTCCTTTTTCACATTCATTTTCATTTTTGTCTTGGTGAGCATGGAAGTAGAAAATCCAGTTTGAAAAATGAACGTTTCAATTCACACACCGGTTGCACTTTCATGTCCATTTATTTACACTTGAAGACACTATCGTCGGTAATAAAATTGATTTAATTTTACTGCTTACGGCAGTAGTCACAAGTGAACTAATGAAGTTCCTGTGAGAAGAAGAAAATTAAGATTTGTGGTGGGAGTAAATTGAAGATCTTTATACTACACTTAATTTTTATTAGAAGATTCTATTTTGAAAATAGAAAAAAAAAATCATTTCACCCTTAGTGTTGTCTTTTCAACCATGCATAGCATGCTCTATGTCTCTTGAGACTCGTAAATTCCAAAACAGTAGCAAGCAAAGGATGTCGTTATAAAAAAAAATTACATTAAATATAACAACAAGTTAAACATGAAAATTGCATGATGGAATCTGCTGACACTCAGCTGTAAGAAATAGCAATAAAAGTGTAAAACACACTTCTTACTTTCTATATTATTTAGCGACATATGCATATAAATAGAGAGAGTCATATTTATTAAGAAAATGGTCGTAAATTTAGATAAACGTTGTTCATTGGATAGGTATTACGACATGTTGAAATGGGTTTTAAAAAATCTTCAACCTCCTGCCATTCAATTTTTATGTTTTAGAAATATGCAGACCTGTGCGAGAAAAAATATACAGAATGGTGTTGAAATTTATTGGCAAATGGCTTTTTGTGGCTTATGAGCTTCGACATACATATTCACCATAAAAATACACACATACATTTTGTGGAGAGTGAAGGGAGAAAATTATACTTGGTGTGTTTTAAAAAAAGCAGTAATGTACAATAATAATATGAAAGAATGTGCGAGATTATGGAGGTGTCAGGTGCGAGTCGTAATTTCTTTTTAGCATATTAGCAATTAAAGCCACTAAAAACATGCTACACTCGACACGCAAAAAATTAACTTAAGCATAAGCGTTCATTATGATAAAAGTTAGTTTTTTTCCTCCTTCTACTTTGTTGTCGTCACTTTATTTTCTTTTAGTTTGGGTGATAAAGATAAGTGGAGTTATTTAGAAATTCAAAACTAAGCCATAGAATAGACGACAGTTTGTCTGAAAACATTGCGACTTTCTTGAATATTTTTCACTTTATTTATGTTAATAGAAATGAGGGAAATAAAAGCAAGCAAGCAGAAGTTTACGAGTTTGTTGACTTAATTAATTAAATTAAATATAAATTGATATTAAATTTCTATTTGTTGCTTTATTTAATGGAATTCAAATTTCTTTGTTTATTTATTTATTGAAATATCTCAAGACAATAAATACTGACAAAAACATTTGATTAGATGAGGTTCAAATTGCTCTTTAACCTTTTCTTTCTTTTAATCAAATAACAAAAAAAGAAAATTATTTCATTGAAAGGAAAAATAATGGTCGATAAAGAAAGAAAAAAGAAAATGGTTAATGAGTAAAGCGATAAGCAACTAGACCACTTTACCAACAAACTTGTAAATTGTTCCAAAGAAAAATACTGGTTACAAGTCAGCAAATAGCTCTCGCGTTCGCTTTCTTGCTTGCTTTAACAAAGCGTTCTATCCATAGTATGAAAAAAGCAAATAAGCGTTTGAAGGAAAATTATGGAAATGACTCATACAATGAAACTGCAACTTTCTTTCTTATTGTTTCTTTTTCTTCTCTCAACAACAAGCAAGCGAGCGAAGCAAATAAGGAAAAATGAAAATAAAGAAATAATAGAATTTTTTCGAGTGAAGAAAATGAAATAACAATTACAGCTAATGCCGTTCACTACAATAAAACATTTGAAACAACAACAGAAAAACTCTTTTATCGTACACGAGTTAAACATTCTACTAAACTAAGTATGGAAAGAGAAAAAATCATTTTTGTTTGAATAAAAAAAACTTTCTCGACAATATCGACATTGAAGTAAATGGGAATGAGAGAAAAAGTGTTTTTTGCTCAAACAACAACTGAAAAAATCCATTAACTGCAACTTCAAAAAAAGAGCCTCGATGATGATGAAACAAAAACGCCTCCTTCTACTTTTTATTTATTTTCTATATAATTTCTGACTTTTTTGCTGCCATATTGTTCATCCTTAAAAAAGTTTTCAATTTTCTGCATTTACAGTTGAATTTTTCCTTCGTGATTGTGAAACATTTTTATAAGCCGATGAGTTGGTTGAGAAAATTCAAGTGTTTACTTTTTAACAATCAATGCATTGAGTTTTAAATGATTGAAACTCGCATGATTGAATTGATTGTTTGTTGGAAAATTGAAAATTTACAATGCAATGAAAATTTAATTGTTTTTAAATGCAATTTATAAAAGATTAAAAAGAAAACATTTAAAGCTTAAATAAAATATCTCTTTAAATAAAGGAAAAATAAGTATAATAAATGATACTAATATCATTTCTCATTTGTCAGTTTTATTGAATTTCGTTACGCACTGACTGCAAATATCATAAGAAATTTTCTCCTCATCGAGAAACGAAACAAATTTTTCTTTTATTGAATTTCATTCTGTGTCTGACGACTCTTGGTAATCGGATCATTATTCAACTTTTTGAGTATTGTAACAGGTGCTTACATTCAACTTATCCCTCAAGTAAATAGATATTTTGGCAAATTTTCTAGATGCTTTTGATCCATCGATTAGATATCCGGTAACAAATCGTTGAGGGCGTAGAAGTTTGAAATGAAATTTGATCCATATCTCTAAAATACAATTGATTGACTTCTACTCGGAAGTTTCATCTAACGAGATTCTTTTTGATGAAGAAAGAAGAAAAGTTTTTTTATTTCTTTAGAAGAAGTTTTTCTTTTGTTTTTGTATGTGTGAATTTGATACGCGAGCTATTTGAATCCCGAGGGAATTTTTCTCACTTATTTTGCCAGCATGTTACTTACTTTTCTTTCTCGCTGTGTTTGTACAGAGTGAAGCACCGCAATAATAAAAAAAGAATTGTTTCTCCCTCTTGACTATTTCACCTTACTGCATTTTGCCAGCCTCATTTTAATAATGGAATCGTGTTTCTGTTTTTTATGGCAATTTTTTATTCTTCTTCTTCTGTGAAACAACAGCAGCGAAACTAAATAACTAGAAGAGAAATTTATGCATTTAGGGAAGAACATGACTCTTCAAGTTTAAAAAGCCAGTGTGTGTACACTTGAGTAAATTAAAATCGTAAAGACACGGCATCGTGATTATAAACTACACATATTCAGTTAGTAAAGGAAGACGAAACAAATCTTTTCTAATTAAAACGTGACTAACATTCTCAACAACATGAATACTTGTGCATTAATTTGTTTCACAAACAACTCTCCTTCCGACTATTTTGCTTGGTTATTATTATTATGCGATGCGCTTTGCTTTTTCTGCTAAATTGTTAGACATTTTTCTTCCTGCATGAATGGAATAGCATGGATCAAAGCAAGTACTTCTGTTGATTACAATAAAAAAGCACTAGTCGCTCGCGCGCACTGAAACAGGAAACGGGAAATGAAATTTTTTCTCCTTTTCAACTTTGAAGCGTGAGCTCATCAGATTCTTGCTTCGACCAAGCAAATGAGATTAGGGAAGAGAACTGTTGAAAGGGTAAATTTAAAATATTTTCATAGAAAAATTAATAATGTCATTAAAGATGATATGAAAAATTGCTGCTATGTACGAGGAAGGGAATGAAAAGGATTTTTCCATCATCGTTAATTTTAAACACTTTTTTCTCGCATTTGCTCTCCCCAACGAAAGCAAGTCAAAGAGTTGCTAATTTATTCTTTTTCCTTGCCATATGGCAGAGTTCGTGAATTTTGTCACAAAACATTTATCATCATAAAAAAGTGGTTTTTGTGCGACAATCGACCGATAAGTAATGAGATTTTTATCAAAAATTACTCCCCAGCTTCAATGTCAGCGACTCATTCGTAAAAATGTCATTTAAATAAAAATTCCATTTACAAAATTTACCTTTTTTTCGACTTGGCCTCTTAAAGTTCTTTTTATTCTAATTACCAGCTTGCGGTTGGCTTTTAATGAAAAATAATTTCACTTTCACTACCTCGAAATAAATTGCTTAATGTAGGAGACCTTTTGTATTTTCGACAATTAAAGAACATTCCTCATTTTCTGTATTTAATGTCATTTCATTCAACAACAAAACTCAAGTATTTTATGTATGTGAACAGAACACTTGAAAATTTACAACTTTTTCCTTTCATGAACAACTTTTCAATTTAATGTTTTTCTCTCTTTTCCTTCATTGTTTGAAAAATATTTCTCCCATTGGGGAAGAAATTAAATTTATTGCATCATAATAGGCTCTCGAATCTCACATAAAGTTTCTTCTTCATATATATGCGTAACATATAAGACATTAATTTTCTTTACTATTGTCATGCTTCTTGAGTTTTCATAAAAGAAAGCTAAAGGGAGAAAAAATAAAATTTGATTATTTCTTAATGATAAAAGAGAAAAATTTGATTGAATGATTTTATTAGCGAGTAATTTTTCACATTTTCCGCACCTTGAATAGAAGAAAGATTTTTTTGTTGTGATGCGTGTTTGTGTCACTGGGATTAATGTAACTGAACTCCTCAACTCCCTTGTGAATGTATAAATGTGTGTAGTATCTACACATTTTTTTATAGAACAATGAGACATGATTTATGATAAAAGTACTAAAAGATTCTTTGTCTACTGTAGTTTGCTTCCTCTTTAGGATATCTTTGATAAAAGAAGAAGGTAAGTCAAAAAGTAGAGAACAATGAAGTTTTTTCTTCTTTTTTTTATGGATAAATATTAAGAAATATTCAAGCGAAAAAGCAATAAGCTGTAAAGTTGATAAAGAGGGCGAGAATAGATATTGAGAAGGAAAGGAGAAAAAAGGATAATTTGTTGCATTCCGAAAACCACTCATAATAATATTTCTAAAGAAGAGGAACGAAATTCTCTGAAGGCATCATCAAATGATGATACGAAAAATTCTTCCTTCTTGGAGAGAACATAATAATAAAATAAAAAATGATATGAAACATATTTCAAATATTTTACTCATCTTGACGCGCTTATTCATTGTCTGTCTGTATATTATGTATATTGTAATTTAACTTTATGGAAAATCCAACAATTTCATCTTCTTGAGATGACTCTTTCTCAATCCATATACATTCTTTTTTGCTTTCTCATTCATTCATTCATAGTCCCAAAAGAATGAAAATAATTTTTGTTCTGTAAGAATTTTTATATTTTTTATGAAAATTTTAAAAAGGGAAAATAATATTCATGTTTAGCTTATTTTTCGCTTATTATTATGATGATTTTAAGCAAAATGTTTTTATTACAATTAAACTTTTTTAATTTTTATAGTCAAAACATTTCTTACAATTGTCAAAAATTTAAAATCCTTAGTTTTTCTTTTATTAGGGTTCAATCTTTCATTATTAAAAACTCAAATCTTATATTTTTGACGCTTACAGTCATAAAACAGCCTCTAAAACTTTTATATTTCAAACATCTTTGTTGCTCTCATGTAGTCTAATATAAAAATTAATATTTCATATTTACTACCATTTCATCTCATCTCTTGTATTCCCTTTTGCTTTCTGTGTTTATCGTAGTCGTTAAATTATGAGGAATTAAGGACTTTCTCTCTTTTTCTTTTGTATCATCATCATGAAAAACAACAACAATAATAAGAAGGAAGGAAGAGTAGTAACTCTAGGGCATGTGCTTGAAAAAAAGAAAGCACTTCATAGAGACTATAGACGACTATGAAAAAATTAAGAAATTTTCTCCACTTGAACACATTTAATATTCCCTGTTGTGTGAGTCATAAACAACAGCCATTGAGAATGAAGAAAAACTCCTAAAAGGCATTAAAATGTTTGTAAATATTTCATGAATGAAGTTTATTCCAGCGATTGCGTTTTCCACTCCATTTCGAGAATGTATGAAGCTCTTTTTTGACACCCTCAAACTTGCTTCCTTTAATTCACTCATTTCAATTTACTTTCACTCTCATTTAATTGTCCTGAACGTCTATATTTGCTGCCGTCAAACGTGCCGTATACTGAAAATAGTCATTTCTGCCATTAAGTGCTTTCAATTTCTTTTCTGACGCTTGTCGCTTCGTTTTTCATTTTATAAATTAAAGGGGATTTTTTATAAAGTGTGATTGTAATGTCAGTGATGACTTTCAACGATTACAGACTAGATTCCGGAAAGAACAAGAAGAAAAAAAATTCTGTCAGCAACATTCAGGTCGTAAATCTTGAAAGCCTTTGCATGTGCTCTCAGTAAAATTACTTCTCTTTCTTTCTTATTTCATATGTAATGTGAATATACACAACTGTAAATGTCATTTCTTCTATAAGCTTCCTTAACAATGGCGGAACGTGGTGGAATTTGTTTTCATTTTAAGACGAACGATTGCGGAAGTATCAACATTCATTAAAATAAAAAAAGAAGATTTCTGCTGACGAGTGAAATGGATTTATGCATGATGAAATTTTTTCATATGTACTTAAAATTTATTCACTTTATAAAGTGAGAAAAACAGCAACACTTTTTTAAAAGCGGTTTAGGGTACGATAGAGACACATGCAATTTATAAAGTTAAACAATTTTAAAGACTTTGACACATGTCACTCAACATATATGCTGAGGGCGGTTCAAAATGAAATGTAAATTTACATTGATATCGAGCAAAATTGCCGCTCAAGATTCTTATTCATAATTCATCATCTCAAAATGTCATGCATACACTTTTTTATGTGCATAAATTTTATGTAAATATGTCGCGCCGATGGATGGTTAAAGAATATAAAATAAAATTGAATTTCTTTGTGGTTTAAACAATAGAAAGAAGGGTGAATTTTATTTTAAAAAAACTTTTGACATTTCTTCAATTTATTGGAAATCGACCGAATTCCCTAGCTCTATGAATAAGTGCGATAAAACCTTTAATAACTTCTTGAGCATTTGGAAGAATATATTCAGCTGGTAAGAAGAAACCATAATTTCCATAAGGTCCATTTCCTCTCATTTCAACTGTGAAAGAAATTGGAATATGATGATGACCGTAGGTGTGATCTCTTGAAGTTCCTGTTGAAGCATCTAAAAAAAATATTTCTTTTTAAAGACTGTTTATAGATAAAGTTAGTTATTTAAACTCACATAAAACACCATTGCTACTTCCAACTGTATATTGGATGCCATTCACTGCTAAAATAGCAGCAGCTGCTGCTCGTCCTACACCTCCAAGTTCATCTACTGTTGTCTTAAGAAAAAGAAAAACATTAAATAAGTTCTTAATCCACTTCATGACAATCAACAGAACTTACTGGTGGCACAATTGTATGTCCCCAAGGATGTAAAAACAAATGTCCATAAGAATGAAGCTATAAAAGTGTCATATTATAAACATATATGAACAAAAAAAATATGAAGAAACTTACAGCCAAAAAGGCGTCAATTGTTGATGCATGAGTGTTCAAAAAACCTTCAGTTGCTCGAGTTTCTGGTTCGGAATATGGATATGCACCAGCTATGATGAAATCATAATTATTATTTATTTTTAGAGTCTCATTTTTTATTTTTACCATAAGTGTCAGTGCATGGAACTTTTGATCCGCCCAAGTCACCTGTTTCATCAGCACGAAGCCAATTATACTCGAAATTTCTGTTTCCATCTACCTAATAATCATTTTCTAATTTATTTCAATCACAAATTTTTTGAAAAACTTTACATACCCCAAAGCATAACATTGACACTGGAGCTCGAGTTTTTCTCCAGTTTCTGTTAGTTGTCCAAGTGTATGTATAGCCATCAGGGTTTATAACCTTAAAAAATAAAAGTTAAGAAAGGTCAATAAAGTTTGAAAAAAATAAAAATGTCAAAAGTTAAATGCTAAACATTCCCAAAAGATAAAAGTTATTGCATTTTAAAGAACTTACAGGAATAAAATGCCAATCAATATTTGTTGCAATGTCAACAATTTCTGGATCTTCTGAGGTTAAAAGTTGATACAAAATATAAGTGGCAGTTGCAGGGCTTATCCATTCACGAGCATGAATTGTTCCTTCAATCAAAATTGCTCGATTGCCCTAAAAATATAAATCTGTGTTATCAAAAATTTATTGATAAGAAAAATCTCAAGTGCATACACTTACCGGTTTCTTTGATAAACTTAAGAGTCGAATTGGACGATTTTCTGATGAATAACCGATTGTTGTGACATTGATATATTGTGGGTATGCTTCCTTCATTTCATCGAGCCAATCATAAATTTCTTCTAAAGTATGATAATCATCCCAACCTAAATCTAATGCATCAGCATCTGCCGCCTTTGGTTGTTTATTTCTCGGTCTTTCTTCATCAATCAAACTGGAAATTAATTTTATATCGATCGATAAGATAAAATTATTATATAATTTTCGTAACAATTTACCGTTGTAAATTTTCTATAATTATTTCCGCTTGCATGTTAAGGTTGCTTGCTACAACTTCAAAGTCAGCAAATTTATGTGGTGGCACAACAATGTCAGCTTTTCCATTGATTTTCGGAGATTTCCAGAAATCGTACTAAATGAAGAGAAAAAATTTAATTTATTTAATGCAATCTAAAAGATTGAATTCAATTTACAGCATCACTATTTTCCTCAAGGTACTTCATTGCCTTATATTGCTCTTCATTTTCAATTGTCACTGTATATACACGATAATTATCAAATCTTGCCATGTCAGCATTGGCATAGACAAATAAAATCACAAGCACGCTTACAAACTTCATTCTTAAGTTGATTCTCAAATCGACTGAAAAATTTCCCTCAAATGCGATTCCTTTTTATACCAATTTCAATCTTATCTTCATTAAAGCTATGAAAGAAAAAAGATTACGTGAGAGTGGAATTCTCTCTTCAACTTTTTCAATATTCAGCATTTTATTGTTTTATCATTGATAAACGTAATTTTTCATTTTAATCAATTTACTTCTTATCTAAATGCACATAAAATCACATTCAGATTAAATTTAATATGATTGAGTAATTTTTCAATACAATATATTTTCCTTATAGATTCTTCTTTTTTGAGAATTTTTTTTTCTAGATGATGACAATAATTCAATTATAATTATTGGATATTTATCTCTCGTGTATAAAAGATAGTAAAATACAATCATTTAAAAACTTCTATTAAATAAAAAGAAATCAAACTTCAAATTTTTATTTGAAAAATAAATTTATTCATTATAAAATTTTAGTTTCTCAAATAACCATAAGTTCTTGCTGAATTGACTAAGCCAATGAGACCAGCAACGACTTCTTCTGCATTTGGAAGAATAAATTCTGGTGGCAAAACGAATCCATAGTTTCCGTAGTTTCCATTACCACGCATTTCAATTGTGTATGAAAGTTTTATTCCATATTGACCATAAGCATGATCGGGTGTTGTTCCACTTGTAGCATCTACATGAAATAAATTTAAATTCAAAAATTTTAAACTAACAAAATTAAAACTTACATAAAACTGTATTGCTAGGACCAACAGCATAATTAATTCCATTCACAGCTTGAACTGCAGCTCTAAAAGCATTTCCAACTGCAAACTGAAGGTCATAATCTACTGAATGTCCACGAGTGTGGCCCCAAGGATGAAGCATATAATGACCATAGGAATGGAACTACAAATAATATTTTTTTTACATTGATATAAAATATTTATAACTTTCACTTACTGATAGAAAAACATCGAATTTTCCAATATTATTAGCAAAAACTGATTCTACAGCTTTTGCTTCATTTTCTGAAAGTGGACTCGTGCCAGCTGTGAAAAATTTTTATTAATAACATTTTATAATAAATTTAAAGTTTTTTTAATTTTTACCATAAGTGTCAGTGCAAGGCGTTGTTGATGCTCCAAGATTTCCAGTTTCATCAGGTGTTAACCAGTTGTAGGCAAAATTTCTATTTACGTCTACCTAATATTTGTGATAATCATTTAAAAATTAGAATCTTATAATAAGAAATTATTTAATAATCATAACTTACTCCAAAGCATAATGCTGAAACTGGAGCTCTTGTTTTACGCCAATTTCTATTACTTTCCCAAGTCCACACTAGACCATCTGGGTTAACATTCTTTAAATTAAAATTTAAACTTTATTATCAAAAAATGAAAGAAATTTCATTCTACTCACAGTAATAATATACCAGTCAATATTTGTTGCAATGTCAACAATATCAGGGTCTTGCGAAGTTAAAAGTTCATTAATTAAATAAGTTGCAGTAGCAGAACTTATCCATTCGCGAGCGTGAATGTTTGCCTCGACAAAAATACCGCGATTGCCCTTTAAAGATTATTTTCATTATCAATTATTTGATAAGCTTGGGTTTTTTAAAGAATGATTGGCAAATTTTCTTACCGATTTCTTTGATATTGTGAATAAACGGATCGGTCGTCCTTCGTGAGTGGTTCCGATATTTCTAACACTTGCAACTGAACTATATTGTGCTGCCATTTCGTCTAGCCATGCATAAATCTCTGTTAAATTTTTATAGCTTACCCAATCGTACTGTGCATCAACTCTTGGTGTACGTGATGGCTTTATTTCTTCATCAATAAGTCTATGAAAATTTTCATGTAAAATAAGTTTATAAAAGTTCTGCTTTTCTTACTCTTGATAATTATTGATGATCAATTTAGCTTTCATTCCCAAATTTTCAGTCAATTCTTCAAAATCAGAAAATTTGTGTGGTGGAACAAGAATTTCAGTATCAGCATTCAAATGTGGACTTTCAAAGATGTTGTACTGAAAATTTTCAAATTTTTATTTTAATTCTATAATGAGATTTTATCACTCACAGCATCACTGTGTTCTTCAAGATATTGTATAGCTTGCAATTGTTGATAATTTTCAACAGTCACACTATAAACACGATAGTTGTCAAATCTTGACTTTTCTGCTGATGCAGAAATAAAAAGAAGAGCCAAAAGAGCCAAGAACTTCATTTTTAATTAAAACTTCAACGGCAACTGAATTTTTCACCTGCTTGCAACTGGTTTTTATAGAAATCATGTTTAATACAAGTACTTTGATAAGAAATTCCAATCAATAAAAAGCTTAAATCAATTTAATTTTGCCATCTTAGTTTCGTCTATAGACAGATAGAGATTTTCAAGTTTGACTTTTTTGTTCTGCATTTAATTACTTTCTTATCAAGACTAAAATAAAAAAAAGATTTCTTGATCTTTTTATGCTTAAAATTTTGTTTGAACATTCAATATTGTATTATTTTATATTTTATGACCAACTTTTCTATTAATCAATTACCTTCTTATCTAAATGTACACTAAATCACATTCAGATAAAAACTATTAATAATATTGAGTAATTTTTCAATACAATTTTGCAATAAGTTCGAAATTATTTACCATGTCGTTTTTATTAAAGAAATGATTTCCCATCAAAATAATGATGTTGATGATAGTTATTGCATTATCGCAACTGTTTATACTTCTTAGATGATGCAGTGAAAAGAAGAAAATATCAAAGGTCATTAATCTTCTCAAAGTTCTTTATGTCTGCTAGATAATTTGATGCAATTTATTCAAACTGAAAGCAAATTAAAAACTTTTTCTACATTTTTTTTCAAAAACATATTTTTTCTATTTTATTTCCACAAGTCAATAACTTTTAATTCAAATATCCAAAAGTTCTAGCTGATCTAACTAATCCAACAAGACCGGCAATAACTTCTTGTGCATTTGGAATGATGAACTGTGGAGGAAGTACAAAGCCATAATTGCCATAGTTTCCATTTCCACGCATTTCAAGTGTGTATGCAAGTTTGATGCCATGATGACCATAAGCATGATCTGGTGAAGCTCCACTTGCAGCATCTGAAAAATTATTTTATTTTTCATAAAATTATCATGTCATGTGAATCAAAAGTTTATAACTCACATAGGACAGTGTTTGTTGGGCCAACAGCATAATTAATTCCATTTACAGCTTGCAATGCAGTTCTAAAAGCATTGCCGACAGTTTGAAGCATAGAGTTGTCAGCCTGTAAAACGATAAGTGCATAACATTACAATACAATCTTATAACAATACTGTTAATTTACTTACTGGTGGTACACGAGTATGTCCCCATGCAGTTAAAAGATAATGACCATAGCTGTGGAACTAATATAATAAAATATTGAACAATTAAAATTTCATACTTATCGAAAATTTTGTGAACTTACTGATAAAAAGACATCAAATTTGCCTGCATTATCAGCAAAAACTGATTCAATTGCTCTTGTTTCATTTTCTGAAAGTGGACTTGGTCCGGCTTAAAAGAAAATATAAAAATTAATACATTTTGACATAAATTTAAATTTTTTTTAATTTTTACCATAAGTGTCAGTGCAAGGTGAAGTTGAAGCTCCAAGACTTCCAGTTTCATCAGGTGTTAACCAGTTGTAGGCAAAATTTCTATTTGGATCTACCTAATATTTTATAAAGAAATCATTTTAATTATCATTATCATTTTAATAATAAGAAATTATTTCTTACTCCAAAGCATAATGCTGATACTGGAGCTCTTGTTTTACGCCAATTTCTATTGCTATCCCAAGAAAATACAAAACCATCTGGGTTTGCATTAGTAATGATGTACCAATCAATATTTGTTGAAATGTCAACAATGTCGGGATTAGTTGATGTCAGTAATTCATTGATCAAATAAGTAGCAGTAGCAGAACTTATCCATTCGCGAGCGTGAATGTTTGCCTCGACAAAAATACCGCGATTGCCCTTTAAAGATTATTTTCATTATCAATTATTTGATAAGCTGGGATTTTTTAAAGAATGATTGGCAAATTTTCTTACTGATTTCTTTGAAATTTTGAACAAACGAATTGGGCGTCCTTGAATAGTTGTTCCAATATTTCTAACACTTGCAACTGAACTGTATTGTGCTGCCATTTGATCGAGCCATGCATTAATTTCATTCAAGTTCTTGTAGCTCACCCAATCGTATTGTGCATCAACTCTTGGTGTACGTGATGGCTTTATTTCTTCATCAATAAGTCTATGAAAATTTTCATGTAAAATAAGTTTATAAAAGTTCTGCTTTTCTTACTCTTGATAATTATTGATGATCAATTTAGCTTTCATTCCCAAATTTTCAGTCAATTCTTCAAAATCAGAAAATTTGTGTGGTGGAACAAGAATTTCAGTATCAGCATTCAAATGTGGACTTTCAAAGATGTTGTACTGAAAATTTTCAAATTTTTATTTTAATTCTATAATGAGATTTTATCACTCACAGCATCACTGTGTTCTTCAAGATATTGTATAGCTTGCAATTGTTGATAATTTTCAACAGTCACACTATAAACACGATAGTTGTCAAATCTTGACTTTTCTGCTGATGCAGAAAGAAAAAGAAGAGCCAAAAGAGCCAGGAACTTCATTTTTAATTGAAACTCAATCGAAACAACTGAAACTTTTTGCTGACTTGTTGATCTTTTTATAGGAAATTTTTGTTATCGTTTGTGGGAGTGTTTTTATAAAAAGGTTCAATTAATTGTGAGCTTATAATGATTAAGTGAGACTAATAATAGCAGAGAAAAGTAATTGATAAGATTTCTATTGCCTTCGTCATAAAGAGTGTGGTGAAGTGTGATTTTTTGATAACAAAAATATTTCCTATTTTGGGAAAATTTCAAGCTGACGCAGTTATAAAAAAATTAGAACTTCTAGACAAATGCTCATTTCCAGACAGCAAAATATTGTTGTGTAAGTCCTCAGTCATTGAATTATTAACAAGTAAAACTAATTAAAATTTTAAATTATAAAAGATGTTGCATGAAACAAGAAAGAAGAAATTAAATATTTAATTAAAGACCAAAAATTTCATTTCATTATTTAAACAAAAGAAGTGCTGTACTTGAAAGAGGAAAATTTAATCAAAAAACAACACAAATGGCAAATCTCACTCAATAATATTAAATATTCATATCATTCATCAAATTGTGTGAGCATAAACTATACACAATTGAGGAAAACTCTGATTGATGGCAAAAGATGGAAATGAGATAGCTGCAGAAAAACGGATTTATTTCCCTCATATAAAAATATTTCTTTTCTCAAGCAGTTAGAAAGATTCAATAAAAGAAAAGGCGAAGGCGCATGAAACATGAATTTTGAGAAAAGGCAGCAGCATAAAATTTGCATAATTTATGCCACACAGCATACTTTAAAGAATAAATGTATGGTGTGTTGGAAGTTGAATCGATAAAATTGGCAACATTTAAGGAGTGAAATTTTCCCTTCTCTCTTACTTTTATTACTTCATTCTCCCCGCACACGCTTCTGTACTATTTTATACCTTATGGTATTTTCTCTTACTCTCATTCTGTAAATGATATTCACATATAGATACATTTCAATAATTTCATCACAGCTCTATGAAAATGTAGGAAACATTCAGTTTATTTGTTTAATATTATTTATTCAAGAATTACTTTTATACATAACATAGAGAAACATGCAATTTAGGCTCATTCTTCTTCTCTTTTGATATTTTAGATACCAACATTCATGTATGTAAAATAATGTGGTTTTTTCTCTTGAATGAAAGAAAAAATTTATTCAAACATTATATCTCAGCGATGGAATTTTTAAAAAAGTGTACAAACCCGTAATAAAAGTTATGAAGGGGAGCGAAGGATGAAGCTACTTTCTATATAGAGAAATGTAAATATTTACTTTTTTAACATTAGAAAAGAATATCCACTGAGGGAGATCATCACAAATGGTGAAGAACGATAGATACTATCAAGGGAATTATGCTTTGTTGATCCCATAAGTGCTGATTTCTAGCATTCTCTTCATTATTCTTCTTCTCGCCCTTTGTGATGCATATCAAAAGATAAAAATGTGAGAAATGAAACTACTTAAGAAGATGGAGTAAAATTTTTCTTGTTTATTTAAGATGAAATAATCTAGGGAAAATGATAAGAAAGCTACTTATTTGACTGGTATTTTCTGAAATTGATTTTTTAATTTTTTACTTCTTACTGCAGAGTTAATAAAATTTTCACACAAATTTTTTCAATTTACATTTAGCAGTTTCTCACTTTAAAATGTCACCTTTTTATGCAAAGAAAGAAATTTTATGACATCCAACTGAGAAAGCTATAAAATATCTTGCTTTATATGAAAGAAAGGAAGGAAAAAATTATAGCAGGTGGCCAGAAAAATCTTAAGAAAAACTTTTTCCCTCATCATCATCATCTTATGGTTTTCATGCTTGTACAAGAGTAAGAAAACTTTCTCATTAAATATATTTAAGAGTGCGTCCTCAACATTAGAGACACATGTGTGTAAGAGGTGCTTACATGATGTTTATATCATATTTACTATGACATAATGTAAGAAAGCTGTAAATGATGATAAATATTGACTAAAAATAAATCCTATTGGTATGAGAAAGTAAAAGGTGAAAGGAAGGAAGGATATATTAAAGAAGCAGCATTTTTGATTGAAAATCTCATTAAACTTTATGAGGTCGTACAAAAAACTGATATTTCTATTGAATCAACTCCCTTGAAAAATGCAAAAAAACATTCCGTGTGCTTTTTTTCGACACTAAAAATTTATGAAAGCAATAAAAAAAGTGTGCAATATAAGAAATGACAAACTTGATGAACAGTTGTTGTAAAAATAATAAAAATAAAAAAAGAGAGAAATCTTGAAACGGCAAGCAAGCATTTGGTAATATTTTCCGCCCTTTATTTACACTCGCGTTTATGCACAAAACAACGAGGCACAAGGTATGAAAGTGTTTCAACATTTAAATATTTTATGATACAAAATTCGCTTAATAAAAGTTTTTTCTTTCTTTCCTTCTTGTTGCATGGCAAAAGGCAGCGAGAAGTGAGTGAAATGACTGTAAATGAGTGAGTGAGTAATGCTAAATGATTTATACCTTGCGAATTGAGTGTATATTCTTTCTTCATGCCTTCAACTTCTCTAAGACGTTTATTATTTATGGAATTATGGCATCATAGAATTACCTCTATGTAAGAAATGAAAATTCATGCTGTTAAAATTCCTAAGACTTGTTTTACTTTGAGATTTCACCTATGTCGAAGAATGAGAGTTACAACTATGAAATTATATGATAGTAACAAAGAATGTAATAAAAGACTATAATGCATAATGATTTAGGGAAATTTTATTCAAGAAAACTTTTATGTGCACATTCCTAATGGCTTGTGTTGGTGGTGATGGAAAATGAAGATTTTTTGATGCGAGTTTTTATGAGGTTGCTAATAAAAATGTCGTGATTCATTTCATTCAATAAATTTTCCCTTCATAAAGATAAATGGGAAATTTTTTCATCATCAAATTTTAAATTTTTACTGCTGTGGCTTTAGAAAAGGAAAAAAATCATTGATTAAAATTACAGCTTTTCCGATGATGCTAAAAAATAAATTTATTCATTGCTAAGCTTTATCCCTATTTTTTCTTACAATACAATCATTCTTTTCACACTGAATGAAATCATCCATCCCTAAATCACAATCAATTTAACTTTGTCTTCATGAACGTGATTTCAATTTGAAAATTTTTCTCTTTTTCTTCTGCTGTTTATACCCAAGTTAAGTTTTTTTTTTTATTTATCGCTTATTTGAATTGGTTTTCATGAAATTAATAAATAAGACGCAAAATAATTTGTTATTGCCTCGTGATTTGAAAAAATTTGCCTTATTTTAGGCCGATTATCGTTGAGTTCATGGATGAAAAATCAATTCGCGTGCTTCAATTCACTTTTTTGGTTGTTTAATGGGATTCTCTGCCGCGCGACTTCTTTCATTTTCAACATTCCAATCTGATTCGTTACCCTTAGAGGCAAAAGCAGGCAGTGAAATGTAAAAAATTTAAATCCTTAATCGTTGATGTGTGTATGTGTGTGCGCGAAAGAAAAACATTACTTTTTTTTGCTACCGACATACCATATGGCTGTGTACAGAGAGATTGAGTGTAAAACTTTTTCAAATAATCCGTAAATTTAAAAAAATTGAAACTTTTTCTTATGGCAAATTTCATATATAAAACAAGGAACAACGATGATGATGAGATGAGATGAGGGAAAAATTATTTAATATTGAAAGATCCGAGGACGAGCATTGTCCTGGATACTAACTGAATATACATGTAAAAAATGGAGAAGGAAAACTTTTACATTTTTTTGATTATGCTGGCTTTAAAGCGCCCTCGAGGGATCAATTTCAAAACAAAGTAATGGAGTGAGGAATGAAATTGAAATATGCGGGAGCCATTGATGAAGCACATACCAAATAAAAAGAAAAACCTTAAGGGAAAAAAATAATAATTACTTTCATGCAGATTTTTTTAATTAATTTAATTTTTGATTAAATCTCAAACTTACTTTCGCTCATTTTAACACGAGTAAAATTATTTTTAATCTCTTTTATTTACAGATATCCGTCTGTGATGATTACTCCCTGCCACTCGACTTTATAAAATTTAAACGACCGTCCAGTTTTGATCCAGGTTTAGCAGAGTGTCTACCCAACAATTGGCCATCGCCATCAACAGAACACGTAAGTCTCAAGTTTCTCTTCCCTTCTTTTTATTAAAATCCCATCATTATA
Source organism: Polypedilum vanderplanki (assembly GCA_018290095.1). Taxonomy (NCBI): domain Eukaryota; kingdom Metazoa; phylum Arthropoda; class Insecta; order Diptera; family Chironomidae; genus Polypedilum; species Polypedilum vanderplanki. Next base: position 15,819,293 of record CM031381.1, on the reverse strand, counting down.
AATAAAACATAAAAGCTGAACGAATAATAAGAAGAAAAACTTTCCGTCAAGTAGAAGGAAAAGGTCCGTTTTCATAAATGAGGACTTGAATAATGAAGTAAAAGACTAAAAATACGATTTAATACAAAAACGGGAATAGAGAAAGAAGAAAAAAAAGAAGGAAAAGTTACAAAAGTCCTTGAAGCAAAAAATGTTTGTAAACATGAAAATTCTCTTTCTCATTTCTACTTTTACTTTCACTTTTCTTTAACTGTCACTCAATATATAATAAACTTTTTCATCATTATCCTACAACTTTCTTGAAGGCATTTCTATTTTTTTATTATGACAATTCTCACGAGAGCAAAAATAGAAAATCATAGATTTACAGAATGTCAACAAAAAAATTAATTTTTTCCTTTTTGATAATCAAATCTGAAGTCTCTGCAGCAGTAGTCAATTGTCTACTTCTAGGTAGCAATTTTTATGCATGAACAAAAAGAAAAATATGCTAAAACTTGTTTGTTTTTGAAAAAAGATTGCCAAATTGGACAGAAATGAAACTTTTTCTTTTATTCACTCTAGTAAATCTCGGAAGAAAACGAAATGAATTCGTCTATTCTGTGATTTTTTCCGCACAATCTATTTGTTATTCGTGAAAATAATAATCTGACTTTGTTATTCTTGCCAAAAGGCGCTTGAACATACAACAGCAGCAGTATGTCTTATTTCCCTATAATTTTTGCTACATAAGCATAAGACAATTTGGCTTTATACGTAATCTTTTCCTTAGCATTATTATTCTCGGCCTAAAGGGAAAGGAAGGAAAAAAGGGGAGAAACACACGTTTAATAGCATCGTTTATGAGCATCACAGGCTCTACTTCATTCATACATTCATTATCCCCTCATTTTTGTATGTTAATGGTAAAATTTCTTATTCATGTCAAGGGTATGAGTGAAAAAAAAGAATCTCTAAAAGATTTTCAATTAAAATACTTTAGTATTAAATAATGATGAAATTATATTATGCCCTCGCTGTGTGTATGTTATTAATGCAACAAAATAAACGCGCATTTGGGGCAACGAAAAAGTGAGAAATGAACATAAATAATTCATTTTTCCTCCTCATTGATGTATGTATAAATACGAAAAGAATATTATTACAATATTATATTGTTGTCGAATGAAATCATATTGTGCCTCATGCTATAACAACAAAATAAATGGCAAATAGCAAACAATAATAACGGATGTTAAGCTAAAAAATCAGCAACGGCATTGGTGACGGCGAGGAAAAATCAAAATATAGAGAGAAAGAAAAAATATTTTTTCGATAATATTTAATGCGTAAACGATAAGCAACATTCCATATTCTATAAAAAGGCTATATAAAATACCATAGCATGAGAAATAAGAACACATCAGGGTGAAATCATTTCATATAAAAAAGACCCTGAAGCCACGCACAATTTTTTTTTTTTGCGAAATTGATTTTATGAAAGTGAGCCTGTGAGGTGGATAATAATAATAAATAAAATGTCCTCTATATCGAATAATTGTAATCGCACCGGAAAAATCTGTGAACATAAAATATACATCATGCGTCCCTATTGGCAATAATTCTCGCAGTCCCTCTAAACTGCCGAACGGTCAGAAGTTTGTGTGCGTCGAGTATCAGGAAAACATTTGCTATATTTAATTATTTTCGCTGCAGGATAGAACAGTAATACCACAATTTTTCCCTTTTTTGTGGTATTTAGTCAACAATGATGCATTCATTTAACTATGAAAATAAAATCTTGACTTCCAACCGGCATATCAATGAGAAAAGCCTTTTTTTCTAACCAGTAAAATTTTCGCAAATCTTTTGTTATTTTAAAATTTTACTCCAGTCAATTGTAAAAGGTGTCGAAAATAAACTCAAGCTCACACTGGGATGGTTTTTTCTTATTCAAATTCCACTTGAATGCTTTTCAACAGCATAAATTAAACCTTTTTTTCTTCATTCCTTCTTTTTTATATTATTTTTTCAATGAAAGTAAAAATTCAATCTCACTCTAAAAATTCTTTCTTGCTTTTTTTTATCAAAAGTCGTTTATCATATTTTCCCCATTTATGTTGACTTTTAGCATTTGTAATCATAACAAGAAAGCAACTAATCTCTCACACCCACTATGAAATTCTTTGCAGGTCACATTTTTAGATCAACAGCAGCAATTTTTGTTACAACAGCTAAACTATCCGCTACATCAGCAACAACAGCAATTTGATACAAAAAGTCGACTATTGGAAGAGCAGCAGCAGCAGCTTCAATTTAGTAATCAGCAAGATTTACAGCAGCAACGTACTGGAACTGCTCAAGGATTTATTGACGAAAGTGGCAACTTGTGTATTTTGCAATTCGCCCCTGAGACATTAGACGATTGCGAAGAAGTTGCTGGTGCTTCGACAAAGCAAAGGCATAGCACACGCGAAAAAACACGCTCATCACAAAAGCGACGTAAAAAGAAGAAAGCAAGGCAACAGAAAACTAAAGCAGTAACAAGAAAAATATTTGGTAAGAATATTGGGTGTGGGCTTTCATTCGCATGACGATCATGACGATAATTGATGAACGTTACAATGACAGTTCTGATTAGTGATTCATATTAATTATTTTTTGTCCTTTTACTCCTACATATAGACTCATCTGTGCCAAATTCATCAGAAAACGAAGAAGAAAGAATTAAATTCGATAACGAAGATAAAGTGCCAGAATTAAATTCACCTGATAGCATTGGTGAAGATATTTTAAATCCTTTGGAACAACTTCCATTCAAAAGTCCAAAACGTCTAACAACATTTGAACGTTCAAAAACAAGTCCATCACCATATTATTATTCAGATTTACTCAAGAAGAAAACTATCGAAGCAGAACGAGAACAGTTGTTTGAATTGAGTCAGCAGCAACTTCCGAGGACAACTGCGAACACGATAAGGGACAAAGAACTCGCATTTAAAAATAAAAAAAGCAATAGTTTAGACACGCCAGTTGCCGATAAAGAGGTTGAAGTTTCTACTCCGAAACGCTACTCAATCACTGAAGAAGGCGTTCGTATAATTCGCTGTGACTCGCCATCGAGCACAACCTCGGACGATTCTGACTGCTCTGAATGCCAAAAGCGACGTGAGTGGCACTCGCATGCACTAGCAGTTGTCAGAGCAGCTACTCAAAATATTCGAGCACAGCGAAATTTAGGTGCTAATAATAGCAACAATTTAGACGATGTCGAACCAGAGGTATATTATCAAAACAGTATCGTAACGCAAATGCCTCAAAGTCGCTTTCTCGATAATCAGACAATATGTGCGTGTGCCACACCTAACTTTGGTGATGATGCCGATGATCAATTGTTTCAGCCGCGCAGCATATTTTATGTGCATCAACAGGGTTTCCAAGAATGTGCCGATTGTAGCATTACAGATGATGAACAATTGAAAGCTTTAATATTTGACGAGATGAACGTTAGACAGCGTAAAATTTACGAGACGGCATTCGACTCAAAAATTGCAAAATCCGATGATGACCTTGACGATGTCGATCGTATAACAAATCACTCAGCGAGCCTATTTGGGAATGAATATAGAATGGTAACAAGTCAAAGTAAAGATAGTTTTACTGGAGCAAGTACGCCAAATCAACAGCATCCTAAAGAGAAACGCTATCGTTCTAAACATAGCAAAAAGGCACAACAGCAACAGAATAATAATATAAATTATAATAACAACATAAATAACAATGGCAGCAGCAAAAGTGAAGAAGATATTCTAACAAAAGATATTGAGAATCTCAAGATTGAGGAGTCAATTGATAACATTGTTAATGCCAATGTGCAAGCATCGACAACCACTACAAATACACAATATACACCGTCACCTCCATCCACAGCGCCTTTACCATTGAAATTTCCAACAAAGCATGAGAAATTCTTTATAAATAGCATCAAGAGTGCACCCAATTTGCCAGCATCGAACAATGCATTGCAGCATCCGCGACTCAAAGACTTGCGCGGTTCAGAAAAGAGCGAAAGCAGCTCTAAAGAACGTCCTCGTTCAGTAATTGTTGAATCAGGAAGAGTCTTTGAACTCAAGCGCAGCCACTCCGGTCGTAACTATTCATCATCTATTGAGAGTATGGCAACGTCAAGTAGTGGCGGCAGTATGGAGTCAATCAGGTCAAGTACGAGCGAGGGAAACAGAAGTACAACAAGCAACGAGTCACGACATTCTTCCACATTAAGTTCACATAGCAGCGATTCTGGTCCAAGTGTTGCACGACCACTTAAAACACCTCTTTTGATCCATCCAAAATTACAAATACTCAGTCCAATATCAGATAAGTCCACACAAGAGCCGTCAGAAAATTCAGAAAATAAAAAAATGACGCCTGGTGATGAAAATAATGGCGATAAGTTGGTAGATGACAATATAGATAAAGATGTAAAACAGAAAAAACGTCCAGCAGCAAGCAAAACTTTGTTATTGATTGCAAGAGATGAAATACAGGGCAGTGATAGTGGCATTTCATTGCATTCACGCGATGACAAGGCCAAATTGAGCGCATTATTTGATAGCAACAAAATTGATAATGCAACAGGCTTACCACAGGACTTAAAGGATCTTCCATTTGATATGCCCAAACTTAGACGACGAAGAATTCAACTCAGTAATCAAGTAAGTGCATTATCATTCCAACTTTTTTGAATAATTACCAAGTTAAATAACTTTTTGAATCAACTGTCTTTCAGTCAATATAAAATTGATACAAATTAAATTTTAAATTACTAATGAACAAATTAAAACGAACTTTAATCTAATATTATGACTTTCACTTTCTTTAACCGTTTAAATGTATTAAATTTTCTTATTTATAGAATTCAGGCGCTTCAGGCAGTGCCACGTCAGTTGACCTTGGCGATCTTCCATTTGACATGCCTAAACTACGTAGACGAATGCGTGTAGGCGGCGTGAATTTAATTTTACCTAATAACATATCGAATAACCTTACAAATAATGTACTTAATAATAATCTCAGTGGTACAGATACCAGTGGTGTCTCACAAGCATCCTCAAGTCAATCTGTGCTACATCAGGACGATCATCCCATCATTGGTGAGTTTCGCACAATAAATTAATTTATTTTTCATGAAATGGTCATAATGATGATGTTTCGACCGCATAAATACATTAATTAAATTGTAGTGCTAATGACATGATGAAAAAAATAAATAAAAATATTTTAATTTTTTTTGCTGACTGCGAATAAAAACAACGCATTAAATAGCCTTTAAAAATAGGAAATTTTTGTAAACCCTGAAAGTTAATATATGTATTGTGACCCTCCCATTGATATTTTGACATTTTGACTACGAATGAAAAATACAATCACTAAATGAATGAAAATGAAATACGCGAGGGAGTGAATGGCACATTATACATGGCAAAAGAATGTTCAGCATTGCTAATCGTTTTAATATTAATTAAGAATCCGATTGTTTCGCAAAATGTTTTTTTTTCTGCCATTTGTAGTCATAGTGCTTAATGTGTTAGACACGACTTGAATTTACAGAGCGTCACCCTCTGTCTAATTCTCTTACATACTCGCCACTCGTTCTCCATTTTTATGAGAGAGCACATACATATTTGGAAAACACGGAATTCATTAAAATTTCATTCACAATGCGTCCGTTTAGCTCCGCATTCAACCATATATTTCTGATGCTGCTGCTGTTGATTTTCTGCATTGTTTCCGACACTTTATAGAGAATTCTCTGCGTGTAAAATGTACATTGCAGATCATGTCACATTGTGAGCGAAAAAAAGTTCTTTAGATAATGTTGAATTATCGTTCAATGTATGCGAGTAAACAGATGCATTAGCAACCACAATTTGAACATGCAAAACAGGCCCTTTTCAAAAAAATCTCTAAACCATAAATCGACGTATTGGACGACGAAAATTTTATATATTTTTTGCAAGTAGCATCTGTGGTTAATGATTTTCATGGAATGAGACTAGACATGAGACAAAATAGACGGGCTATTTATGATTATGGCATAGAATCTTTTTTTTTGGCATAATAAAAATGTTAAAAGTTGTTTTCTGTTTCAATTTTTCATATCAAACGTCATTTAGGTAAATTCGTTACAACTTTTTTTATACAATAATCTTTTAGAAAGAAGAAAAGCATTTATCACTAAGTGCCCAATCCTATTTATCTCATGTCATTCTTTTTTCCAATGTGTTTCCCAGAGAAACAACAAGATCTCATTATTTATGTATTTTTCATGCCAAAACCAATTTGCAATGTTTCTCAAAATAGGTAGTTGTGTACGTATATAAAAAAGGAGAAGAAGAAAAAGTTTAAAAGTATGAGTAATATTTATCGATAAAAAAATCTCAGTCAGTAGAGAGGACGCTAATTCTTTCCCTGAATTCATGTATCATGTTCCGAATACGATGCATAATTTAGTAACTACAAGTTGCCTCTCTTGCTTATCAAACTGTCGTGGTTAGTTAGTGGCGAATATTCAAAAAAATAAAAATGCTTGTTGCCATAAATAAAGAAAGATGGAAAGGACGAAAATAGGGTATTTAAGGGTGCTCAGGAGATTTCTCTTTCCTGTTTATTAAAAATTTATAAGCCTTGTTTGAAGTACTTTTGTTTGCTTTTTATAATGCTTGAATTTTACACAAAGTATATTTATTGAAATAGAGAAAGGGAGCAAAGTGCGCGAGGGAGGAAAAAAATCATTTCGTACTTCTTATCAAAACAATTTTCATTCAATTTACTAAGTAAATCGAAAAATAAATTGAAAAAATAACTTTTCACGTTTATTTCAGGTGGAAGTCTTTTTAGACAAAATTTGACGTTGAATTTAAATGACGCAAAAGCGTCAAAAATGAAAAAGAAGCCATTTGGGACATTAGATTTGCATGGTCTCACAGACAGTGGCAACATAAGCAGATCATCAATTGGGATGAGTTTTAATGTCGGCGGTTTCAATCGTCTGAATATGGCACTAATTGATGACTCTATTCCGCTTGAACGACAAGGGTAAGTGAAATTTCGCACCATAAATTTTCAATTTTTGTTTTATTTTATTTAATAAATGAGCTTGCTCACATATATGAGTTGATATTGATAATTAATTTTCATGTGTAATTGAATTTTAATTAAAATTAAACATTTTTTCTTAGTTTCTACCATGGTGCCATTACCCGCATTGATGCAGAGAACATTTTACGCCAATTGAATGAGGGAAGCTTCCTGGTGCGAAACAGTGAATCAACTAAACAAGATTATTCATTATCGCTCAAGTGAGTTTTTCATCCTATCTCTTTAACCCAAAAAAATTAATTTTTTTTTCTAAAATATTTTAATTTAAATTCTTCTCTATTAGGAGCGCAAAAGGCTTCATGCATATGAGAATACAACAAAATGACACTGGTGAATATATTCTCGGACAATTTAGTCGTCCCTTCAAATCCATTCCAGAAATGATACGACATTTTTGCCTCAATCGATTGCCAGTACGTGGAGCTGAACATATGTGTCTTTTAGAGCCTGTCATCGCACAGTTGCTGTAAAGTGGTTTTTATGCAAATTTATATTCACTCACTAACGAAGAAGAAAACTATATATATGAAAATTGAGCTGTACATATGTCCATTTAGTCTCATTAGGACAGAGGATTAGAATGGACATTTATATGCAGCAAATATTCTCTACAAAATAAGATTTTTTTGTTGTTCATGCAAGTAATGAAGATCTCAGCACAAAAAAGAAAGAAAATTCTCTTTATTATAATTCACACAGACAGTCAGAATGAATAGAGTCAGAAAAGAAAAGCAGTGACAGAAGAGAAAAATCTATATATAAAAAATTTTGTTTATTGAATAAGAATCAATTTTTATTAGATATGACTGACAATAAGGTATAAATAGCATAAAAGGAAAGGATTGAAAGTAACAGAAAGAAATAGAGAAAAACATGAAGAAATAAATAGAATATTTGCGTTGCATTTGTCTCGATTATTGTGTTTCTTGCTGATATGGGGAAAAAGAATTCATTCTGTAATATTATACTCTCTCAAAATTGGATTAAAGTTTCGTTCAATGTTAAAAGAAAAAAAAGTTTTTTAAGGAAATTTGCACATAAGTGTTTATGAGCTGTGGGATTTAGTTGAATGAATTTAATATTCTAATACACAGTCATGAACTTTTACTCAAATGAAAAAGAAATTTTCCTTTTAGTTCATTGATGTGTATAAAAATTTAGAAAAAGAAAACAAATTTAGTTATCACTTTCAAATAATCCCCATGTCGTGTTACACTCGTTTATTTTAAGCATAGAAAAAACACACATTTTTTTCGTTCTTTATTCATAAAAGAAGCAACAAAAGTTGTAAAAAGCAAAAAATATTCAATTTATTATCAAGTCACACAGCATGAAAAACCAAGGAAAAAGCCAATAAGAAATCAACATAAATTTCCATTTCAAAGTTTATTTTTTCTTTTCTTTCATTCTCCTCAAAAAATAAAATATGTTTGTGTGTGTATATATTATAGAAAATACAGATAGTCATTATTGAATGAAAATGAAAAAAAGAGCACAAAAAATCTCTCGTTGTTGTTCAATCTTCCTTCTAACATATTTAGTCCTTTTTCTTTTTTTACCGAGAGATCCCTTTTCAATTTGCCCTCCCTTTGATGAAAAGAATTATTTTTAAAAAATTACATAAGATGAAAATTGTGATAGTAGAATTTAGAATTAAAAAAAAAAACAAAGTGGAAGCAGTAGCAGAAGAGTGGTTTCCAAGAGACAAAATAACTTTTAATTGTTTTTTCGCCTTTAATTTCATTCCATTTCAGTTAATATTCTTATCGTGATTTTATTTCTTTTAAAATGCAGACTTCTTAAAAATTTTTCTTTGCCCATTTGACTGGTTCTGAATTTTAATTAAAAATTTTTCCTTTAAAAGACAGCAATTAATTTGCCATTCAATTTGTAAGGAAAAGAAGAAAAAAGTCAATAAAAAAGAATTACAGAAACATGATGTGCAATTTTATAAAAATTTGCTTTCATTTCCTCAAAAACTTACAATTCGTACGTGCAATATTACAGAAAATTTGATTTTATTTTCATTTTTGTTAATTAATCATTTAAGTAAATGCTCCTCATTCAAACTAAAAGATAATGACACTCCTCCTCCCAATTCTATCATCTCGTTTAGTGTTTAGAAATGATTATGATAATTGAGAAATTCATTGTAATCTCCCTTCACTCTTATTATCATGAACTTATTTGAAATTATGAGATTCAATAAAAGTTTGTTGACACTGTTTGAAGTGGACATTTGAGAGAGGAATTTTTTCCTTATTTTTAGAGCATCTCGAGAAAAGAAATTCTTTAAAACACATATAAATTTAATTAGTCTCATAAATCAAGCGAAACCGACTAAATGTCACCATAAAAATTTATTTCATTGCGAATATTTTATTTAGCATAAAAATGAGAAAACAATTTCAAATTTCTTATAGGGTTCGGTCTAGCATGTATATTTTACTTGATATGCGCATATTTTTTGTCAAGTTGATTTCAAGTTGACCTGACTGAATAAAAATAATTTTTGTGCAAGTCAACTTGAAATCAACTTGACAAAAAATATGCGCATATCAAATAAAATGTTCATGCAAGTAAGAACCCTAAACAAAATTCCCCATTAGAAAAAAATGAGATCATACATTAATAATTAAATATATTTAATCACACAAAAGAATGAGAAAAATTCCTAAACAAATAGTTTTTTTCGTCTGTCATTTGCCGAGCGAAAAAAAGAAAATAAAAGATTTTGATGAGGTATTCGCACATAGCAGAAAGTAAGCACATAATTGTTTATTATATGTGTGTATATGAAAGTGTTTAATGAAGAATTAAAGTGAAGAGAAGCGAAAAGAGAAGTGAATTGTGAAGGATTAGTTAAACATTCCCAAACTCACTCAAATACTTACATACAAAATTAAAGTATATATACAACATATATATTCATATATCACTATGATATTTGTTTAATGCGACTAATTAAAGATAATTTATTATTCATTATTGTGTACAGAATAAAAACAAAAAGAATTATACACACTCTTCACACATTTTTACTATGGGTGACATGTATATCACCTAATAAGACGTAATTAAATAAAAAAGAAAGTTAAATTAACATGAATAAAATAGAGAAACAGAAATGTGTAATTGTAGAATTTCTATTTTGAGCTACAATAGAGAATTATGAGAGAAAAAAAAGCAACAGTTTCAGTTCCCGATTATATATTATTGTAATATGAAAAGAAAAAAACCCATGCATATTCTATACTTTGAGACATCACTTAGTGAATGATCAATAAAAATTTAATTATGCAAAATAATAAAGAAATTTTGTTTCATCTTCTTATTTTTCAGCTCATTATTGATCCAACTATATTTTAATCATTCAAACTAGGCTGCTGTTTGACGTGCAAAACAAAGCACCACAATAAACTAGTTTATAAGCCAATCTATTGATTTTACATCATTCTCTCTTAACAAATGGCATTGCATGTCTGAAAAAGAATCAGTAATTGAAAAGCCATAGAAAATATTTCTTGACATTTTAATCTTTTTTTTTTCATGAAATTCATTTTATTATTGCCTTAACAAATGTATGTATGTGAGTAATAAATAGTTTTGAACAAAACAACATTTTTTGAGAAAATTTCGTGTTGTAGAAAGATGTCATTTCTCATCATGAAGCATGTAACATATTTATCAAAATGTGTACATGATGTAACCATTTCTATCTTGATCTAATTTCTCTCTTTCTTGCTATTCATAGAGAATTAGTGACTGAGGTATGAGATCTTATTTATAGATAATTTTTTGCTAAATTATAATGAACATTGGCAAATATTATTAATTACAGTCACAATGATGATGAAGAAATAGTTTTTATATGTTATAAATATAATTCTGATTTATCGCATGACAGTTTACGATTAATTGAATTATTTTTTTTTTGAGTTTCTTATAAAAATTTCATATGTTTAATTGTTAATGTTAATTAATGTCTAAAATAATTTTTCTCTTCTAAGCAAAGCAAATAAATTTAGAAATAAAATAAAAACTTGAATGATACGAGAGAGAGAAAAGATTTTTTCAGTTTGATATTCAAGCCAAGAACCACAACAAAACGAAGAATGGCAGGTTGTGTGCGCACATTGAAGTTGTTAATAATTTAGAAGCATTTTCTGTGAACAATGCCTGGGCCTGATTCATCATATTCTTGCTTGCTGATCCACATTTGTTGGAAGGTTGAAAGTGATGCCAAGATTGAACCTCCGATCCATACTGAGTATTTACGTTCTGGTGGAGCAATGATCTTGATTTTGATTGTTGATGGAGCCAAAGCTGTGATTTCCTTTTGCATACGATCAGCAATACCTGGGTACATTGTTGTACCACCTGAGAGAACTGTGTTAGCGTACAAGTCCTTACGGATATCAACATCGCATTTCATGATTGAGTTATAGACAGTTTCGTGAATGCCACATGATTCCATGCCCAAGAATGATGGTTGGAAGAGAGCTTCTGGGCAACGGAAACGTTCATTGCCAATGGTAATAACTTGACCATCAGGCAATTCATATGATTTTTCCAATGAGGTTGAAGCAGCAGCTGTGGCCATTTCTTGTTCGAAATCCAATGCAACATAGCACAACTTTTCCTTAATATCACGGACAATTTCACGTTCAGCAGTGGTTGTGAATGAATAACCACGTTCGGTCAAAATCTTCATCAAGTAGTCAGTCAAATCACGACCAGCCAAATCAAGACGAAGAATGGCATGTGGCAAAGCATAACCTTCATAGATTGGAACAGTGTGTGAAACACCATCTCCTGAATCCAAGACAATACCAGTGGTACGACCTGAGGCATAGAGTGAGAGCACAGCCTGAATGGCAACATACATGGCTGGTGAGTTGAAAGTTTCAAACATGATTTGTGTCATTTTCTCGCGATTAGCTTTTGGATTCAATGGAGCTTCTGTGAGCAAGACTGGATGTTCTTCGGGTGCAACACGGAGTTCATTGTAGAATGTGTGATGCCAGATCTTTTCCATATCATCCCAGTTAGTGATGATCCCGTGTTCAATTGGATATTTCAAGGTAAGAATACCTCTCTTGCTTTGTGCCTCATCACCAACATACGAGTCCTTTTGACCCATACCGACCATTACACCTTGATGGCGTGGACGACCGACAATTGATGGAAAGACAGCACGTGGTGCATCATCACCAGCGAAACCAGCTTTGCACATTCCTGATCCATTGTCAATGACAAGAGCTCCGGCATCATCATCACACATTTTGGTTAATTAAATTTGACTGTAATTGAAGGGAAAAACAGAAACAATTACATAAACGATTTTGTTTCGTAAGAAAGTCATTAGGAGCGACCAAAATGAAAACGAAAGAGGTTTTGCTGTCATTTCCGATTTGAATTAATTCAAATTGCGAGCACAAGAAAGGGAAATGTTTCAAATATTAATGAACGAACGATAATCCAAGAAAAAGAAAGAAATTTTCTTAATCTCTTTATTTTCATCCATAAATCACTTTTGAAATTGGACATTTGAATAAACAATTTTTTCTTGGCTTCCTTCTTGCCCTTATCTCGGTTCTTTCGACAAATTTTTATTACACTTTCATTCGAGACGAATAAGGCTCTTTTATGAGAGTTGAAACTTTTTAACTTAAACACAGAGAAAATAAAAATGGAAATTTTTTGTCTCTTTCTTTTTCTCATTTTGGAATTCTTTCGATCCTTTTTTCATCATGATAAAAGAACAAGAAGTGGACACTTAATTATTTGTTTTTAATCAAGTTGATTTTAATTATCCTAAAATTAATTTTTAAAGAAAATCAATACTTTGTTTCTTCTAATTTTGATATCATTTAACTTTTAAGATTAAAATAATTATTTTAAATTATCATAAAGTTTTAAATAACAATTTCTGAAATTCAAATTTAATGATTTTTAAAACATCAATAAAAGTCAAGTTGAAGTCAAGTCATAAAAATATTAAGTCAACTTGATTTCTGGACAGTAACTGTAAGTAGGGTTCGGCACTTGATGCATGTAGTCAAGTACATGCGCATGTAATTTTGCAAGTTGCATGCAAGTTAATTTTCCTAAAAATGTCTCTAATTCATTCAGATTAAATTTAAATCAGTCCAAAACTATGTTAACTTAAGAATCATTGACTTTCATATAAATTTGACAAAATATTGACTAAATTTAATAAAATTTGAATGAATTAGAGACATTTTCAAGTAAATTTACTTGCATGCAACTTGCAAAATTACATGCGCATGTACTTGACTACATGCATCAAGTGCCGAACCCTAACTGTAACAGATAAACAATCACTTATCGAGAATTTATATTAGTCAAATGATACAAAATTTCAACTAAATAGCGTTTTTAATTGAATAGGTAAAACTTTATCTCTATTTATGACTACTTAAAATTTTTACAATTGCTCTTTTTATCAAATATTTAAGTGTCCATTTCTTTTAATAAAAAAAACTTATGAAGTTTCTTGATGCGAATAAAACAAAAAAAAAATTTTTTACTCAAAAACTCACATTAATTCAAGAGAGAACTCGCGAAATGTTAATGGCACAAGGCACAAAACTTGATTGCTTCTGACTTGCGAATTTTTCAGGATTTTTATAGTCGAATTTCTCTCGTCCCTATGCAAAATTATTCTCTCAGCATAATTTAATTTTTTCACAGTTATTGTACTTTTTTTGTCAAAGTATTAGAGAAAGAAATTCTAAATTTTTTGAGAGATGAGAGAGAGTTAATTAATGAATGCATATAAGCGATGCACATAAATTAGATGATGATGATTTTACACATGCAAATATAGCGGTTATGTATTTATTATTAAAATTGCTTCCTCGAGGAAAATAATCTTTTCTCTCACAAATACTTTTCATGCAACATCTTGAAATTGAATTAGGAGAAAGAATTTTTTGCATTGTTCTTTGTATTTGGTTGAATTGGAGCGTGACGGTTTGTCTCTTTTAATGGACTGTAAATTACTAATTACTCATGCTGTCATATAATAGCGCCAATGAAAAGCATGAATGATTACTTTTAAATTCAAAACAGATAACTTTCAAATGAAACAAATTCAAATTCTGAAATTAACGCATTTTGAGTTTCAAAATAATTTGAATTTTTAAAATACGTTAAAATGAAAATTTCTTTAAAATGCGCTTAAAACACAAAACAATTTTATTTATTTCATTCAAATTTTTAACCAGAAGAGATAGTAAAATAAATTCGACTTTAGTGTGCAATTGCCACAATAGAAGCAAAAGAGCAGTCAGTCACACATATGAAAAATAAGCAAGAGAAAGAAAAATCTCAAAAATTCATGAATGTGCAATAAGCAGAATGTGTTAGTATATAGTGTTATCTTCTTTGTCTACATGAATGAGGGAAGTTAAAGGCAGCATATGTGTGTTTTTACTTAATGAAAAACATGCTTCACAGCAACTGATGTACATATAATAAAAGAAGCGAAAAAATGTCGTTTGGATAATAAATTATCAATAAAATTGCAATCGACTAACGCCCTTCTTTTAACTAAATGTGCATTTTGCAAAAAGTAGAGAAAAATTTTCAATTTTCAATTCACAAATCTTTTTTTCTTCTTTCTCTATTTTATATATGTTGACTGTTATATGTGAGAGAAAGATATATGTACAAACATAAAGAAGATAGATGATGCTTCTGCTACTCCCAGACACAATTTCAGATTTAATTTAATTAGTGAGATTTTCTTCGCGGCACACCTTAAATGGATCGATGGCTCTTTTTATTTTATGAAATGAAATTAAATGAAAAATTCTCTCTAAAGATTGAGAGTCAGAGAGAATAAAAGCACATACATATGCATACAAAAGGAAGACAATGGTATTTACATTTATTAGAAAACTAAGTGTGAGTGAAAAGAGAAAGTCGTCGATCCATTTAAGGATACACGTTACAGTAGATGGCACATGTAGAAAGCATCATCAATTTAATTTTTTTTCTCTCTTATGTTTGTCAAGCAAAAATGTGAGTTTTTATTTTTGGTTTGCATTTGACATCAATTTCTGACACTATAAAATTAAATAATGACTGCACATTGTTGTTTAGTGCATTTATTTTTTATTGTGAATTACAAAAATTGTCATATTTATCATTATATTTGGCTTTTATTTCATTTGTCAATTTTGTGGCTTCATTTGTAACGCAAATTTTAAAGTCCATTGATAATTTTTCTAGCACGATAGCATACTTTATAAACCCGCTAAATACCTCTGTGATTAATGACTGTGATGGTTGATTTGTTGCATAATTTCCAATGAACAGTACAACCAGTGTGTCATAGTATAACTCTGTAATAGAAACAGAACGTAAGTGTTTGAGTGATGGAATGGAAAGCATGTCAAGCGTCACATAAATTTCTGTAATTTGATTGATTGATTTATAGGTTGATGCTGAACTTTTGCCTTCTTTTGAGATTGAATAAATTTAAAGAAAAACTTTTGGAGTTTAACAAGATTTACCTGAAACTGCCAAATCAAAATTGTTGTCAGCAAAAATTAAATTTCCTTCGCCTCCAATGATGAAATTAGCTTTAAATTTCTTAATAATTTCTTGGCAATTTTCCTAAATAGAAAAGAAATTTTTATTTTTAAAATAAAGAAAACTTTCATATTCTCTTACTTTTGATCCACAAAATTCGCCATTTGTGGTTGTAACTAAAACATTCTTACAAAAATGTCTTATTAATGAATCATCTATCAAATCATTTTCAATCATCACACGACGTTCTATTTCTGGAACTAAACAACATAAAAGCTTATAATTTAACTTAATTAAAAGTCATTAGAAGCTTACCATTGTTGAAGGAGCGAATACATTTGTCGAGTAATTTATGCTCATTTGAATCAAACGTGGCGGAAGATATTAAGTTATCGTGATGGAAAACATTAAAACTTTCATCAATATTTTTCCCGTTTCCCTCAGTGTTGTTCTTAATAAACTCACAAAAAGCTGAATGTTGTTGCTCATTAATATTATTTTCATTCACATCGTTATTGCTCTTTGTAAAGCTTCGAACGAAAGCTATGGATATAGAATTTTTGTTGTAGCATGTTATCATATCATTTTCACATGTCGTTTCTCCTTCTCTCATAAAACCTCTGCCTTCGAAGACTGTTCCATCTTCTGCTATTATAAAATTTTCACGTATATCGTCATATTCTGGATATGCATTTTGCTGATGCTCAAGCATGAAGTTTATGCAATCTTCTTTCGATGTGCACATGTCTGTTTGTGTCTCTAATAAGATTATTCTCTTCACAGGAGAAATTATCTTATATTTTCCAGTGAGCTGCATTGAATCTGTTTCATTGCCTTGCCAAACTTCTCGTTTCACTTGTTCATGTAAAAATGCTGATTCAGGCTCAACAATTTTGCGTTCAGATAAGTTATAGGTGAAGAAGTAATAAGTTGTGTACGATAAACCACCAATCAATGCAAGCAATAAAATTATGATTGGAATTGACACTCTTTTCTTGTTAAGATGTCTTTGAAGTTTCTGCATTCGTGTTTCATTTCTTAAGATGCATTCTCGTTCAATTTTATCGAAATCAATTCTGTTGGTAAGTATTTCATGCACTGCATGTGAAACTGGCTCATCTATGTTTATATCTTTTTCTTTACTTTCATTTGCTGAAATTTTTTGATGATGATTAAAGTTTTTTATCAATCATTTATTGATAATAAAAATGTAAATCACCAGATATAAATAAATTATTACCTCCTCCAACGATTAAAACTTTGTCAATTCTAAGTTTATACTGAATATTATTATTTCTCTCAAATTCTTCCGTTTCAAAGGCTTGTATTCTCTGTTGTTTCTTATATTCTTCGATTTGTTTCTCTACAAGCTCGCTTGGCAATGTTGATTCAGAATAAATTGAATTTGTATCAATATGTTCATAATAAGTACTTGTTCTTCTTATTATTGGACTTATAGGCAAATTTACAGGTTGTAGTGCAACTTCTGTCACTTTTTCATCAAGTTCAAATCCGAAATTATCATTTTCCGTCATAGTGTTGAAGATTTCAAAACCACAACTCTTTCTCTCTCGAGTGTCAAGTCAATACTAACAAACTCATTTTGACATTTGCTTTAGTGAACAAACAATTATTTAATGATTATCACCATCATTTATACATTCATTCTCGTTTATACAATATTACTACGCATTAAACGTTATACTGCAGGTGTTAATATTTTAATGATTAGTAGCATGTGTGTTCAACAGATTTTAAACGAATTAAAAATACAATTTTATTTTTATATAATTCTTTTTCCTTTTCCGAGACTTGAAATTAAATGATGAAAGTTCTCTGGAAATTGATAAAACACATAAATAATAACAATAACTCACACTTACAATACTAATTCGTATCAACAAGAGAGATAAGAAAATGAGAATATATAAATGAAAAGAAAATAATTGCAGTCAATAAATTGAGGTTGTAGATACGAGTTTAGATAAATAAATTTGTAAGTTAAATATTTATGACCATCATTTCCTATTGATGGAATTTTTATATAGTCTTCGATCATCAACCCCAATATAAAAAGAGACATTTAAATCTTTCAATCTGCTTAAGTAGTAAATTTCACTCATATAAAAACTTTGAGAAACGGAATGAAAGAAAAACGTAATTGCAATAAACTGATTGAAACTAGTTGCATACTTCTCTTTACAAATCTAATAAAAATGTTAAAAGAGTAGTACAGAAGTAGAAAGAAACATTTGTTGCTATAAAAATTTAAATAAGAAAAGCACATAAAGCGACTCAGTTTAATTCAAAAAAAAATCAGAGTCTTGCTCACACACATGATCGTGTTTTGACTATTTACTATTGAAGATTGTTGGAAATTTTTTACATTGATTTCATGCCAAAAGAAAGAACATTTCGAACGTGAGGAATAAAAAAAATCCAATAAATTTTTAATGTCTATAACAATTTCCATTCGTAGTGAAATAAAGACGAAGAAGAGCAGTGTATTATAAAGAGTAAAAAGGAAATAACAACATGCTGCATGATATTTATTTATGAGATATCGTCAACATAAAAATGCGCAATTTGCATATCAAAAAATTTATTCAGCAAGCAATACAAAAAGAGAGGAAAAGCAGAAGAATTCAACAATGTGGTGCATAACTACAACATTTTTATAGACTACTGAAATGAATGTTGTGTAGCAAAATCACCATATGATATATTAAAACATCAAAAAATTGTTCAAGCATTGAATGTGTGTGGTTTTATGTGAATTTAGATAATTTGTATATAAGGTTGAGAAAATAGAATGTTTTTTGGGGAGCATTAAAACCAACAGCAGTGATTGAATGAAAATGTTATAAGCAAATAATGATACAATTAAAAAAACTTTTAAAAACCAACGTTTTACTTGCCACTAAAAAGAATAAAATAATTTTTTCAGGCCCCTCTCAGAGTTTTCTTGTGAATTGACAAGCAAATGGTGACAGATTCTATGACTATTATGATGGACCCAAAACGAAAAACGTTGGGCGCATATTACATATCATTTGAAATTTATAATTTGCTTGATATAATGTAACAAACGAATTGGAATTATAACAATTAATAGCATATCGCCATCTGTATTTGACTTGTGTGAAATCACTAATCATTAAACTACTGTGCAATTGTACTAACGAACTCTCTTGGATAATTGTTTGTATTTGTCGTAGATTGTACTCAGCACCTTGGCAAGAATATGATATTATGATTTCGCAATATTGAATATATAGATCACGACATACACTTGAGGTTAATTTACTAACACATCTTTTGCATATCTTCTAAACACAAATTTATGCCTTTATCTCTTACAAACTTGTTCTATATTTTATTCTAACACGCTCCTTTTGGATGCTCCTTTACCCTGTTAATCCTATACAATAAATAAAATATAGCGTTATATTTTCTAACTTACTTCTCAATCCAAATAGATTTCCTATAATATAATGTATAAAAATCATAATATAAGTTCATATATCGAGCATATTATAAATTTCAAATGTAATGTAATATGCGCCCAACGTTTTTCGTTTTGGGTCCATCATAATAGTCATAGAATCTGTCACCATTTGCTTGTCAATTCACAAGAAAACTCTGAGAGGGGCCTGAAAAAATTATTTTATTCTTTTTAGTTGGCAAGTAAAACGTTGGTTTTTAAAAGTTTTTTTAATTGTATCATTATTTTCTTCTTTTTAGTTTTGTATGCACAATTTCATTTCTATCCATCTGACGATGATGCACTTGGTGTAGATCAGTTTTTTGGATTGTTTAGACGTTCGACTTCGTCAAACGTCGTGAGCTCCGCTCAACCTATATGCTCGCCCTACGGTCGAGTCATATGAAAGTACGAGCTTCGCTCGCACTGGATTACTTCATAATAGATCAGTGACTCGTACGAGCTTCGCTCGATCTTGGTATAGATCAGTCAATATTACAGATTAGTGACTTGTACAAGTTTTTATGTTTCATTGTAAATAAAATAAAGTTATTTTAAATTAAATTCTTAATACATTATTTTTATTTATTAAAATATTAAAAGATGACATTTTATTAAAATTTTTTACATTCAAATTATTTATACCATCCTTCTTGGTTTCCAAATTTCTTTGGAGTTCCAGACCTAGCCACGAGGAGGCGAAGGTAAGGCAATTTGAATATGAGGGCTATGTAAGACGCGTCATATTCTTATAGGTCCAAGACGTGGACAAACATATAGGACAAACACAAACACAGACAAGGACAAAAGTTTTAACATATAAAAGGAAGGGGAAGGGATAAAGGAAGAAGGAAAGGAATAAAAAGGGATGAAGAAGCAATAATTAAATGAGATAACGCCTGCTTATGGTGCACGGTACATTTGATATTTTCGCATTCTTTCCATCTCTTTAATTGCTTCTTCGTTGCAAGGTGTCTTTCCTGTAAGCTTACTACAGTCTAATTCATCAATGCGAAGTCCATCCAACGATCTCACTCGGCTTAATGCGACGTAAGCCTGACCTTTTGCAAAAAGCTGACTTCCAAGATGAATAACAGCATAATCGACGGTACAACCTTGCATTTTGTGAACTGTGCAGGCCCAGCTCAAAATTAAAGGCAGCATTCTTCGTTCAATTGTTCCATAATTGCGGAGCGCAGGAAATTGAACAGCTCTTGGTTGTATTAAATGTATGCCATCTCTGCCAAAGTCAATGCGAACAGATGGAATATCCGTAGGATACATCTGATCACGTCGGAAATTTGGCCAAATTATCTCTATAATTGTACCGATTGCACCATTTACGAGGCCCTTTTCGACGTCAACGTTGGATCGCAACATTACTTTAGCTCCAACAAATATAACTAATTGACTTGGCATTGCTCCTGTTTTATTGATATCCGTAGATACAATAGTACTGATATCTACATTGGTAGCATTTCTTGTTGGATTTATAAGAGTATCATCAGCTTTAATTGTGTACATTTGTACTCTTAGTCTTCGATAATACTCAAGCACAGCTTCGTTGTGTGCTGCTACCATGTCTTTCTTTGGAAATATGCGAATTGCATTATGGAGACCAAATTCGCCAACTTGATCTTCTTCCGTCAGAATCTTCGACATCAATATTTGAAAATGTTGAGAAGTTAGTTCGCCAACTCTGAGAGCATTGAGAAGATCAGCAAAGTTTGCATCTCCTTGTTGGCGCATATTTTGTGTTAGCTCAACTAAACTAAAGAGTCTCCATAAATGAACGGCTGGAAGATAACGTAATGGCTGATCATAAATAGGAGTCATTTTAACTGGTGGCAATTGTAATAAATCTCCAAATATAATTACGTTCAGTCCTCCAAATGGTTCATCTTCTTTTTTCTTTAATTGTCGCAGTCGTGAATCCATTTGGGTGAATGTTTCATAGCCGATCATTGATGCTTCATCGAAAAAGACCCACTCAATGTCTTTCCATTGATATCTCATTACTTTCAAGTAATTTCCTGTTAAAGGATGAAGCGGTCCAGTAACAGTTCCATCAACTTGCACTGGAAGTCGAAGCAATGAATGTAAAGTTTGGCCACCGACTAATCGAGCAGCAACACCAGTTGGAGCACCAACCTTTACTGCAGTTCTGCAGTATAATCGATTGATTTGATTTTTAAGGGCATTGAACGTAAATGTTTTGCCTACACCTGCTCCACCAGTTATAAAGAGTTTTAAACGTTCATTATTGCCGCTAAGTTGCTCTCGAATAGTATTAGTTATCAAATTAAATAAATCTCGCTGTTGTACATTCATTGCAGCACATACGTTGCGGAATTGCTCATCAGTCATTCGCTGCTCTGGCATTTCTTGTTCTAATTCCGCCAATTCCGCTTCAACAACTTCTTCTGGATTATTGAGCAAGTTAAAAGCATGAGCTTGAGTAAATGCAATCTCAAGCTGTCGATCACGCTCACGGAAAGTTTCCATGAATGCACTTCTTTCTTTTAATTCTTCTTCACAAGCAAGAAAAGCTTGGCGAGCAGACATTTCACCAAGAAGCTCGTTTTCGTCATAATATGGTTTATATTGAAGAAGCAGACTGTAGAAATAATTTTCTGGATCAGAATGCATCAAGAAATAAGGAACACGTATGATTGCAGGAGTGTTTCTTATGAGCATTCTCTTGTTATCAGAAAGAGTAATATATCTCTTTCTACCAGATTGCTCTTCTTC